>OU611775.1:20611323-21108417 GCA_914767645.1 Hydraecia micacea | reverse complement strand
AAAAAAATCTTAAATTTGATGGTATTTCCTTTCCAGTTAAAATTTCAGACATAGCAAAAGTAGAGAAATTAAATGATATTAGTATTAATGTTTTCGGGTTAGAATAAAAAGATCAGTTGATGCTGAATCTTTGTTGGCAATAAGTATCATTTTCTTAGCATTTTCCATGTTAACTGGCTAGTCCACTTACTAATCCACTCAATATTGCACCTAATATTATTGGTAAGAACGCCCCTCCTTTTTGTATAATAATATTTATTCTTAGTTTATGTTTACACTTATGCACCAGTTTACGGAGTATATTTTTGTGTTTATTCAATTTTTGTTTATCTTGATCTTTAAGAGGTATCTTTCCTTGTAAAACGTTATGAATACATTCACAAATACAATTTATTTCTTCTTCATCACACGTTTTAAGTAACGCTCTTTGATATTTTGGTTTAAGCGTATGCAAAGCGTTTAGCAAATGTTTATGCGTTCTGAGTCGACGATGCATCATTTAGAAATGATTTGAATTGTTTGATTCTTGGTGTATTTAAACTCTTTCGTGGGGACGTAGACTGTGCAGTAACCATTAAATGGGAATACATTTGTCTTGATACGACAAAAATCATTTGTATTCTGTTTTAAATCTACCATTAAATATCCATGCGCTTCTAAAGTGGCATCCCTGTAGGCATCTTCGATAAATTTTGGATTATCTGGTGACACTTGTTGCGCTAAATATCTTATTTGAGTTTTATCTCGAGGATTTTTGAAATATATTATATAACTTGAATTTAAAGAAATGTCTCTTTGACCTTTACCCTGATGAAATAAATTTTGTGTCAAATAAAATACGCTAAGATTCCTGTGATGACTACCTTTTGTAAATATATCCACAATTCGTCCATCAGACTCTCGCATTAGATCATCAATAATGACAAGATGTGGGTTTTCACCATCAAACATATTAAGATTTGGAATTCCTTGATGATAGTTAACATTTGGTAAATTATATAAAGGTTGCATTTCATCAAAGCACCATGTGATTTGATTAAAATCACAATTACATATTTCTGTAACTGATTTTATGAAATTTGTTACAAAATTTGACTTCCCACATCCACTTGGCCCCGCCACAATAGCAGTAAACGGATGGATAAAGTGGAACATTACACACGTCTAAAGTTCAGAGGGATGAAATAAGAAATGAAAGTGTTGTTTAAAAAAATAATATATATATCATGTTAAAATTATATTATAAAACAGAATGATTTGAATACTATTTCTAACACAATAATTAGTACATCAGAATTTTACAATCAACTCAAATGTATACACACAAATAGAAACCACAATTATCTTACATTATTTACAATCAAACAATAATTAAATTTTACAATCAATACAAATTTTATTTACACACAGACATAAAAGTAAAAAATATTAACATTTAACGCAATTTATAATGACCCCAAGCTAATGTTTCAATGTTATTATCTATGTTATATACCTCTTTGTGTCATTATACGATAAACCAATCTTATTTAATTTTTGTGTGAAAATTGTGTGTTTAATTGATTTAAATCTAAGCATACTGTAATATTGCACTTTTTTATTAAAAAGAGAAGACTTATAACAATTCATTGTCATCTTTTTAGTGATACATTTATTGATCCCTTTTGCCTAAGTTAAAAGCTCTCTAAGTTAAAAGCGTACATTTTAGATCGTAAACCTACAAATTCTTTCATGATTTTACCATTATTTTCATCTTTGAAAAAACCTAATTTCTTTTTATTCAATTTTGGATATTCAAAAATGTTATTTGAATCATAATCTGAGGTATCGAAGTACGAGGAAAGGTCAGGTTTTATATCAGTGTAAAAATCATCTGTAAATATGTGATATACTAAACTATCCGTATCTGTATACAATAATTTGATTTTACTAAACTTTTGAATCATATATTTATAATGAAAATCATACATTAAGGTTTTTGATATATCTAAAATACAAAACCCTAAATAAATTGGTTTGTTATATACTAACTTAGTCTTTCGCAACTGAACCGCAACTAGGTCTTCCGAAAATATAGAAAGACTATGAAAGTGTGGTTTAGCAATTAGATCTTCAGCACCTAAAGCTTTACCCTGATTCTCCCAGTGTGTAACTAATTTTACGTTAACCCTTTTTTCAATATTCTCCATAGTCTTACCGAAGACTGAATTATTCATTAATTTATAAAAATCTTTTTCGAAATCTGATTTTGCTAACGTTCTTAATTTTGTGTTTAGATCTATGTACATTTTTAACCAGGGAGACTGTTTAAATTTCGAAACTCTATGAATTTTAATTAATTTAACCCCCATTTCTATGCACTGCTTTAAATTTCTATAATGAATTACATATTTATCTTTATTATTTAAATTTGGGATTAATTTACTCTCATTAGTATTGCCTACACAAATGTTTTCTGGACACAAAGGAAAGTCCGAATGTAAATCATGAAGTTCATCTGGATATTCCAAATCAACTTCTAAAATGAAACCGAAGTCCGATGTCTCAGACACATTAAAATCTGTATTCGGATTTATCCATTCAAATCCGCCAGTAGGAAGATATTGAGACATAGCCCAACCATATAAATTGTTGGCATCAAAATATGTGATATATGAATTTGGTTTCTCAGCATCATAATCCTCCATGTATTTGTTATTAGCTCTAGCGTAACGATTACTACATTGAGATACACCACCCCTGATACCTGACCTAATAAATGCAATTTTCTCATAATCTGTTAAAATTTCTAATTCTATTTTTGTATATTTTAGCATTGCATCCCAACTTAAACCAGGAGCTGTGGTGTAATAATGAGCAGGATCTAAATCATAAGTATCAATGCATAGCTTTCTAAAGTTTTCAAATACGTCGGATAAAAGTAAAACGTCTGTTTTTAAATACAAGTTTGAGTAATCTAGCATACTACAACAACCAAAGTGTTCCCAAACATCTTTAGCATGATTGTAATCGTCATTTGAAATATGGGAATCTGTGAGCGAGCTATAAAAATGTTTTTGTTCGGGGAGTGACGTTAGGTTTAAACTATCATAACTAGTCATTAATTCATATGGATAAACCCCTTTCCGTTTTAAACGAATGAAATCTTCATCATTAGGGAAATTTCTACGTAATTCTTGAAATTGATCATTACTGAGATTATTGGCTAATTGTTCTAATTTACATGATAAAAACTTAAATGAATCTACGAATCTCAATATAACTTCATTATTATTTATTTTTATTTTTTTGGAAAAGGATATATATTTTTCTTTATTTTGAGGAATAACTTCGACTTCACCATCACAAAAGTTTAATGCATGAACAATAAAATGAGCATCATAGTGACTAAGGTTGTGTAAAAATATTGGAATATGACATGGTGTTCTGAACTTCGAGCTACATGATTCATGAGCAACACCTCTAAAACTACCTGTGTACCAATCAAAATCATAAAAGGGTTCTGCTAATTCTGTTTCACAAATATGACAAATGGTTGCGTTTGAAATTTTGTTTTTGTCTTCATTTGTTAGCGTAACTGGACATATTTGAAATCTATTTTTTCGAATTATTTCTTTCAAATTGTTAGATAAACTTTCCATAAACACTTGTGCACAGTTGGGTCCGCAATATGTTACATATTTTGATAATTTATCATCATATGAACATTTTATATAATAACCAAAACTATACACTTCATGTTTCTGAATATTATGTGTGAAAGGTTTGGATGGATCGTTAGAACATGATTCTATTGGTTTTAAAAATGCTTCAAAATCAGCATAAACTACGAATGGTATCTTTAACTTTTTTTCAAAACTGTCAAATTTAATTTTATCACTTGAAGTAGGTTGACCAAACCAATTCTTTTTTAAAGTTTCACTGTTTGGTAATTCTGTACAAATGTAGGCACAATCGTATTGTTCATGGTTATTTAACCTTTCCTGAGATGGAAAATGAAGTAGACACGCTTCGCAAATATACATAACGTGACCATGTTTTGAAATTTGATTACTAACTAATCGCGATAAATTTTTTATGTAACAAAAATGATTTTTCGTATCCTTGGAAAAAAATAATAAATTGATATGTCTAGTTTTACGACACTTTGTTAAAAATAATGGACCTACTATAGTATTACATCGTTTTTCTTTGTTATATTCTAACCCGAAAACATTAATACTAATATCATTTAATTTCTCTACTTTTGCTATGTCTGAAATTTTAACTGGAAAGGAAATACCATCAAATTTAAGTTTATTTGCATGTTTAGCGTACGATGACACCCGATCCGCGTTTTTATTTACGGGATATAACGCTGAGAGTAACGCCCATTTAAAACAAAAATAATCTTTGTTTTTTACATTTAAAACAGCCTTTTTCAATTTTATGTCACGGGGAAGGTCTATGTATGAAGTACCACGCAGGGGGTTGAATTTATTAACATTCATGTCTATAGATTTTATGTTTTTTAGACTCCATCCACTATCTTTTCTTTCAAATGCACTAATTTTACTAGTAATTGTATCATTCAAAGATGAAAGAAAAATATTTAAGTCATCTCCTTGACAAATAATATAGTTAAATGTTTGAAAATCAAATGTATTATGAATATCTTTAGTTTGTTGAACAAAATCAGCATGCAGTATGAAGTTTACTTTAAAAATGATGTGTTGATGAATACACTCTCGTATTAAAAATAAAATATCATCTTTAATAGAATTTAAAAACAGTTCAGGAGTTTCAAAATTTACTAATGATGAACGATCTACTCTACTCTTGATTTTATAAGTTAAAATTCTGTTTCCAAAAGCAGATTCAATAACACTAACGTTTGATAAAGAATTATGTGAATTTAAAAGATTATTTTTGTGAACATTACTTTTAAAATGATTAGCTAAATATCTTTTTTTGATAAATATATGACACGTTAGACATTCCACTTGATCATCGTTACCGACACTGGTCCCTGCAGAGGTAGACGCTTCTTCTTCCGTTCTTGGCTTTTTGCTGTTTTGTGACTCACACAAAGAATGCGATTTAATATTTACAAATCACTATAATTAAATATTCACAAAACGAAATTTGTGACTCACACAAAGAATGCGATTTAATATTTACAAATCACTATAATTGAACATTCCTATGACAACCATTGAATAGATTGGTACTGTAATAATCTGCTAATAACAGTAAAATCATGGATACACTAGAATTACAAAAACATATGAAAAAGATTCATCCCAGTCTAGAAAATAATGTTTATGCTGCTAATAGACTGCCTATGTATACCCATGTACCAACGTATATAATATGCAATTTGGATGCGGATGATAGACCAGGTTCACACTGGGTAGCTGTACATATCGATACGAATAACATCGGTCAATATTTTGATTCATATGGACGTACACCTGAGCGATATCATCTCCAGTTTTTGAAAAGGAATTGTAAGAGATGGGACTGGAATGTTGATAGGATTCAGAATGATTGGACTTCAGTTTGTGGTGAATATTGCTTAATGTATTTGCTATTTAAGTTTCAGGGACGTTCAATGCATAGTTTTACGAGCATATTTACAGGGAACACACTGTACAACGATATTTTAGTGGATGAGATGTTTCGCTCCTATTTTATAAGTAGACAAGGCTACAATTTAAATGTTCAAATGTGTGTGTAAAAATGGTAGTAAAATGAAGGAATGTGTTTTATTGATGATTCAGAAAAGCGAGGTAGATCGTAAGAGATAATGGGACGCTAATGACTCAATTAGATACGAGTAAATCGATCTGCACATCTCCGAAACCGTGCATCCTACACAAAAATGGACCGCAGATTCGAGCTCAGAGCACATCAAAACCATACCAACCATACCAAATTTTTTTTTTTTTTTTTTTTAGGATTCGTCGTCCGTTGACGACCGATGAGGGTGGTGACTCAGGAGTGAGCCAGAACCGGCGTATCCTAACTACTTACGATTGCGTTTAACAAGTTTTTAATATTTATTTAAATCATGAGTTCGCGTTCAAATATTAATATGGCTACGAGGGCCCAAATAATAGCATTGCATAATCAAGGCTTAAATTATTCTGAAGTTTCGAGAGAAACTGGCTTAAACGTAAGTAATGTTTTAAAATCACGATTCGTTATTTATTTTTTATCAATGGCTATCGATACACGGAAATAATAAATAATATATTTCCCTTATAGGTAAAGACTGTCACTTTATGGATAAAGCGGTTTCAAGAAGAGGGTTCGTTGGAGCACCGTAGCAGATCAGGCAGAAGACGCCATATTGACTCAGACCAGCGTCAACTTATGGTGCAAGGTTATGAGGAAAATGGCTTCACACCAACAAGATATTACGCAGAGTTGTTTGATACATCTTTGCGGACGGTGTATCGTGTTCTTCATAGTGAAGGTCTGCATTATCGTCGACATGCTATTAAGCCATTGCTAACCGAAGCTAATAAAAGAGCACGATTGGAGTTCGCTGTGAAATACAGAAATTTCGACTGGAGCAACGTCATCTTCAGTGATGAAAAGACTTTCAAGTCTAGCCAGCACGGGCGAGTTATGTTGTGGCGTAGGAATAACACGCGTTATGATAGTGATCACGTTGTGCCTAACTGTGAATCCGGTCGTATAACAGTGAACATGTGGGGATGGATGAGTGCTGCAGGACCAGGAGAAGTTACTGTAATACTTAGTCGTGCAAACAGTGTTAACTATATAGATGTGCTGAATGATGTCATGTTGCCCACCGTGCGGAATGTTTTTCCTGCAGAAGACGTGCCAGTGATAACGTTTGTGCAAGACAATTGTCCGATACACCGTTCTATAATTGTGCAAGAGTGGTTTAGCCAGCAATCAGATATACAAGTTATTCCTTGGCCTGCGAGATCACCAGATTTAAACCCCATTGAAAATTTATGGGGCGTTATGGTTCAGAGGTGGGACAATAGGAACGAAAGGAATAAGGAAGCACTGAGTACTCACTGCATGCAGGTATGGGATTCCATAAGGGGTCAAAATTTATGTGAAAAATTAATAAACTCCATGGGTTCGCGCTTGCAAGCTGTGATCGATCAAAATGGTGGACACACGAGTTATTAAAAAAAAAGTGTTGATATTTGGATTGAGTGATAACCAAAACCGGGGTAGCTATAATTTATTTGATAAATTACAAAGTTCAAACTTACTGTAAGTGTGATTTCATTCACTACTTTATAACAACACTAGCTGACCCGTGCCCACTTCGTTGGGCGGTAAGCATTTTAACTTGTGATGAAATTATGAGTGTTGTGCGGTCCTGCGATGTTCTCGCGCTTTGGCTAGCGAGCCTCTGAGAGCGCTCAGCGCTAGACTCCCTATCCCTTGTTGCAGAGACATGCTGCCTTAAATCACTGAGACGCTGCGCACGTTCAGCGCTAGATTCCCGAGCACGGGCCTGCGATGTTCTCACAGTTTGGCTAGCGAGCCGCTGCGAGCGCTCAGCTTGTTGCAGAGACATGCTGCCTTAAATCACTGAGACGCTGCGCACGTTCAGCGCTAGATTCCCGAGCACGGGCCTGCGATGTTCTCACAGTTTGGCTAGCGAGCCGCTGCGAGCGCTCAGCGCTAGACTCCCTATCCCTTGTTGCAGAGACATGCTGCCTTAAATCACTGAGACGCTGCGCACGTTCAGCGCTAGATTCCCGAGCACGTGCCTGCGATGTTCTCACAGTTTGGCTAGCGAGTCGCTGCGAGCGCACAGCGCTAGACTCCCTATCCCTTGTTGCAGAGACTTGTCACTTGCTGCCTTAAATCACTGAGACGCTGCGCACGTTCAGCGCTAGATTCCCGAGCACGGACCTGCGATGTTCTCCAGCTTTGGTTAGCAAGCCGCTGTGAACGCTCGGAGCTAGATTACTCAGCGCGTGCTTGCGAAATATTTTCTCTATTCCTCGAGAGGCGCTGATGATTTTCAAGAGCAGACTCTTCCGTACGGCGTACTCGAGCTGCTCTTGTCTGGGTCCCAGACTCTGGGATGTCTGACGGGAAAGTTGTGATTTCCTTTTAGGCATGATAAACAATCGCTGACATGTGTAAGTAATGCGATTGATACATTACGCGTAATATTACCCGACCGAGTAATGTAACATTACTTATTACTCGACCAAATTAAGCATGACACATCACACCCATCACACATCACAAGTAGCGCAAGTCCTGACTGCGCTGCGCGCGGCGCGGCGCACTGTTCTTGATCGGTTGATTTCGTTGTTCGTTCGGCCCTATTCGGCAGAGTTTGAACTTCGAATTATCTCTACTCATTGCACACTTGTTCCCTCTCATTCTCGCACGCCGCGCCGAGGCGCTGACTCGATGTCTGGCCGCGCCGGACTCTATTGACTCTGGACGCCCGATTTCCAATGCAACTTTGATAGTATTGCTCATGCAATAAGGTTTAAATTTATTTGGCACCGCCCCGTTCCTAATGCCTGCAATAGTGCAATGCTTTAAATCCTAGTTCTCGCGCCAAAAAGTATTGTTGTAAGCCTGGAAAACCTTCTCTTAAAAGCAAATTTAACTAATTATCCCGTAAGGTTGAAGTATGAAGGAAGATCAACTTTGTTACGTACTTAAAGTTTGTGTATGTGTATCTGTGAATAATACGACGAGACAAAAGTGCATCGTGATCGTGAATAATCGTGATACCTATTTCTATTGGTTTCATGTCGTAACGCATGTCAACAATTCGATATCGCATTGCAATATAATTCGCTATCTCATGTCTATCTAGTGAGTGATATTACATCCTAACATGCCAGTACAATTATCACAGAAGTGTTGGTGGGCCGTCGCATAGCGCGACATCTCAGGTGATGTTCTAAAGTAATATTACGCGGTATGAAATGTAATGCCATATCACATTACTTTCAAAAGCACTGTTTTGCGCATGTCTACGCTGTAACTGTCCGATATCCCAAAAACAGAAATACCACAGCTTCGAACTCGAAGAATGAGAACGAAGTAGTATTTGTGTTTAAAGAAACCGAGCAACCAAAACAAAACAATTTTTTAGACCAACAACATCCAACCAACTGCGTGCAACTCACCTACCTAACGACGCAAATTAAATAATAACTGGAGAGGGTCATTAATCCGCGGAAAATCTTAACACCGCGATTCAGAAAAATGACGTAATTGCACAACGCCATCTACGGGTAAATGGATAAAACGTCCGTACAAAGCATGTTCTAATGCTGTTCGTGAATGGACGGCGGCATTTTCCGATTTAGTAATTTTATATTATCTTCGAAACTATTTAACCAATTGAGATACTGTTTCGGGCAAATCGTATCTCTACGATGTTCTTGTGATCATACTAATATTTTTTTCGATAAGGTTTAATATTTTGTTGTTTAAAAAATCGTCCAAAGGTAAGTACGTCGAAAAATACTTTTTTTAACACATAAAAGCCACTATATCTGCTAAAATATAAAAGATAGAAACATGGTGTCGCGGACTTTTTTGTAGAACTATTCAAAGCGGACCAGGTTGCCATACATTGTTTTCAATTATATACAACTGTTAAGGCAGCGCATGCAAATAACTCTGTTGTAAGAGCTATTTTTTTCCGCCTGGCTAAACAAAAATTGGGATAGTTCGGCTAATATGCATGATATATTTATAATTTATAGCCTACAGCACTCACGAATAATGTAGCTTTCTACCAGTGAAACAATTTTTAAAATTGGTTCATTACTTCCGGAGATTACCCCCTACATACAAACTTACAAACTTACAACCTTACAAACAAATGTTACCTCTTTATAATATTAGTATAGATATAGAAAATGTTATTAAACTACTGATTTTAATTTCTTAAAAATATAACTTAATTAAAACTAAACAATATTTTCACTGTAATTTTGTGTGAGATGATGTGATGAATGTTTGTTCATGGAGTGTAAAAGGGTTTGTGTCCATGTGTCAGGGACTATCGAAACAAGTTACATATGACAAGAATGTGGACTGGAATGTGAAAACAAAAGAGGCCGGCGCGCGCGTGCGTAGAAACTGGTTTTTTTGCAAAGCATCTACTTATAGTGCGTTTTTAGGGTTTCGTACCCAAAGGGTAAAACGGGACCCTATTACTAAGACTTCGCTGTCCGTCTGTCTGTCTGCCTGTCCGTCTGTCAACAGGCTGTATCTCACTAACCGTGATAGTTAGAGAGTTGAAATTTTCACAGATTATGTATTTTGGTTGCCGCTATAACAACAAATACTAAAAACCAGAATAAAATAAATATTTAAGGGGGCTTCCATACAACAAAAGCGTTTTTTTCCTCGTTTCTGCTTGATATTAAAACGGCAACAGGT
The DNA here is from genome assembly GCA_914767645.1 of Hydraecia micacea. Classification (NCBI taxonomy): domain Eukaryota; kingdom Metazoa; phylum Arthropoda; class Insecta; order Lepidoptera; family Noctuidae; genus Hydraecia; species Hydraecia micacea. The sequence continues at coordinate 21,098,010 of OU611775.1, read as the reverse complement.
GGACGCTTGAAATATTTATAGAATACTAACTGACCCCGCAAACGTCGTTTTGCAAAAAAAAAAAAAAATAGAAAGTAGCCGATTCTCAGACCTACCCGATATGCACACAAAAGGACATCATTCACGTTTCATACATTTTTGGGCCAAATCTACAAGTGCCAGAAAAAAAAAACGTAATATTCGGATAGATCACCAAATTCCTATTATTTTTTACTATGGCACCAAACCTGTGCGCCCTATGGTTATGTTGTTACATGCTTTTAAAAAAAATGTGAAATAAAATGTTTTAAGATGTGTGTTATTTTAATACATTTGGTCAAATATAGTAAATATGAAAAAAAAACAAGCAACAATACCAACAGCACCTCATTTAGATTCAGTACCTTTCATTTAGGTAAAAAAGAGCAAAATGAAACAACATTAAATTATTGTATAAATTCATTTATATTTGTCCTAATCTAACATATACATCATCTAATCCTATTGCAGGTGGGGTGAGGTATGGGTCATGTCTAGCATAACCCATGTACCAGACTATGGTCATGGTATGTGAGCAGCATCCAATGGTCCTCTTGCCGATATTGCATGTACAATAATAATGAGCTAATGCTCGACGACCATTTGCTGCCCGATCTAGTGCAATGTACACATGGTATTTTTTGGCTTGGATGTGGCGGGATTGTATTCGTCCTCTTATAATCCACAAGTCTTCCCCTTCAAGTTCCCTGACTATTTCCAGAGGAATCCCACCACCGAGCTCAATGATAAAAACTCCGTCGGATTGAAGGTGCTCTCCGTAATAACTTTTTGCTTGTTTGAGCTGATATACACCAAGGCTGAATAATATTAAATCTTCTTCTGTCAATGTTGGAAAATCATTGAAATCTGTCATATCCGCAGCCATGGGTTGGAACTGTGCTCGCCTTCGGTTTAAATTGTGTCTATTCACAAGATCTCCCAGTGTATTGGGCGTGTTTATTCTTTCACCTATTATTTGAAGGATATCAGTAGCGTGAACCTTATCCACTATCAAAATGTGATAGGCATTTATTAATGCGGCAGCAATTCTAAAATAATCCATCATATTGTGCAGTGTTATATTGATGTTGACGTGTCTCAGCAGCCGGAAATCTCTTTTAAATCGGCCATTTACGACTTCTACGACCCATCGGCAAATAGTAACAAGTCGCGACTTATTAGCTTGTTCTGTCGTAAGTTGCGTTTCCCCAGGGAGCTTTGTCTCGGGCATCTTAGCGGTGTATCCATATCCTTCAAGGCTGGAAATTGCATCTCTAAAGCCACGGTCCAAAATAAATACGTCCCCATTTCGGTAAAACCATTGAAATAATCCGTCGCCATAATCATTTTCACTTTGTACAATATCAAGCATTATTTGCGCATCTGAAGAAGTAGCAGCGTGTGGACCAGAAACTTCTATGATGTGCCCGTCACAACAGACAAACAGAAACGGCTTTAATAAGTTTCTGAACTTGTGGCTGCTATAGGATTTCCTTTGAAAAAAGTAGTTTGAACTCTTTTGTATATATATGTAAGTGCCATCGACAATTGTTATGGCTTTTCTTTCGTCGGTAGAACTCTCCGGGTTCCCAAAAATTCTTTCAGGAATCATAAGGTTCCTCCGTGCTACATCTTCCCGGGTCATATGGTCAAAGCCTAAGTGAATAGGAACAAAGTCCTGCAGTAGTGCTTCTCTGCCAGTATGGAGGATTCGCGAGTAAGTGGCTTCGCTGGTTTTAAAAATCGATGCTAGCCGTGCATTTGATTCGCCAGTTCGGAGTTTTGCTAACAAAGCTGCTAGAATAGTTCTTTTGTTTCTTCTTTGATTTAGGCTAGGTGTGTTGGCTAATAAATCAGTAAACTGTTCAATAGTCAGGCCAGTCCAGTCATGAAATTCTTTATCATTTATTAGTTCATAATGTTCAAAATCTAAAACTTCTGTGCTGATATGGCTCATTAATAATCTTAGAGCACAAACAATTTGAGTTGCACTGAATCCTCCGATTAAATTGTCTTGCAAAGCAAGTAAATGCCATTCAGCTTGCTCAAGGTGTTCACTGCATACACGGCTATTTTCGGTTATAAATAAGCTGTAGCGGCATAACATTCGTAGTATGATATCTTCGGGTACTCTGTGCCTCGTTGCATTTTGACAGTGTTGAAATACACACGTATTCGCCGAATTACCGGTACGGCTGAACCCGGGTAAAACGGTTGGTGAAGCATGAGGTTCAGCGTTGACTTCTTCGTCTGCAACATCATGATCCACTTCACGTTGGTGTCGGAGATACCGACGCTCAGCCCGTTGCCAACAGGGTCGACAAATAACCTCTGTAGGTTCTTCCTGTAAAACAAGAAACATGTATTATTCGTTGCACATGTACATACATGAGCCGTGATATTCTAATCGTTTTGTTTCCTAAGCAAGAAGGGTTCTATTTCACGGTATATACATACAAGGTGATACAATGATTAGTTAAGTACAAAGGAGTAGGTACTTATATATAGAAACAAAAACGTGTGAAATAAATAATTCTAATAAATGGTCAAAATGAATGAGTTGATGGCAAGTGACCAAATTATTTGGAAAAAGAAAACATACTGCGCCGACATCAGATAAACTGGTACACAGACAAGGAAATGATGAAATAAAGACTTAGTCAAAATCATATAAAACTCTAGGTAGGTAAAGGTCTGTATATAAAATGAAATAAAATAATAATGATTCATACCTGTCGAACTAATAGATCTTCAATAACAAACTGTGCAACATCCGTATGCTGTGATTCTCGGGAAGTCCAAGTATAACTTCGACGATTACCGACAGGCGTACGACACGAAATACACAATTGTCCACTCATAACGTCAGTTAAAACAATAACAATAACAAAAAATAACTATAAACAAATAACAACAAACAAGAATAACAATATTAACTGAGGAGTGCAAGTCGCGATTTAGCCGTCCGATGTAACAAGAGTCGCATGGATAACTGAACAAAACAAAAGGCGGGTGACGCGGGGTACAGTAGTTGCGGGCGGCGGGGAGGGACAAACCGGTGATTTTCCAGGTACCTGCTTAAAACAGGTTTGGACTTGTTGTGAATTGTGACGCTCTGTCTGTGCCTGTGCGGTGCGTAGAGTATCAATGATGAAAATACTCTCTTAATAGAGAATAGAATTCATTTTATTGCACATCAAAAGGACATACACAGTATGAATAATTAAATATACATGATCAAATGTATGAAAATAACAACTTCATAATAACATTTTTATTGTATTTTAAAAGTGTTTAACACCGTAACCAAAGGGCGCACAGATTTGGTGTCGTAGTAAAAAATGATAGGAATTGTGAGTTCTATCCGAATATTACACATTTTTATCCTGGCCGGCACTTTCAGTTTTTGGTCCAAAATGAATGATGTCCTTTCATACAAATCGGTCCAGCCGTTTCGGAGGAGTATGGTAACTAACACTGACACGAGAACTTTATACATATATTGGATTTAGTTTTATAGTCACTTTAAAAATAAATAATTTAATTAAAATAAAACAAATATTATATTTCTCATACAACAGACATGCTTTTTTGTCGTTTTTATAGATAATGGTAGATACGGAACCCTTCGTGCGCGACTCCGACTCGCACTTGGCTGATTTTTTTAAGCTCTTGCGTTGCAAACACATTGTTTTGTTAAATTCTATGTACATTTTTGTATAAGTAATGATATTTTTTCAATGAATCTGTAATGTAAACATTTAATATGAATATATAGCTTACCTGTGCTAAAAACATATAAAAAATAAGAATCTGTAATTTTTTATTATGAAATCTTGATGAGATCTAAAAAAATAAAAAATATATCTAATTATTTGAATTGTTTTTTTGTTTTACAAATCCAACCCATCCAAAAAACCCACCAGTGCTTATTTTACAGTACTATTTAAGCCGGTATAGTTATACCTTTTATATTATAATCTCACTAGATAGATAAGATCTCACATGAGAAAGGTTTAAGTGTATATAATACTACATGCATATTATAGTAAAGACAAGTATTTCAAAGATTTGTTACAACCGTGCGAAGCCGAGGCGGGTCGCTAAAAGATTATAAACATCTAGTATGCAATATCAATAGCATATTTTTTAAACCAAAGAGAATATATAAAAATTGCTTCTTGTCAGCTACAATAATTCATAAAAAGCTCACGGTGGTGTCACAGTTTACCGATGCGACAATTTTATTAGAAATTGAAAAAACATCCCACAAGCAAGTCAACACAGCTCACCAGTGTCATAAGTTAAAAGGGCCTATACTTATATCAAAGTTGATTTGACAAAATGAGTCTTAGTCAAAAAGACGAAGTTATATTTTCCCAAATCCCACATTCCCTTCCTCTTCCCTTTTAACAAATAACTAGTTATACGTATTGGCTTCCTTCTTCCTATTGGTCAAGATGCATGCATGACGGCGATCGAGCCGAGAGCCGTGCTTTGCGATTATCGCCCTAAAGGTGAGCATGCGGAACTTTGTCCGATAGTACATAAAGTATATTATACTAATCTAAGTATATATACTATATATATACACTTGCGTGCAAAAAAACTGACCCACCCCATGCTCTTCGATTTGAAACAATATAATTCAAGAAGTTTTACTAACAATAACCTAATATATTGTATATTAAAACCTTTCTGAAAGTATGTAGATTACACTAGTGAAAGAATTATCAAAACAGATTCAGTAGTTTTTGAGAAAATCTCGAACTTATAAATATGGGGTTGAATAAAGAAGCTCCATTTTTTTTGAAGCCCGTTAAAAAAATCAAGTTCAATTTTGATTAAACAAACAGAAATACACAAAATTTAACGTTTGTTAATTTCATTGACAAAAACAGTCACACACTTTTTCCAAGCAAAAGTGAGTAATGAGGACATCTGAAGAATCGAGTCGATCTTATCAAGAATATTGCTTTGAACAAAATATAGTGTATGTTCAAATAAACTGTACCTTGCCTACCTTCACACAGTATAAAATAATAAATTATATTCATTACGATTTTTGTGATATCGTGTTTCAAATGGAGAGCATGGGGTGGGCCAATTTTTTTGCACGCAAGTGTATATACAATATAATAGTAAACATGAACAAAGAAAAATATAATGATGAAGTTTAAGGAGAGAGGAAGTGCTTTTTTATCATAATTTTAAAAGTGGACAAAGATTGAGCACGCCTTACCGACACGGGCAAGTCATTCCATAACCGTACTGCTTGAACAGTAAAAGATTTGTCATAGAAACTGGTAGAATGCACCGGCATCTCTAGTCTCAGGTTTTCCGATGACCTCAGATATCTATTATGTGTGTCATGAAGGAACTTGAAACGTTCTTTAAGATAAATGGGGGTTCTAGGATTAAACAAGATACTGTAGAGCTGAAACAAGATATGAGAATTCCGGCGAAGACGTATGGGAAGCCACTTGAGCTTTGAACGAAATTCAGATATGTGATCATATTTGCGCAGGCCAAATATAAATCTAATGCAAAAGTTTTGAAGTCGCTCAAGCTTATCTAGTTGTGCCTCAGTAAGATCTGGATAACTGACGTCAGCATAGTCAAGGATGGGAAGTAAAAGGGATTGTGCAAGCGCAGTTTTAGTGGCAGTTGGAAGAAAGTTCCGCAATCGTCTCAGTGACTTACCAGATGCAAAAATTTAGCTTTTAAAAATTTAGTTTAGCTTCAATCTCTTCCTCGATCTGGAACGAATATTTAAGCTATGAGCCTTGGTCATAACTCATTGCATAAATCAATCATATAATGTCAATACCATACTAATGCAAAACGTAATATTTTTGTAATTTATGAATTGGTAGAATATTTACAGAACTAAGGTTGCATATATAGTGAAAGGCATTATAACATGTTGCCATAAAACTAAATTATCTATTAAACAAGTTTACAGGGGCCGGCGGCGGAGGCCGCTCGCAAATGCAATTCGAAGCGACGCACACTGGGGTAGGCTATAAGGAAGCAATACCCAAAATCACATTTCCAAAATGTGGGTAATTGGAAAAAAACTTGACGTACAATTATTGTTTAATAAATTTCACATCAGTTAGAGACGATATTATCAACACAAAGGTTATCTGTTTGCTTACATACTGCCGTAAAAAGTTCATTGTTTTCATTGCTATTGCATTTCAAAATTTTGAATACGGAATTTAAGTATTTGTTACTATTGCCCTATTAATGTTAACGCAAAACTATAATATGGCGAGTGGAGATCAAGGTCAGTACTAATAAAAATAGAATTAGGATTGGATAAATTCGTTGTGTAACCTATCGTAATTATTTTTTACTTTTTACAAATAGTTGTGAAGCGAATTGGAAGATATCTAAATTTCGCGCAATGTTCTTTTGAAACGAATTGTTGTTTTAAGCACCCTAAACCTTCTTTATTGAGAAACTAAAAACAACACCAAAAGAACTTTGCGCAAATTAAAATAATTTTAAAATGTCGCTTTCTTCATTAACAAGTATTCCTGAAAAATTTTCAGATGTATCACCCAAAGTCGTTTTGAAGAAAAAAGATTTATTAGAAGTATTTTTTAATAGCAAATACAAATCATTTGATCGCAAATTTGAAGATGTTATAGATTTTGTTGCCTCTAAGACCACTTGTCCAATGAAATCTCGTAATGATTTAATTTTACAACTTCGTAATTTTAAACAACAATTTTCTAAGAAATGGATGTTATACGGCAGACATAAGGATAGATTTCTTGCTAGTGAACATACTTGGGTAGATGGATGTTGTGAATTTACCCGTTTCACAGTTCCAAAATCAGGAAAGCGACCTTTAAGTTTCATTGAGTGCAGTGAAAATACGAAACGGAGAAAAACATTAAATCTACGGGCAGAAATCGATTCTGATACTTTAACTTATGCAGCACAAATGAAATTAAGGGCCTCAGGCGAAATAACAGAAGCTGAAGTTATTAAAAAAGTCTCAGAATCGCCCCAATATGCCAAGGATTGTTCCAACATAATAATATGTACTGAAGCAAATGTTACGAAATTATCACCACGAGAAGCCCTCTCATTACTCATAGAAGCTCAACTTTCACGTCAGCAATATGATATAATTAGAAATTATGCTAAAGACATTTTTCCATCCTATAAGTTGGTTCAGGCTGAAAAAACCTTTTGTTATCCAAAAAACATTCATGTTACAGAAACTGAAGCTAGTGTGCCACTTCAGTCTTTGTTAAATCACACAGCTACACGTCTAGTTCAGTCCCAAAAAAGTGTTCTACATTCAGTCAATAAACCCTGCAGACCAAATCGTATTGCATTCGAAATGGGGATTTGACGGGAGCTCCAGTCATACACAATATAAACAGAAGTTTATTTCGGATACAGCAGATGACAAATACATGTTTCTAAGCAGTCTCGTTCCATTAAGACTTTCGTATACGAAAAATAATAGAACTATTATTTTGTGGCAAAATCCAAAGCCTTCGTCATCGCGATTTTGTCGACCTATTAGTTTGCAGTATCTTAAAGAATCTGATGAAGTAGTGAAAGCTAAAAAACAAGATATTGACAACCAAGTTAAGAATTTATCACCAACAGAAATTCATATAGATGGTAATGTGTATACAATTAAACATCAGACTGTTTTTACAATGGTAGATGGGAAACTTTGTAATACACTTTCTGACACGAAATCTACGATGAGGTGTTATTTATGTGGCGCCACTTCAAAAGAATTTAATAATCTAGATGTCGTTTTAGAGAAACCCGTCATGACTAATTATATATCTTTTGGCTTATCAGTGTTGCATTGCTGGATCCGTATATTTGAATCTCTTTTACACTTATCATATAAATTGCCTATTCAGGAGTGGCGCGTGAATAAAAATAATAAAGAGTTAGTTGAACAAAATAAAACACGAATACAAGAGGAGTTTAAGAAGGAACTGTCTCTTATTGTAGATAAACCGAAACCTGGCTTTGGAAACAGCAATGACGGAAATGTAGCACGCATTTTTTTCCAAAACTTTGAAAAATCAGCCACTATTACACAGATTGATACCCAGTTGATAAAACGATTTTATATAATTTTGCAGACTATATCTAGTGGATTTAAGACAAATGATGAAACATTCAAAATATATTGTCGAGACACAGCTATTCTTTATGTAACTCTGTATCCCTGGATGCCCATGACCCCAACTGTTCACAAAATATTAATTCATGGCCCCGAAATTATTAAACAAGCTTTATTACCGATCGGTCAGCTAAGCGAAGAAGCACAGGAGTCCAGAAATAAGGATTTCAAGTCATATAGAGAGCGCTTTAGTAGAAAAACTTCTAGAACTGAAAATCTTGTGGACATCATAAATCGCTTATTTATATCCTCTGACCCCTTGCTAACCCTGATGCGCAAACTGCTTAAAATTAACAGAAAACCCTTCGATCCAGAGGTTCTTAATATGTTAGAAGAGGAATAAACGCTAATTATTATATTAATGTATTTTGGGTATTGTCTCCATACACCTTGCCCCAGTGTGCGACGCGACGGCAAAAATTCGTCCGGAATACTGCTATCTCTGTTTCGCAAAAGTAGGCGAGTGAGGGACACGGTGCGCAGCCGTGTGTGAGTGTATTCATTCATAACGACCCGAAGGCACTGCAAAGCATTTCTATTTATTAGTAGGTAGGTAATTATAATTAGGTGTGTTCATTGTTTGCTTTATTTTTGTTGCCTAATTTGGGGAATCGTTAGTGAATGTACAGACTAGTAATGCGTTTTTTGGAAATTTCTTTACAATGCCAATATCTCAACATATTGGAATAAATGGAATAATTATCTCGAAATCTAGGGCTTGTAGAGAAAATGTAGTAGATACGTCATACACAAGGTATTTGTCAGGTTTTTCAATTATCCTATATATATAGTATAAATACTAGCTGACTCGGCGAACTTCGTACCGCCCCGCCGCGCCAGCCGCTCTGCCCCCGCTTTTTAAATCTCTGATATCTTCTAAGATATTCATTGTAATGATATGCTGTAAAGGGCAATTTTAATCTACATGAAATGCACAACGTATCTAATGTATTTAATTGGATAAGGAATAATACTGTATTGTTTAAAATAGCTTGGTAAATAACCCATATTTTTTCTGTAATATGTAAAAGATAAAAATGGTTACAGTGGGTTATCCTTAGGAGATAAACATATACCATCGCCGACTTTTTTGTAGACCTTTTTAAGGTGTACAATACTGTAGTACACTATTTTGATCTATCTCGTAGGGTTCAGCCAGCGTTTGCAATGTAAGCGCAAAAAAATGTGTTTATTTACGACATCACATTAAAAACCTCTAAAATTATCAGTGTTTCTCTACTATATTATGCATGTATTATAAATATCAACCTTTCTCTTGAATCACTTTATCTATTTAAAAAAACCGCATCAAAATCCGTTGCGTAGTTTTAAAGATCTAAGCATACATAGGGACAGACAGACAGCGGGAAGCGACTTTGTTTTATACTATGTAGTGATAATCTTTATACTAAGAGCACATTGACTACTTCAGTGGTATCAATAATGTACCTACATGTAACTGATAAGGAATGTATGGTCCAATTGGCAATATATCGTTATTGCGCGTGGTCTCAAAGGCAAACCGCGACCGACCGACGCGAGCGCGATGAAGGCCATACGGTGCGGTGCAGCTCCGGCGCGGCGCCTGAGCGGTGCCGCAACGGTTTCCTACATATAAAAATGTATGGTATGCCATACGGTACGTCCGGCACGGCTCCGGCGGCGGCGGCGCCGCACCACAGGCGCACCGGACAACGGCGCGAGGCAGACGAGGCGGGGAGGGGTGCAAGCAGAGCAGTGTGGTGCCGCAGCGGCGCCGCTCAGTTGTTTATACGGCATAGGGCGTCAACTCGGCAAGCCAAGCCAAGCATGTTGCGGTGCCGCAGCGGCGCGGGCGCCGTAAGAACATTGCGCCGCCGCACTGCTCGTGTGGCCGCCAAAGCGGTGCGGAGTAATGCGATGCGGTGCGATGCCGCACCGTGTGGCCTGGCCCCTAGAGTTGTCACACGCTGCACGCATGTCGCGTAAACATAAATTATTGGCATACTTATTTATTATTTTCCTTTATTTCATTATTTACATATAAATTATATTTTTAAATATTAGCATATAAAATATAGAAAAACATTTAAAAATATAAAAAATAGTAGCCCACCGGTATCGGGAATAGGGTCATATTTATTATTATTACCTATTGTCTTTATTTATTTAGAACCGGTTTATTTTTTCGTGGTCTCAACTTTAAAAAAAAAAAAATTCAAAGACGACATCTGCCAACCCGCACTGGACCCGCGTGGTGTATTACGGCCCACTCCCTCTCACTGAGAGGAGGCCTGTGTCCCAAGAATATATAAAAAATAAATAAGAATGTAGGTTACTCGATACCAAATCACAAGGCAAATCTAAATCCAAGTCCGTAGCATAGGTCAATAGTGTCAGAAATATTACAATACAATTATTATTTGGCAAACAAATAAAGTAAAGTAATAGTCTAACGCTGCTGACAACAAAGTCCCGATTCGAACGAACCCCACCGCCCGCGCCCGCGCGGGGTGTCGCGTGTCGTCGTGTATATGCACACACACTAGCGCATCGTGAGTGAGCAGTGCCACCACAGAACAGATAAACCTCTTTTATCTGTTCTGTGAGTGCCACCCCGCCTACTCACATTTGCTTGACGCGATAGCACTCAATCCGTAATCCTAAAAATGTTGAATGAAAACTTAATATTTTTAAATTTTTTTTTTACAATTTGGAACTTGACAATGTTAGCTATGTTTCCGCTCGAATAATATTACAAATATTGTTGTTTTTAATACCGCAAAAATATGATGAAAACATGTAATTTACGCTGTCAATATGTGCGAAATGCAATTCGTTTAAATTTCATTTTGGGCAAGTATTTTGGAAAAAAAAATAGACATGAACCTAGATAAATACTGTGTAAATCCGAATATCAGCATAATATGGTGGAAATATGCTCGAGTTGCAAATGATTTAAGAACTACGTTTGTATGGAGAATTCATCCTCCGCCGGCCTCTTAATGTCTTCCATTTTGTAATATTTCAGTAATAAATTTTACTTATTTCTCATAGCAAGTAAGTTGAATAATTGTCAATTGGGTGTAAAGCTGTTAGGTTAGGTTAAGAAAGAAAGAAAGAAATAAATTGTATTTTTCTTTGACAATTAAATGTCTTAAACTACAATATCACTAAAATAGTTTTATCCTTTACGAGAATTAAAAATATATCTAGACGTTCTTGTTTCTTTAACCTAATACTTAAAGTAATTTATATATAAAAATAAAATAAAAATAAAATAAATATATATATATATAAATTAATATATATATAAAAACCTATAAAAAACAGTTACAGAAATTATATTAATTAAAAATTAATTTAAAAAGGTCCCTTAAAAACTGGGTCTCGAACCAGTATACGGTGTGATACGATCTTCATTAAACTGACATGCTTATCCAACTAAGCTACTGAGCTAACTATTAATTAATGCGAAAATGAGAGCCAATTTGTGAATGTAGGGATTTTTTATTATCTACGCCATCTGTAGTCGAATTAACTAGTTCGGTTCATTTGGTGTGGTTTAGATGGCGCTTTATTAAGTACTCGGAAATAAGAAAATAAAATTATTTATGTTTTTTTTAATTATAAATATATTGTTATTTCTTAGTAAATAGTTTTGGTATTAATAACCTTATATGTGCCTCTGTATAAAAAGGTTTCTAAGCTTTGCAGTGTTATTTTCATTCTTGAACAGCGCCATCTAGTCGTCTTATAAAACGTAATGCAAAACTGTACCAGCAAAAGTCGACCTTAGCCTCTCCATGCCCGGTGGAACTTCGTCGAACATTTTCGACGTTTGGCCCCCAAACTGGAACGGACCGGGGCCGCCTTCAAGCGGCTCTTGCCCAACCTGAGGGGGCCAAACGCCTCCTGCCGGAGGCTTTACGCGGGGGTCGTGCGGTCCATGGCCCTATATGGGGCCCCGGTGTGGGCGCGTTCACTGCGGCTGCCAGCCGCCCACTACCTGAACGCGCCCCAAAAGGTGGTAGCCGTAAGGCTGATCCGGGGCTACCGCACGATCTCGGGCGAGGCGGCAAGCCTCCTTGCCGGAAAGCCGCCATGGGATCTGGAGGCGATAGTCCTCGCGCGCCTGTATGAGTGGCGCGCGGAGGCACTACGCCGGGGGGAAACTCCGCTTCCGCGGCAAATAGCGGCGGAGCGGACGGACCTCCGGCGCGATCTCATGGTGGCATGGAAAGAGCGACTTTCGCAACCCAGCGCAGGGCACGCCACGATAGTGGCGATAAGACCCCTCTTTGAGGAGTGGCTAGAGAGGCGTCACGGCATTCTCACCTACCGCCTGACGCAGGTCCTCACCGGACACGGATGTTTCGGGAGGTTCCTGCACATCACCAGGCGGGAGGAGACGCCCGGGTGTCACCATTGCGAGGATCGCCCAGAGGACACGGTGGAGCATACGGTGGAGGTCTGCCCAGCTTGGGCGGAGCACCGCCGTGTCCTCGTAGAGGCGATCGGCAACGGCGGCGACCTCTCGCGTCCGGCCCTGGTTCAAGCCATGGTCCGGGGCGAGAGGGAGTGGGAGGCGGTCACCTCCTTCTGCGAAGCAGTCATGCTAGCGAAGGAGGTGTGGGGACGGCTCAGGGAGAGAGTCGCACGCCTCAGCCGCCGCGGGAGACGCTACGGGCGTCGGGGGCCGCGTGACGACTCCCGGCCACCGTAGGCGCGGGCTTGCGGACGGAGAGTAATGGGTAGCTCTCCGTCCGATCAGGACCAGGCCCGTGCCGGACGGCGCGTATGTGTTCCACGCGCGCCTCAAAGAGATGTCAGCATAAAGGAAGGGGCCTGCCAGGGCCGAAGCCTGCCGGGGTAGCGGGATCGTCCGAAAGGGTTACCGCTGCCCCGGAACATAAAGGGCTAAGGAAGGAACACGGGTGGGTTTTAGTCAGTAAGAGTCTGACGCTCCCTTCCGCTCCACCCAGAGCGGGAGGAGTCATTAGATGATTTCCCATCCACAAAAAAAAAAAAAAAAAAAAAGCCTCTCCATGCACTTTTGTCATCATTAGTACTTGTGAGGCGATAGTGGTCTTGCCTTTGAATAGATGGGCGGTCCCGTCGTCTCGATCTGATGTTCCACTTCGCTGTGGCAGAGCTTCAAGGATGGTCGATTGATGTCAGGATATTTTGCAAGTATGTCGTGGTATGGTTGCTGGCTATTCACTGTGTTCACACTGTGGTCTGATGCCGTTGTTACGTAACCCACAACAGACAGACCGGTTCGCTTATCTACGAGTTTTTTTCCGTGAATGTCCACTGTTAGCTGATGTTTGTGTAAGAAATCTGCGCCAATTATGGGTCGTTTCACCTCAGCAACCACAAAACTATCTGTACGGTCGTCGTAGTCCAATGTTCAGTACCATCGATTGTTCAACATAAAAGGGTATTGACGAACCATTGGCGGCGTACAAGTAATTACTCGGGTTTGGTTTCCGTCTTTCTGTTCCTCGTACTGGTAATACTGACACGTTCGCACCAGTGTCGATTAGAAAATGAAGTCCCATTGATATTTCCTTGATAAATAGACGGCGGTTCGCAAGTTCGTTGACTTCGGCTCCCGTCGTAGCTGAAGTCTTTTCTAGTTTTCCTGAGTCGATTTCGTCCTGTCATAATTGCACGGTCTTAGACATTTGTATGCGTGCTTTCCAAACTTTTGGTGATAAAAACATATATCAGTAGCGCGTTTTGATGATCTTGACCGTGACCGCCCCCAGTTGCCTCGCGCTCGATCCATTCTTAACTCGGCGACTTCTTTAGTGAGCGATTCGATCATATTCATTATTTTCGTTTCTGATGAAGATGAAGTCGATGGGCTTGTACTATCTGTGCCGTGAGCGCAGGAACAAATAGATGATATTTCCTTGGTTTGCTCATCCATTTTATCTGCCATCGCTGGCAGGGTGTCCAAATTTGATTCTTCACTCACTGACAGAACCGCTCGTGTTGCTGATGGCAAGTGGCTCATCCACAACATACGTAGCGTTTGGTCAAGAATCATGCTCCGGCCTAGATCTCGCATCCGCCGCAGTAGTTGCGACGGCCGTTGATCGCCCAGTTCGACGTCGTTGAGCAGCTTCTGCAACTGTTTGTTCTCAGACTCCTCGTAGACGGATAACAATCTGTTCTTGAGTACCTCGTACCTTCCTGTGCTAGGCGGCGACATGATGATATCCCCTACTTGTTCCACGTCTACCTTCTCAAGTTGAGAAACAGCCAGACCGAATTTGTTCTCGTCACTTAACTTCTGGCTGGCAATCATGGTCTCGAACTGCGCAAACCAAAGCCTGGGTTTGTCACGCCAGAACATAGGTAGGCGCGACTTCAAGGAAATGGCTTCCACACCTTCGCTGTCGAGTACGAGTTTGTTTTCTCCGTTCGGCATGTTCTCCTATGTCGTTGACGGTCTTCGGGATCACGTCGGGGTCACCACTTTGGGGATATCTCGTTGGATGTTAAAATAAAACTCGAATGTTGGTTCTGAATTAATTACATTTATTTTGGTCTATTTATATTGTTTTGTAGACCCTTGTATTTAGTGGTGTAGGGTACAAATAGCATTATAGTAATCAGCCAATCAGAGCTCGCGCACGCAATGCATAGGATTCCTTCCTGGTTCTTCGGTATGGTTCGCGGCGCGAAGTAGCGCGTAGTCTATAAATATCCCCCGGCCGGCTGCGCGCGCTCAGTCTGATCCTGCGCCGGCCTGTTGTCTCTCATCGTCGATTCTGCCAATGCAGACTCCGCGACGCCGCAGATGGCGTACGCCATGCCCACGGTCCTCACTTCCTCAGTGCCCGGCCGCGCGCCGTCGCGGTCAGACGTGTTGATGCGCTATGTATGAGGTCACTACAATACGAATTCTTCTTGGCTTAGATTACTTGATAGATCGTTTGGAGCTTTTACTCATGGGCTTATACAGGGTGGCCCATAAGTCCTTACACATGTAAATAATTAATAAATAAAAAACTAATTACAATAAGAAATACCTTTTTATTTCGTATTAACCTTTATAAAATGGGAATTATTTTTTGAAAATAACATCATCCAAATGTAACCCGTTACGATCACGGCACTCCTGTAAGCGACGTCTAAAACTATCGACGACTGCGCGGCAAGTCAGTTCTGTGATGTTAGCCATTTCTCTTTGAATATTTTCTTTTAGGGCTTCAATTGACCGCGGGTTTGTGTCATACACTTTAGATTTCAGATAACCCCATAAGAAAAAGTCCATCGGGGTTAGATCCGGACTACGTGGTGGCCAGGAAATGTCTCCTCTTCGAGAGATCACTTTGTTGGGGAAAAGTTCACGAATGACGGGCATAGCAGTGTTAGAGGTATGGGCCGTCGCGCCATTCTGTTGAAACCAAGTCCGCGTATTGTAGCCTGGAAAATTCTGCAACGCTGGTGTAAAAAACTCCTCGATCATTGCTACATATCGCTCTGAATTAACTGTAATCGCGCGACCTCTGCCGTCTTCAAAAAAATAAGGGCCTATGATGCCACGAGCTGACATAGCGGCCCATACCGTCACTTTAGGGCTGTGTAATGGCTTCTGATGTTTACGTTTTGGATTTTCGGGGCTCCAGTAGCGGCAATTTTGTTTACTTACATGCCCATTAATGTGGAAGTGAGCTTCATCAGAGAATAACACGTTATTGAACGAAGAAAAGCGGCTAAACATTTCATTCGCGTAATTTAGTCTCTGGATGGCGTCAGTGTCTTTTAATTCCTGTACCAACTGAATTTTGTAGGGGTGCAGACGTAAATCTTTCTTTAAAATCCGCTGTAGCGATGTTCTGGATACGTTTAATATTCTGGAACGCTTACGAGTAGACTGGGTAGGATTTTCACGAACAGACTGTAACACTATGTCGATGTTTTCTTCCGTCCTTGATGTCCTTGGTCGGCCCGACCGCTTTTTATCTAACGTCGAACCAGTCTCTTCAAACTTTGCAACCCAGTTGTTGATCGTTTGAACAGTTGGAGTGTCATGAAAGTTGTGTAGATTGTGATGTTCTCGAAATTTACGCCGCGCAATGGTTGCCGAAAAATTGTTCCGATAAAACTCGCGCACACAAAAAGCACGGTCCGCACCGGTGAAACGCTCCATGGCGACTGACTTCCCAGAAACCGAACGTACTGATTTTTGCCCCGCCCGCGCCCCTCCCGCGCGTCTTATGCATTTTATTCGAAATTTACATTTTAAAGGACTTATGGGCCACCCTGTACAACAAAATGAGCTGCTAAGAAACAACTTTCAGCAAATCATAGAATGGGCGCAATCGCCTGGCTGTGTACTTAACGCTGACACGCTTTTTGAAAAGATTAATGCTTCTTTTTCCGAAAACTCATCTTACATGAAAGTATCCGAGGATCTCTTGCAAATGAGTTGTGGAAGACGTGCTGATATCATTCAAAGACGTCGTGACTGCATTTTGTCGGGTGTCAAGGACAAATATGTAAAGGTAGACTTGCAAAAGTTCCCCCAACACAATATAACCTTTTTAATCCACAGGATTTAACCACCTTTTTAAAAAAGGCTGGTGGTACAATTTAAGTTGTTCTCTGCCCAAAAGCGCTCTGCGGAAGAGCCTCATGCCATGTCTATGCGGAATAGACAGGATGGCCCTCCAGCTAAGCGACCACGCAAGCCCTTTCATGGTGACAATCCTGGGTTCGATCCCCAGCCATCCACGAGCTTTCAAGCACCCCCCAAAAGCAGAGGCCGAAAGTCGGGAAACAATAAATCCGGTACAAGGCATAATGAAAACAAAAAACGGTCCTTCGGCAATCGTAAATCCGATCAGTATCGTAAGTGACTATCCTCAAGAAATTTTATTTTATGGCGGGCGGTTAAAAAATTACATTCAAATTTGGAAGAATTACGGTGCTCCAGAGAACATTATAAAAATGATATCTGGTTACCGAATTCCCTTTTTCAAAGTACCCCCACTTCAAAGTCCAAACTCATTAACACGTTTTCAAACTCCAACGAGCTTATTGATGTCGGAACAAATCGAGATTTTGAAACAACAGAAAATTTTTATTCAAGTAGATCCATCTCCAAGTTATGTATGTCCGATGTTTTTAGTGCAAAAATCAGATACCAGCAATCGCCCGATATTCAATTTAAAAAACTTAAACCGCTATGTTATACAAACAAAGTTTCGCTTAATAAATATGTACCGTGTGCCGGATTTCTTGCAACCGAACGACTAGGGCATGCAATATTCGTCTTATTTTAGTATTCGAGTTTTTCGAATATTTATTCACAAACTATTCGAATAATTCGAGATTTTCGAATTTTTCGAATATTTTGTATATCGGATCATAAATGTTTAAAACAACACGTATTTTAATCAGTTTTTCTTTTAATTATAAACATAATTAAAAAAATACAACCAACCAAGTCTTACCAAGGGGTATCGTATTACCCAGTAACTGGGTTGTGGAGGTCAGACAGGAAGTCGCTCTATGTAAAATACTGGTATTCAGCTGCATCCGGTTAGACTGGAAGCCGACCCCAACTAAGTTGGGAAAAGGCTAGGCAGAATATGATGATGGTGAATTTAAAAAAATACAAATTTATGAAAAAAATACCTTATTTATTTTTTATTTAAATAGAAAGATCGAAGGAAACTGAGCGCGTCTAACGTATCGTCATGAAAAGAACAACGTAAATGGTTACAAAAAAACCTGTTCGCTGAAAATACGCGTTCGGGCTCTACAGTCCGAACGCGTATTTTCAGCGAACAGGTTTTTTCCCCCCAAAAGTGTAGACTGTTGGGGGGATGGAAAGTAGATATTTGTAAGCCTGTGACAAATGAACTGGTTTAGCACCTCCACGATCAAGTTTTGCCATTTCTACTAAGACTTCTTCTATGTTTGTAATGTTTCTAAATCTTCGTTCGTAACCAGTCGGCTAGTCGAAATGGTAGCTGTATTTTGCAAAGATTCTTGAACCTTTTCTTTCAATTGCTCTTTGATAGATTTTGTCAAATTATTTGCATTTTGCTGCAGTCTGCTTATTTCGCTCAAAATTACATCATCCTCCTCATCATCAGTGTTTTGTCGGTTTAAGTCATCGCACAGACAGGCACAATGCTTCAAAAACAAAAAGTTTAAAATACACCCTTTTTGTATCCCAATTTGCAATATAACCTCAAAGTTACAGAGCATGTAAACTTTTACTCAAAGTTATGAAAATGACCGATGCGCAGTCTTGTCGTCCATGTTTCAGGGTTGCCATACGAATAAAAAAACTATTATTCAAACAAATAACATTATTCGTAAAATTCGTAAAACTCGAATACTTAAGTCTTCTAGTATTCGAATACTAAAAAAGGCGAATACTCGAATAAAACGAATACTCGAATAACATGCCCTACGAACGACTGGGCGATCAAAATAGACCTTTCTCAGGCCTATTTTCACCTAGCAGTCAGCCCCAGTCATCACCCATTTCTGCGAGTATTATACACAACAGAAAAGAAGTCGAGCCCGAAGCTCCTTCAGATCACTTGTCTGCCATTCGGGCTGTCATCAGCACCCAGGGCATTTGCGACAGTGACAAATTGGGTAGCACACGTGCTGCGCGAGAAGGGCATACGAGTTATCGTCTATTTGGACGATTATTTAATCGTGAACCAAGATCGATTAACCCTAATGGACCATGCTGCGGAAGCTCTAAGAGTCCTAACAACTTTGGGATGGATGATCAACTACAAAAAATCCTTGTGATCCCTACCAAGGTAGTAGACTATCTCGGCATAAAATGGAATCTCGCTCTGAATTCCAAGTATTTGCCCCAGGAAAAGGTTTCCAAAATCTCCAATATGATACGTTACATATTACAAGTGAATCGATGGAGTTTGCACGACGCTCAATGCTTACTAGGCATGCAAAACTTTGCAGCCTTCGTTGTGCCCAGAGGTCGGCTTCATTGCCGCCCGTTACAAGTAGCTTGCAATCGGCTTCCAAAGCACCAAGCACACGTAAAACGCCCACTCGAGTCGGAAGTGTCGACGACTTTAATGTGGTGGTTACGAGCTCTGTCTACAGGAACAGCGATACATCCAGATCCTGTCTCACACTATGTAACGACAGACGCATCTGCCAGAGGCTGGGGTGCCATAGTAGACGACGCTTGTCTGAGCGGATTATGGTCCCCGGAGCAGATAAATTGGCACAGCAATTTAAAGGAAATGTGGGCAGTTATACAGGCTTTAACCAATCGTCAGCAATCGCTACGTCATTCAACCGTGCTAGTTCAGTCAGACAACAAGAGTGTGGTGAGTTACATGCGGAACGAGGGGGGTCTCCGATCACAGAACCTCTACCGGCTAACTTGCATGTTATTCGAGATTGCGGACGAGAACAAGATTCACCTGGTCTCTCAGTACCTGCCCGGTCAGGTAAACACAGAAGCAGACATGCTGTCAAGGCTCAAATTCTCCGGGGAGTGGACCCTAAAGGAAGAGGCATATCAAGAGGTATTTCGCAAGTTCGGAATGCCCGAAATCGACTTATTTGCCTCGAAAACCGCACACGTGCTTGCGCGCTACATCTCACGAGATTGCAAAGACTCGAACGCAGAGTTTCACGACGCCTTCAGCAGAAGGTGGTCATACCGTCGAGCGTGGATATTCCCACCACCACACCTAATTCCACGAGTTCTGTCACACCTCAACCTGTGCAAGGGTCGATACATCCTAATAGTACCGCGCTGGTCCAAAGTGTTTTGGCGGCCAGACCTGAAGAGGAGAGCGGTGAGCGCTCCTTTACCCATATTCAATCTTCATCGGCGGTTACTAGATACACGGACTTATCTGCCTCCGGTTCAAGTGGACCAGATGTATCTAGAGGCATGGCTAGTGAAGGGTGGTGTGCCGAATTAACAAATTGGTCTCAAAACGAAATAGACCTACTTAAGTCTAGCTGGCGACCCTCTACGAAGAAAATGTATGCCGGTATTTGGAAAAAATTGTTAAATTGGTGTACTCATAATAATTTCAACCATACAAACCCCTCTGGTGCCCAAGTTGCTAAGTATCTAGCACACTTGCACTTAACTCTTAAACTGTCTTATAAAACTATTTTAGTTTATAAATCAACAGTTGCCACTTTGGCCTGTTCTAACGGACAAATCATAAGCAGTGACCCTATCGTTCAGAGAATGTTAAAAGCTATTTCACTTGCTAATGTTGATTCCAAACCTAAAAATTCTTTCATTTGGGATCCACGTATTGTGGTAGAATGGCTCAGCTCTAACCATCCGCCTCATGCAAGTTTATTCCAAGTATCTCGTCGCACAGCACTGATTTTGCTACTCGCTTCTAGTCGTAGAGTACTTACATGACCTGACACTGTTACAGGTTGATAATGCACATTTTGAAGACAATTCTAATCATATTATTTTACACCCAGCATTTGGCTCTAAGACAGATAGCTATACACACAGACAATCATCATGGAAATTGCACACACATGCAGATAAATCCATATGCCCTGTATGGCGGATACGTAAATTGATAGAAGTATCATCATCACGCAGAATTAACAATGACATTAATCATTTATTTATATCAACTCGTGGCAGAGTCAGGCCAGCCACCCGAACAGTGATTGGAGGTTGGGTTAAAACTATTCTTAAGGAGGCTGGAGTAGAGGCTACTCCTGGTAGTACTCGAAGTGCCGCAGCATCTCTCAACTGGCTTGAGTGCCACAATATTGACGAGATCATGGCAAAAGGGAACTGGCGTGTCCCCAACACATTTGCACGGTTCTATTCAGCCGAAATTAACACATCGCAAAGTCGTAACAATTTATCTCTAACATTTGAAGCTGTGTAGATTCTAAATAATATATGATTGTCAGTCATGTCAGGTGCGCAGAGTGCGTGGGAGCGGCAATGACATTCTGAAAGTCATCAGTGATAAGCCGTGCTGCACCATTATGGCGCATTGGGTACGTGTACATGTACATATACCCGGTGCGTCTGGTGAGTGCAGCAGATATATGAATTAAATATTTTTTCTTCTTTTTTTTCGTTTGTTACTAACATAGCTTATAAGTAGTGTGTATTACTAACATCATATGGATCAAGGTCTGAAATAAAGTTATTTTATTTTATTTATTTATCGACTTCCATGGTTATCAAATTTGTGGTTTCTTTTGCAAAAATAAATTTAATTGGACGACAATACCTAGTTGAAGATGGCGAAGGGTTTTGCCACACAATTTTTTTTGCATTTTGTTTTCCTTCTGTCATTTGAAGGGGCACCATAGATATGCTAAACAGACTCTCGTCACTACACAAAAAACGTCGCATTCAACATCTCCTTGATACATCAAGTGAAGGAGAGTTGTCATTTGCGGCCGAAGTGCAACTTCGCAACAAGGGAAAAAGAGACTCGGCAGCCATTGTCAAGGAGCTGTCTATTGTTCACCTCGAAGAGGGACTACTTTAAAAAAAGCGCGAAAGTGTTTCGCGAATAAAAAGGTGGAACTGTCCGCAGACCGAGCTGTTGCGTTAATTGTTGATGCAAATCTCTCAACGCACCAGTACAACGTAATACGGCAACAAGCAAAACAAATTAATATTAAAATGTATCCAGCACATTATAAAGTTAAAGCTGCAAGAGAGCAATGTTATCCTAATAACATTAATGTCACGGAAACATGTGCAGAAATCGAACTCCAATCTTTGGTGGATCATACTGTTACACGTTTATGTAAAGTGCAAGAAGAGGTGATAAAAACGTTAAACAATGTTAAAAATTTAAAGCTGATAATTAAATGGGGTTGTGATGGAGCGGCACAAAATAGATATAAGCAGACATTTTCAGAAGAGGAGTGTAGTGACGAGAGTCTGTTTAGCATATCTATGGTGCCCCTTCAAATGACAGAAGGAAAACAAAATGCAAAAAAAATTGTGTGGCAAAACCCTTCGCCATCTTCAACTAGGTATTGTCGTACAATTAAATTTATTTTTGCAAAAGAAACCACAAATTTGATAACCATGGAAGTCGATAAATAAATAAAATAAAATAACTTTATTTCAGACCTTGATCCATATGATGTTAGTAATACACACTACTTATAAGCTATGTTAGTAACAAACGAAAAAAAAGAAGAAAAAATATTTAATTCATATATCTGCTGCACTCACCAGACGCACCGGGTATATGTACATGTACACGTACCCAATGCGCCATAATGGTGCAGCACGGCTTATCACTGATGACTTTCAGAATGTCATTGCCGCTCCCACGCACTCTGCGCATCAAAGAAGCAGTCTTCTTACGCAGAATGGTACTGAAACCGTCAGTACGTGCTTCCGCAAACATTCCTGACGCGCTACAGTAACGCGGGAGCCCCAACAACATCCTGAAAGTATTATTGTACTGAACTCTGAGGGCGTTGTATGCCCTCTGCGTATATCGAACCCACAGAGTGCACGTGTACAATGATTGACAGAAAGCCTTGAAAATAATTATTTTTACTTCTGGTGTACAACGTGCGAACCTGCGGGCCAACATACTGCATCGGACAGCCAACGCCCTCCGTTCTCTTTCCATATCAGAATCATCCTTTAAGTCCTCCGTAACTATGTGCCCCAAGTACTTAAAATCTAGCACTCTTTCAAGGGCCACCCCCCTTAACATAACCGGTGGCAAATTATGTGCTGGTTTTTTATGCATCGCCCTAAACACCAGCAGTTTGCTTTTTTGCACGTTGTATACCAGTCCGTGCGCTTCTGCATAGGCCTCACAGACCGCCAACAACTTCCTGAGTGCGCTAATTGATGGACTCAGCAGCACCATGTCGTCCGCGTAACTAACACTATTGACACACAGTCCGTCAATAGAACAACCAACACGAGTGCTACTGAGCTCGACAATCAGTTGGTTAACGTACAGGTTGAAAAGCGCTGGTGAGGTTAATCCACCCTGTCTGACCCCGCATTTCAACCTGTACTCCTCAGACAACTCGTTGGCCCATCTAACTTGATTGGTTTGGTGGCCGTACCAATACAGGAATCATATTTGTGATGGCGTCAGGCACTCCCGCTTCACGCATCTTACACCACAAGATGTCATACCTTACCAGGTCAAATGCCCTGGAAAGGTCTAGAAATGCCGCATATACAGGCGTACTTCTCTTCGTATAGTACCCGACAGTATGCTTGAGGGCCAAAATAGCACATTCAGTTGATAACTGTCGCCTAAAGCCGAACTGCGCATCGTGTATTTTAAGATGTTTACTAATTTGACTCTCAAACACACCGTCAAGCACTTTAGCTGTAATAGTCGCCAGTGAAATCGGTCTGTAATTACCCTTGTCACTGGCGTCACCGGTTTTTAACCGACTTCTAAAAAAGGAGGAGGTTCTCAATTCGAATGTTTGTATTTTTTTTTTTTTTAGGTTTGTTCGCGCATAACTCCGTCGCTTGCCAACCGATTTGAAAAAATCTTTTTTTGTTGGAAAGGGTATACTTCCCAAATGGTCCCATAGTCAACAAGTCGGGATCTGATGATGGGATCTTAGAGAAATCGAGGGCAACCCTCAAATTTTATAGGCTCACTTATTGTTTTTCGCATATTTTATGAAGTATCTTGTGTATTTGCGTATGGTTGTCACCATCTCAGGTAGCTGAGTTGATGATGGAAGGTACAACTTCTTAACAGTAAGAAGTTACTCGAACAGGCAAGGACTGTTTTAGTAAATTGTTTTGATGTTTGATAGGGCATTTGCCACATTTGGTCTCATGATCATCATGTCATGACCTGATGCTGCATCAGGATAGTCTGCAGAGTGCCTAACTCCTCGACAACTAACAGCAGATATATCGTGTTTAGGCTCATTGAAAAGGGCTCGATGTGTGGATAAATGTACTGTTAATGAGGAACACGAGAGAGACCTGATGCTGAAGCCAGGAGCATCAGAAAAAGTACAAACCTTGAAATTACAGCACCGTAGTCGTGTTTGGGCTCATTTTAAACAGGACTAAATTATAAGTTCAATGCAATGTTGACATAAGTCTGGCCTGATGCTGCAGCCAGTATTATCAGCATCTAGTCTAATTAATGAATAAGGTATGCTTCAGAGGTGGTCCCATATAAATTTTATGAACTTTGCTTGGGTAGTTTTGGAATTAGATTCAACAATACGTTTGTTTTCCACTTAGTTTATATTGATGATGTTTATCTTCCTGTCACTAATATTCACATAGCAATTAGTGTTATATGAATTTGTATTATGGGGTAGGTACAACTAAAAAGCGAAAAATAAAAACTTTTTTACAAAAAAAAAACAACCGACTTCCAAAAAAAACACTACAAAGTGAAAAATAACTTTAATTTCGGAAGTCGGTGTCAAAAAAACGAAAATGTGGAACCAACGACACCGACTTCCAAAATTAAAGTTATTTTTCACTTTGTAGTGTTTTTTTTGGAAGTCGGTTGTTTTTTTTTTGTAAAAAAGTTTTTTTTTCAATATTGGTACAACCACCGTTCTCATCAACGCAGCGGGTAGGTAGGAGTGTCGGATACAGAACGTAAACAATAACGCTAGTAGTCGTGTAAGATGCGGTCCGGCATTCTCAAAATGTTCTATGCTAAGGTTGTCGTGTCCCGGCGATTTGCCTCGTCTCATATTGTTAATTATTACTTTAATTTGCTTAGCCGTAATGCGAGCAGGCACATCTAACACAACTGCCCCAGCAACGACACCACTAACATCTGACTTCGAAGGTAGTATTTTAAAATGTTCCTTAAACAGGTTTGCGATCCCCTCGGGCGTGCTTACACCGTCGACACTCACCGGAATGCCCGGCTTGGGGTTTAACTTTTTTGTGTGTTTCCAGAACCCGCGAAAGTCTTTCTTTTTGTGTCTTGAAGCCAATATATCCATTTTAATTTGGTCTTGTTTATTCTGACAATACTTAAGTTTTTGTTTAAAAATCTTGCGGGACTCAACCATATCATTATAAATATATCCCATGCTTGGTTTACCATGCCAAACCCAATTTGTAAACTTTTGCCTGGAGTTCCAGTGAGCGTCCCTAACATGCTTATTCCACCCCAGGATAGGTCGACCCTTTATAACCCCCCCTCTACAGTGACCGACATAAGTGGCCTCAGCGGCCTCTCGTAAAGATAAAACAATGTTATGATATAAATTATCAATTACTTCCCTATGCTCCAGCTCATTACACATAGTATCACAACACTGACTTAGATCACTAGGAAAATCAATTAGCCTTAATTTAGCGTTACATTCTTTGGTATACAATTCGATCTGATCAATATTATGTTCACCCCACGTTACTTTATTTATTTGGACCTCGTGTAATGGAGTCGACTTTGGCCTGGCCGCCATCATATTACATTGCAGCTCTAACGGGAAGTGATCTGACCAGAAGCTATCATAATGCACCCTAACAGATGTTACAGATTTCCACGCAGCCTCGGTCACCAAGCAATGGTCAAGCCACCGACGGCTACCATGCACATCACTTACAAAGGTATAAGAATCAACCCCCAACTTAATTAAATCGGCACAAAACCAATTTTGTTCTGAACAAAACTTTAACATTTCCTTTCCAAATAGTTCCCCAGGATGTGCATTAAAATCCCCTAATATGTATACATTTTCAGTATCGCTACTTTCTATTATGGCCACAATCTCACTTAAACAATCCACAAATTCCAATAAATTATCAGGTGAATCAGTAGGCATATACACATTAAATATTAAGCTAGATCGGTCCAACACATTAACTTTAATAGCAACAACGCGATCACTATTGCATGGAATTACAGTCACTGAATCAAATAGCGTATTCCGCCATAGTAGGGCTACGCCTCCGAACGGACGACCTTGTAACATTACACCTGTGTCCATTGCAGACTTGCCAAAGAAACTAAAGTCCTTATTTACTTCCCCTATGTACGGTATTTCACTAGATTGTAACCAAGTCTCTTGAAGTCCTATCACATCAGCATCACTACTTAACATCTTAACACACTCAAACGATCTTTTAAAAGATTTACAATTGAAACTAATTAGTTTAGTTGAAGGGTCCTTGTCCTTAATGTGCACATCCATTATTTTTGTTCAGAGTTAATAGCACTCGATTGGTGATTATCACCATTATTCCAGTTTTTTTTTAACGTAACATATCTGCGGAAAGATATTCCACTCGGCCACAGATTTTCATTCAATAATTAATTAATTTATCCTTAGGAATCATGAATTTATACGCCTCATAATCCTTTTTTAGTTTCATATTTATTTTATCTAATTTCACTTCTACCCCAGTTTTACATTTAATATATTCAGCTATATCAGTCGAGGAGCAGTCCTTGCTTACCTTATAAATGTAAAACGGTATGTTTACATTAGCGGCCTTGAACTTACATTCAGTCATAACATCAGCCGTACCTTTCTTGCCAATGAATTTATTTTTATTCCGCTAAAATATTTTTTTTTTTTCGGGTAGGTGTAAAAAGAAGACAGACGTAGCTCCAGTATTGATTTTATATTTAAAATACCAATTTGCAGTATTTTCACTAGTTCTTCATATATTATCAGTGTATAGCCTATACACAACGGGTACTCACGTTTGCAGCACATTTATGTGATTTATGCAATAATTTTATACCACCTGCCAGCTCATCACTTCACAACACTATTTTTCACTTCACCAAACACAAGTGAACAATTTTTATTACAATGTCTCAATTTGACGAGATTTTATCGGCACAGAAGACCCTAGAGGATAGCTTTACCCGGAAGATGAGTGAGTTGGAAGCGCAGATACAGTGTGCAGGCCCTACCAAGGATACCGTAGCGAGGGTAGCCGAAGAGTTTCGCACCTTCAGGGAGCTGATCTTCAGCATGCTGGGTTTGCTGAGAAGGCAGATCAGCGAGTGTGCTAAACAGGTTGACGGGTTGGAGACCAGGCATCGGCGGAAGGCACTCATTTTCCAAGGCATAGCAGAGGTTGATGGGGAAGTCAGCAGCGCAGTGATCCAGGAGGTGATAAGCGAGAAGCTGTCCCTTAAAAATATCACCGCATCCTCCATAAAAGTCTGCCACAGACTTGGCCTAGCCAAGTAGGATCACCATAGGCCCATCTTAGTCAAGTTCTCGAGCTATGACGACAGGTCTGCGGTCTGGAAAGCGAAGACAGGACTGAAGGGGTCATCCATCTCTGTCAAGGAGTTTTTGACTAAGACCCGACAATCCATCTTTGGGAAGGCGCGGCTTCACTTTACTATGCGGTCGTGTTGGACTCAGGACGGTGTCATCGTTATTAAAGCCCCTGATGGCAGCAAACACAAGGTGACATCATTTGAAGAACTGAGTCCGCTGCTGGTGAAGTATCCCAGGGTTCAAACGTCTGGAGATAGCCTGAAAAACAAGACGCGTTAGTTACGGTTTCAATTTTCAATTATTATTCACTATAGTATTTACGCATTAGACACCCATTAAGTAATTAGGATTTCTTTACCTTAAAGTTTGCTATCTTCCATTGTTTGTTATTGAACCTTTTTTTTACTTTTCTCTCGTATTCTTACATAGTAGTAAAATATTTGTTTCTCTTCTCTTTCTCCTCGCAAGTCTCTGAGTTGACAATAATTCTACAAGTAACGCATACTTTAGGTTTTATACCCTCAACCGGATTTATTTCTTCACTTTTTGTTTTCATAAGTCTTTGCATGTATCTATCTAATGTCATTGTCAACTATTGTCATATTGTCGGTTGTCAATCAAAGTAAACGTCATACTCATAATATGATATTTTTGTAAGTTTGGATACGTTCACGGAAAATGTAAAGTCGTAGTAAGTTGAATGCTTAATGGGTGCGTTCGGAATAATTAAAATTATCGCTATTACTTTGTATGGATGTAACTTTTCTTTTTTTTTTTTTTTTTTTTCGTAGTATTTTCACTGTCTGTAATGATGATGTTAGCTGGCGGGTGGTGCAGAGATGCAAACATCCTACCAGTATTTCGTGTAGGTCTCTTTTTAGTATATTCGTATATGTATATTTATTTATCTGTTTTTATTGTATTTATATATATATTTGTATCCATGACAACATCTGATAGCGAATCTTTTTTCTCTGCCAACGAATCCACTGCCTCTTCTGGTGATGATAGCTTTTGTTCTGTTACGGAAAACCTTCGTGAACTTTTACGTCTAAGTTTCAGCCATAATATTGGCCGACTGTTTAACGTCTGTCATAAATAAATGCTCAAAGCATTCCAAGCCACTACAATGAGTTGTATGAAACTTTTTCTAACAGCAACGTCCATGCCGTCCTGATTTCTGAAACTTGACTAAAACCTGAACTTTTATCCACCTCTTACTCTCTCCCAGGATTCGTTCTTTTGCGTAATGACCGAGTCGGTAAGAGAGGGGGTGGTGTAGCTATATACCTTCGTGCTGATCTTCCTTTCAAAGTTCTCTCTAATTCTGCCTGTAATACTTCGGCTGAGTTTCTTTTTCTAGAGGTCTGTGTGAAAGGAACTAAAACCGTTCTTGGTGTTGTGTATTGTCCCCCCGCTCTTGATTACTTCACCGAATTCGAATCGGTCCTAGCATCTTTAGGTTCGGAGTATGCACATCACATAGTCTTGGGGGATTTCAACACCAATCTCCTTGCCCACAACTCCCATCGTTCCCGTAAACTTCTACATCTGGTCGAGTCAGCTAGTCTGCATGTGCTGCCTCTCCAACCAACTCATCATAACATTGCTGGTGATGATACTTGGCTCGAATTGATCCTCACCTCAAATCCTTCCCTAGTCTCCTCACATGGTCAACTTGACGCTCCTGGTTTTTCCCATCACGACCTTATTTTCCTGTCTTATGTCCTTAAATCTCCTAAACCCAAACCTACGTTCCAGTACAGGCGTGCCTTTGCGCGGATGAATTGTGAGAAGCTTGCACAAGATGCTTCAAATATTGACTTCCTTACTTCCTTACTTCTACTTCTAACTTCCAAATTACTGGAAATAGAATTGTTTTTGGAAAACACCAAGTTTGATGTTGTTTGTTTAACAGAGCATTGGTTGAAAGATCATCAAGTAAAGTCAATTGATTATGAAAATTATTGTGTAGTTAGCCATTTCAGCCGAAAAAGTATGATACATGGCGGGTCATTAATATTAATTAAAAATTCTATTAAATCGAAAGAACGAAAAGACATAATCGGGCTGTCTGTTGAACACCAAATTGAATTGTCCTGTGTTGAGCTTGATAAGCATGTTATAGTATGCGTATATAGACCTCCAAGTTACCAGAATCTATCTGTGTTTGATTCTGTAATGGAAGATGTGTTAAAGAAACTTAGTACTAGTAGTAAGTCAATAATTGTATGTGGAGATTTTAACATTGATTTATTGGAAAATAACTCAAATACTGTCAGATTGATAAGTCTTTTTAGGACATTTGATTTGTCAAATGTTTTTATTGAACCAACCCGAGTGACAGCTTCTTCTGCCACTTGTATAGATAACGTTTTTTGTAATTGTGATTACTTACACAAACAAATTGTAAATAAGTTTCCATCTGATCACAGTGGACAAACAATAACATTTAGCTCCTACATGCCTTTACAAAAAATTCAAATAAGGTTTAGGACATGTAAAAATTTGGAAAAATTAAATAATTCTTTGGCCAGTAAATTATGTGATCAGAACTTTAATAATATAGGTGACCCAAATGAGTTCTACGCCGAATTCTTTTCACTGTTGAACGCGCAGTTTAATGATATGTTTCCACTAAAAACTAACGGTCTTATTCATAACAAGTTATGGAACATCTAAAGGCTTGCTAAAGTCTCGTTGTCAAAAATTGCTATTCATAAACGCATTTTAGCACTAAAACGTTCTATAAACCTACTATAAAGTTATGAAACCCAGAACCCTACTATAACAGTATTATAAGGAAAAAATGGCCGACTCTGCATCAGCTGATTAATAAGAAAATGACATTTGACGTACAAAATGTAATATTGTGAAAAGTTAGTTTCGTAAACAATCGTACTTCGAGGAGCCGCAGTTGTATTTAATTTACTTTGCACTTCTGTTTAACCAATTTAGTTTATTATTATATACCTACGATGCAAAATATAAGCGAGGAAAAATATAACAAAGCACATATTAAGTACAGCAACAAGAAATACTGTGGGTTTGCTGCTATTTTGGAGTGTGGAAACAATGCTTTCAATGCCTTTTACCTGCAAACTAGGAAATGTGAAAACATCCATAGTGGCTAGAGCAGTACTTTACAATATTGCAGTTGACCATGGATTGACCATGGGTTGGTTGTTGCATGGATGCAGTTAGGGGTAGCAATATCAATTAATATCATACAAAGTCACCCCAAGAAGTTGCAAGGGGAAATGCAAATGCTATTTTACAAACTTTTAAAGAAACATTCCGCCGAGGTAGCCCCACTTTACCAGGTTGGAGTTACATCTTCCCACTTGTGTCCGGAGATGGTTCAGGGACTTCCGTGTGGACCACGGAAGTTTACACCCTGCAGGGAGATGCTCCAGTAGGGTGTGGTTGAGAAGCTATGTCGCAAAACATGCTCCACCTCCTATCCTGCCCTATGTGTCCCACCCAAAACATGCAGTCTAAGTGACTTCTGCATTGCCACCGACGATGACGTGGAAGTGGCAATGTTTTGGGCCAACAAGATCTAAAGTAAAGTCGTGCCCGCAACACGAAGAAGAAAAATAGGAGACATTAAGCGAGTAGTTCGTTAATAAAAAGCTTGTATACAAATATCAGTTTAATTTATTTTTATAATACTTGTACACACCGGGACTTATAGCTTAGTACGGCCGTTATTTCAAATGCATACAGTGTGGCTATAAGTTTGTAACAATTGAGCCTGGTACCTATGACTACCGAACACCCTACTTATTATAAACCTACAGTAACTACCTAGCACCCTAACCTATCATACAAACCACACCAAACGTGAGTTACATTGGTTTTACATGTGGGAAGTCTGTTACCAGGAGACCTACAGGAACAGATGGAATTTGGGTAGGAATAGGGGTTTGTGTACGTAGTGCAATGTACACAGGAAATAGTTTTCTCACTGCCGGTCCCACAGACTCATAGAACTGATGATGGCTAAAGGTGTCTTGGCCATAGTGAGAGGAATTATGGAAGATGAATCAAACTCGACTCCAGCTTGATGACTAATTTATTACAGTAATTAACTTAATTATATACAATTTTAGTGGTCAATACACATTGATACCTATTTACATTTGTGTGTTGTGTGTGTATCAAGCCGATGAAGTGATGATCTCAGTAGGTCACTTCTTAGCGCTGATGGTGTGCCGGTATGAGGAACGAATGTATGTCGCTCTTGATGCTGACGCTGTGATGCTGTTGCTGGCGCGTGTAACTCTTGCCTGTTCACGGTTGAACAATACTCTAAACTCTAATTTGGCTTCTAAAACTTGTGCAAGCAGAACAACATTTTTACAATGTTTGCTTTTCATTTACCATCTGTGCTATCTCTTCTGTAGGCCGTTTCAGTTTCTGCAATTTGCCATCCTTACTAGTCCTACTGTCCTGAAATAGAAAACTAATGTTATAATTCTTTCTCTTCGTTATCTTATTTATATTATACTAAAATAATTAAATCAGCAGCGGCATAAAAATAACTAATATAACGAGTCATTATTGTTCATATGGCGGCGGTTTTTTTTGTTACAATGAGTCTTGTACAGGCAAACGAAGTTCTTCGTAACATTGTAAATTGGATAGGCACCTAATTCGTAAATCATGCAGGCCGCCCCTGTTTAGCGTTGGTGTTTGTGTCAGTGTTTTTATTTTCTATTATGAAAATCTCTCCCTGACCAAATTCTTCTTAAAAAATCTAAGGAATAGAAGCAAAAGCAAGCAAAGTATAAAATTGAGAATGTTTACAAAACATAACTTACTTTGAATACATTTTAGCTGTAACAGTAGATACCTTATCCTCCTCCAACCAATATTCAATTCTTTGCCCTTTATTGCAACTAGTCTCCGGTCTTAATTCCATTTATTTTAAATACAAAAAAAATATTCAAAAGTTTTTTACTTTTACAAGTAAAATATCAAATTCATTCAATGACATATTGTTTCCATGACGTTAGCGCGTCAAAACTGTCGAAACTGTAGACAATATATTAGTTTTCTATACGTAATAATGTCTATGGTCACAATTATTCGATTAGTAGACAGATATTCTCGTTTGACGATTCAAGATGTTGGCCAATTTGTTGGATGACATCATTATTATGGCAACATTTAGATTTATAATGAAGTTATAGTACATTTTAGTTATCGAAGGTTTATGAAGCGTTTATGAATACAAAATTTTATCGAACGTTTTAAAGGCTTATCGAGCATTTTAACTAATGAATGGTTTAAACCTTCTATAAGCTTTTTTTATGAATAAGACCGTAAAAGTATTTACACAAAGTTTTTATTTAGTGACTGGGCGACTCCAGGTATTCGTAAAAGCAGGGAAAAACTTTTTGAACTTTATGGCTTAAAGCAACATATGAATAATACAAACTTTCATCAGTATGTTGCAAAATATTCAAAAACTTTTAAAAGTGTGTGCCAAATAGCTAAAGCTCTTTATATTAGCAATAAAATAAAATCAGCTGATGATAAAATAAAAACTACCTGGCAAATAATAAATAATGAAACAGGTAGGAAAAAACAGCGTAATACTGAATTTAATTTAGAGACTGCACATGGCCCCATCAACTCAGATGTAGAAATAGCTCAGGAATTTGAAAACTTTTTTGCTAATATCCCCCACGCTTTCTGCTGCCTTACTTAAAAAGAATGTAAAGGCATGCCCTTTGGAGTTTAGGTTTCAGCATACAAACCCCCAGGCTGTTATAAAAGCTTTTAAAGATCTTAAAATTAAATCAACAGAAGATCTCTGGGGAATGTCTGTAAAAGTATGTAGATCTTTTATCGAAACCATTGCACCCTATTTAGCTTTCATATTTAACACCAGTGTTGACCAAGGAGTCTTTCCAGATCTTATGAAACATAGTAAAGTAGTACCACTGTTCAAATCCGGTGATAGTAAAGAACCCAACAATTATAGGCCTGTGTCAATTCTGCCAGTTCTCAGTAAGGTGTTTGAAAAGTTGATGCTCAATCAAATGTTACGTCACTTTAATAAAAATTCCATCTTTCATGAACACCAGTACGGTTTCACCAAAGGGCGTTGCACTACTGACGCCGGTGTTACCCTAATAAAGAACATTTTTAACGCCTGGGAAGAAGCACAAGATGCCATTGGAATCTTTTGCGACCTCTCTAAGGCGTTCGATTGCGTAAACCATGAGACACTTCTGATGAAACTGGAGCACTATGGGATTAGAAAAACAGCACTTGATTTGCTAAGATCATACCTGAAAGATAGAAAGGTTAAAGTTCAAGTAAACGGCGTAAACTCGTTGGGGTCTGAAATGACAATGGGCGTTCCTCAAGGTTCGATATTGGGTCCATTCCTTTTTTTAGTTTACATTAATGATTTACCCCAATTACTTTAAAATCAACCGAAGATGGTGTTATTTGCTGATGACACATCACTGATCTTTAAAATAGACCGACGGTCACAAAATCTTGACGACGTGAATAACTCTATTCTTCAGGTCCAAGATTGGTTTACGGTAAATAATTTAGTACTAAATGAAAAAAAAACCAAATGCATTAGATTTAAATTACCGAATGTTAAAAGTAATGAATGTGACGTCATATTGAATGGCCAAAAACTAGAATTTATTCATCAGGCAGTTTTCCTCGGAATCACGTTAGACGAGAAATTACAATGGGGACCTCATATAACATCTATTGCGGGGCGGCTCAGCTCGGCCGCTTATGCTGTTAGAAAGATAAGACAGTTAACAGATGTAGAAACCGCACGTTTGGTCTATTTTAGTTACTTCCACAGTATTATGTCATATGGTATGTTACTATGGGGTCGGGCTGCTGACATTGAATCCATTTTTATTTTACAAAAGAGAGCTGTCAGAGCCATTTACAATCTACGTCGCCGCGAATCTCTTAGGGAACTATTTAAAAAGGTTAATATCATGACGGTACCTTGCCAATTCATTTATGAAAATATTATGTACGTTAGAAAAAATCAACATCTTTTTAATAAAATAAGTGATAGACATAATTTTAATACTAGAAATAAAGATAAATATTAGATCAACCTTTTTTCAGATTATCTAAAGTACAGACATCTTTTATGGGGTACTGTGTTAAATGTTACAACAAAATACCTTGTGACATATTGCAATTAAATGAAAGAAAATTTAAAACTCATATTAAAAGTACACTTTGTAAACAAGGATATTACAAATTAGAAGATTACATCCAAGATAAGAATGCTTGGAAACATGCTGGTCCTGCTCCATAGGACAATCTAGAGTCTAGACAAAATCAAACTGGTCGCTAATTTAATTTATATATTTTTTTATGACATTAGTTTTACTTTTTGTGGCTACAGTAAGTCACACACTTGTTAAAATTATATAAAAATAATCTACTTTAACAATAGTTGTAAATATGTGAGCACCATGTATCTATCACATAATTGATTTACCTGTCATTGCTTTATTTTTAATTCTTTTTACCTTTTGTTGGCAGACTAATTTTTATTCTAGATGCATCGTCTTCACATATAATTATATAATTAATGTACCTATACAGAACTTGTAAAACATTTTAAAAGAGTAACGGTGGAGTTTCTTGCCCATTCTTCTCCATACGAAAACTACCTTTTGGAATGGGCGACTAGAATCAATTGTTTTACTATAATTTTTGACGTTCAAAAGTGCCTTTAGTGTGCCTAATTGAAACAAATGATTTGACTTTGACTTTGACTTTGAATGGACACCCCTGGAGGAAGCCACTACAGTTGACGCTAAAGTCACGATTTTTAATAATGTTGTAGTTAAGCTGTACGACACCCACGCTCCTATCAGGCGAGTCAAGCTAAAGCGCCCACCTGCGCCATGGATGAATGTGGGAGTTCGGATGGCGATGCGACGAAGGGACCGCGCGTTTCGGAAGTTTAAAAGGGATCGGACGGATGATAATTGGGCCCTCTTCAAAACTGCTCGCAATCGTTGTAATCAGATGATACGCAACGCTAAACGTCGCCACATTCTTGATAACATTACTTCTGCTTCTCCTGCTGATATCTGGAAATTCCTTGGAACTCTAGGTATCGGCAAATCGCGGCATTCAGACCTTCCTAATGCATTTGGCTTGGACGATCTAAATCGTCATTTCTCGACTGTTCCTACCCTTGATAATCCAACCAAATGTCAAACCCTTGACTTCCTTGCTGGTCTGACGCGTCCCAATATTACCCCCTTTGCCTTCACCCCAGTCGACCCGGGAGAGATCAAAAAGATTATCCTGTCCATCAAATCCAAAGCCGTTGGTTGTGATAGCATAAGTCGACACATGATCGTGGCAGCGGTTGATCAGCTCCTTCCTGCAATTTCCCATATAGTTAACTTCTCCCTTTACTCCGGTGTTTTCCCTTCCCTGTGGCGGAAAGCCCATGTTCGACCACTACCCAAAATCCCTAATCCCACTCTTCTCAGTCACTTTCGTCCAATTCCCATCCTTCCTTTTTTACCCAAAGTACTCGAGGCCTGTGTACATAGACAATTCTCCAACTTCATTCACAAAAACTCCCTCATCAGTCCATTCCAATCTGGGTTCAGGCCCGGGCACAGTACTGTTTCTGCTCTCCTCAAAGTGACTGATGATATAAGGCGAGGCATGGAAGACACTAAAGTTACGGTTTTAGTGTTGATTGATTTTTCTAATGCTTTCAATACCGTCAGCCACGAAGTCCTTTTATCCATCCTCTCCTATCGCATGGTCTCTCACGAGGTTCTGGAATGGTTTTCTTCCTATCTTCGGGGGCGTCAGCAATCAGTTCTCGCTTGTGACTCTAGCTCCAGCTGGTGTGATCTTGAAACTGGCGTCCCTCAAGGCGGCATTTTATCTCCACTTTTGTTCTCTATCTTTATAGATCTCATAACTTCCGAGCTTCAGTGTGCGTATCATCTTTATGCTGACGACTTACAGCTCTACTGTCAGGCAAGTGTTGACAGCTTATCCGGTGCGATCGAGGAGCTAAATCGGGACTTACGATTTGTCAAAAATTGGTCTGATCGCTTTGGGGTGGCAGTTAACCCAACCAAGTGTCAGGCTATCATTGTAGGGAGTCCCCATAGCTTGAAGAGGCTGAATGG
Source organism: Hydraecia micacea (assembly GCA_914767645.1). Taxonomy (NCBI): domain Eukaryota; kingdom Metazoa; phylum Arthropoda; class Insecta; order Lepidoptera; family Noctuidae; genus Hydraecia; species Hydraecia micacea. Next base: position 21,061,437 of record OU611775.1, on the reverse strand, counting down.
CTTAACGGTGCCACCGGTTACCTTTGATAGCACAGTGATTCCGTTTAGCTCTGACGTCAAGGATCTGGGTTTGCATGTTGACACTTGCCTTGACTGGCGTAAGCAGGTCGCGATTGTGAGCAAGAAGGTCACTGGAACGTTGCGGTCGCTCTATCGGTTGAAAAATATTCTCCCATCTCATATTAAGGCAATGCTTGTACAGTCCCTTATCTTCCCCATAATTGACTATGGTGATGTGTGCCACTATGACCTGAATGCAGATCTCCTCAATAAACTTGACCGACTTCTTAATAGCTGCATTCGATTCGTTTTCAATCTTCGCAAATATGATCATGTATCCGCACATCGATCGCTTTTAAAGTGGTTACCTATCCGGCAGCGCAGAGCGTTGAGGGCTTTGACAACCCTGTTTTCTCTTCTTCACAAACCCACTTCTCCTTCTTATCTGACTTCTCTTTGTCAATATTTATGCTCTGCACACAGAAAGAATCTTCGGTCCGAGAATAATCGTCTTCTTCGTTGTCCTTCTCATCGCTCTGGTTTTATAAAATCTTCTTTCTTTGTCCAGGCGGTTTTCCTCTGGAATGCGCTCCCTCAGAATATCAGGACGGTAACTAATCAGTTCACGTTTAAAGTGAAAGCTCGAGAACATATACACAAGAAGTTGGCAGATTCGTCTCAGAATTAAGTTGTTGTAGGGTTTCTTGTTTGTCTCATAACTTTTTTTTATTTTTTTCCTATATTTTGTTGTATGTATGTATATATGTATATATTCTTATATCTTAGTTAGAAATATTTTCTTATATATTTTTTTTTTCTCTGTTATTGCACCTACTGTGTATTGTCTCTGTATCACCCTAAGGTAGACTGGTAGAAAATGCCCAAGGCATTAAGTCCGCCTTTGTACAGTTTTTACTTGTGCATAAAGTTTTAATAAATAAAATAAATAAATTAAATAAAAAGTGCTATTCAAACTCTGTCTCCAACTCAACTTTTTGTTAATGACGTAGAAGTGTCAGTAACGGTGGATTTTATTTTTTGCATGATAGACGGAAAAGTCTGTAATGCTGTTGCTTCTTGTGCATCTACGCAGACATGTTATTTGTGTGGTGCAAAACCCAAAGAGATGAACAACAAAAGTCTTGTTATAAGCAAACCAATCAAAAGAGATTATCTGTCATTCGGGTTATCACCACTCCATTCCTGGATAAGATTTTTTGAATGCATTTTGCATATATCATATCGTCTCGATATAAAATCATGGCACGCCAGGGGAAATGAAAATAAAAAGCTTTTAGCAGAAAAAAAAGAAAATAGTCCAAGAAAAATTTAGGCGTGACTTAGGATTATTAGTGGATATGCCTAAGCAACAAACAGGAAACACTAACGATGGAAACATAGCGCGAATTTTTTTTAGAAATGCCGAGAAGTCAGCGGAGATTGCAGGTGTCAATGTTGCACTTATCAAGCGATTCCACGTCATACTGGAGTGCATAAATAGTGGTTTATCAATAAACAGCGATAAATTTGATGAGTATGCAAAAGTAACATGCGACTTGTATATTAAAGAGTACTCTTGGTACCCAATGCCTGTCAGCGTGCATAAAATATTATTTCACGGGAAAGATATAATTTCATCGTGTGTTCTCCCGATTGGTCAGCTGTCAGAAGAAGCACAAGAGTCAAGAAACAAACATAACTTGAAGTTCAGAGAATTATTCACAAGAAAAACTTCTCGAGTGGACACTAACAGAGATTTAATTAATAGATTATTGATAACATCCGACCCATATATCGCAAGTTTGCGTGCTTTGCCCAAAACCAAGCGTGGAAAAATCACTCCAGAAGTTCTAGAATTACTAGAAATAAGACTCCCAATAATGGAACATAGAGACAGCCAATCAGAAGATTCTGATCAAGATTCTAATAGAGATGCCAGCGAATCTGATTAATTACTACTACTTACATGTAATTTGTATTTGATTTTGTTTTTTTTTTGTAATTTTTTGTATTTCTTTAATTAGTAAATAGTTTTAAAATTATAAAACAAGCTTACATTCTACCTCATTTAATTTGAATTTTATTTTGTTTCATATTGGTTGTAATGGGTACTTAATTTGTATTAAATCTTGCTTATTACCGTTTATCACTTTGTTTTACTTCCTACGATAATTTTTTATTAACCGATTCCGTGCGGATGATGCCGCACAGGCACCATGTAAATGTATTGCGTATGGCGTATGATGCCCGAGAGGATACAAAACTAAAACATAAAAAACTCGGCTAAAACGATATTTGTCAAGTGTCCCGTAAATAAATGTGTCTTTATTTGTCACCCATATCATGCCCACAGTGTTCGTTTCAAGTAATTTCGTAAATTAGCAGACTTCAGGGGTTGAAAACCTAGTGGTCGACTCCCATTTTATTATCTATACATATAATAAATCTGTAGACGGGGCGTTTCTGTACAATGAAAATATTTCAAAAAAAAATAGTTGGGGTGTTAAAGGATAACCAACAGATGCCATTTCATAAATTTTTGGAATTTTTGTCTGTTTGTCGGTTTGTCAGTTTGTCTGTTTGGATGTGACAGTTTCCTTGAATAGGTTCAACGTAAAAAGTACCAAACCAATATGGTTAATTTTTAAACTCAAATATGGCGTAGAACTCGGAGCAGTTATTAGTGTTTGAATCATCGCAATCGCTTCACTTTATCAAAAGATATTATCAAATTAGTCTTCAAGAATTTAATTTTTCATTACGCAATGATGCACGTAACGACATCTACTGACCTAAAATGGCACTATTTTTGTAAACAATTAGGTTTGTGAGATAGTGTGTTGTTTTAAGGTGTCTATTTTAGCACACTTCGTGCGCAAACTTAACTCGATACATTGTGAATAGAATAATAACTTCCAATGATCCAATCAAAAGTTAGGCTAAAAAAGTATTCAAAATGCATTGTTAATTAGTTTAGTAGTTGTGCTCTAGGTGGCGCTATCTTATGATATTATACTTAATTTATAACATGAAACAATAGTGATAAATATAACTGTAAATTCCTTTAAAAAATACTTATCTTTAGTATAATGTTTTTGAAAGTTTATGTAAACTTTCAAAAACATTATACTAAAGATAAGTATTTAGATAAGTTTGTAGTATTTGAAAACGTTCAAACAAACACTCTGTAAGCTATGTAGCTTACAGAGTGTTTGTTTGAACGTTTTCCCATGCGTAATATTTTGACAGTATCACTTTGTGCTCGATAGATGGCGTTGTTCTTTAAACGTCATTTTCTGAATCGCGGTGTCAAGATTTTCCGTGGAAGAATGACCCTCGCTCATGTAAAGTTGACTTTTCGAACTGGACTCACAGAGTACACTATTATATGACTGGACTCTTCATTGTCGATACAATAAAGGGTTTCGTTAGTTGAAAACATTTGCAATTGGTTGGTCTCTTGGTTCGTTCGTTAATCTTTTGGTTTATGGTAGTTTGGTTCAAATTACGAAGTCATGCGACGAGTCGTTACTTTACTTCGTAATTCGTCCGATTGAATTACACCGTTACATTGGATCCGATCGGATAATTTAATTTTCGAGTCGATAAATTAGTTATTCGATTGTTTGTTTTTTCATTGTTATAATAAATCTGTAGACGAGGCGTTTCTGTACATTGAAAATATTTAAAAAAAAATAGTTGGGGTGTTAAAGGATAACCAACAGATGCCATTTCATCAATTTGTGGAATTTTTGTCTGTTTGGATGTGACACATTCCTTGAATAGGTTCAACGTAAAAAGTACCAAACCAATATGGTTATTTTTTAAACTCAAATATGGCGTAGCACTCGGAGCAGTTATTAGTTTTTGAATCATCGCAATCGCTTCACTCTATCAAAAGATATAATCAATTTAGAGTATTCTAGAACAACTTTTCATGTTTTTTGAAACACATAACGACATCTATTTTCGCGATATAGTACCTACTAACGAAAACGTATTATTATTGTGATATAAACAACATTAAGTATGTGAATAATCACGTCCTATTAGGCTTAACTTTATGACGAAATAACACAGATACTTATGTCTGTGTTATTTAAAAAGTAATGATACTGATTATAATATTAGAAAAATCGCTTTCCATTGACGGTTTATTAGTGGCGCCTGTGACGCTAAAAGAATTTTATATAAAAAGTGAGGATAATGTAAGATAATAATAATTGATGTGGTGTTCTGAGTGATAAAGAATGCAATGTTAGATAATTATTGATTTATGAAAGTTGATTAATGCAATGCGAGTTTCGATTTAACCACTTTGTTCGATAGATGGCTTTGAGCAAATGTCGTCATATTCTGAATCACGGTGAAGTTTTGGAACGAAGTTCTTTTACGGAGCTTGACGAAAAAGCGTTATGCCTCACTTTTTCACTTTTCATAGTAATAGAAAGAGACAGGGAGAGAGAGAGAGATAGTTATCAGGGTTTCCGAGGGTGCTGAAGCCGATAGTCAGGTAAAAATGAAATTCCAAGATGGCGGCTGCAATTTTTTTTTATTTTTTTGTCGTAGATGTCTTTTTAGTGGTTTTCTTGGGTGCTGAAGTCGATAGTAAGGTCAAAATTGAAATCCAAGATGGCGGATGCAAAAAATTTCAAATTTTTCGTTATGGGTGTCGTTTTCATGGTTTCCGAGGGTGCTGATGCCGATAGTGAGATCAAAATGAAAATCCAAGATGGCGGTTGCAAACATTTTCAAATTTTTCGTCATGGGTTTTCATGGTTTTCGAGGGCGGCCGGTGTCGAATATAACCAAAGTAAATGGGTTGCTTTTCACACGGGCAACCTTATGTAGAAGCTATTTCGAGGGGCAAGCAACATTTCTAACATCGTTTACAGAAAGGCATTTTTTTAGTTACATAAGGTTTAAATCATGACTACTTTCAAGTTTTAACCATAATTTACCATGATAACGCTTCAGCATACTCCACCAGACGGGCAGTTGATTTATTGAGTAGGTATGGCAGTTGCACATCCAAGTAGCACTGCCATATCATAAAAAGGTATTGTAGATTCTGTCTTCGAGACAATAACTAAATTTTTGGCCATTGTCTTGGGTAAAACCATATCGACCCATACATCAAGGGTTTACAGAATAAGTTAAGAAAGACTTCAAACTACTTTTCAGATAAACTTCAGTACGATTTAAGAGTAACACCATTGATGAATTCTTCCTTTTATCTTCTTGATTTCTCGACGAAGATATCTACAGTACCAAGTTAAGTATTTCTAAATTTACTGCAGAGAAGAAACCAACACTTAGAAAAACTAACCTCAAACTTCACCTACTTATCTCAGATATACTTTAGATAAAATGGTGGTATTACTTTACAAGTTAGTGTTCTAAAACAGACGTAAAATAAAATGGACATATGGCTGTTTGGTCAGATAATCAGCCTCAAGCAGGCGCTTTTATTTTTATTTATTTTCAAAAATCAAAGTGACACTTCGTCGCATTGTCATTATGAACCATGAAGACGCAGTGACTGCAGTCGAAAGGGCTGTGGTAGAGAACCCCAGGTAAGGGAAGCGTTACCAGGCAAGATCGGAAGATTCTTCCTTTTCAATGAAGGAGTGTGTCGAAAGAATAATGTGTCGCTTAGGAAAGGTGTAATCCTTTCCTAAGCGACACATTATTGTTTTCCGACATCCACGCGAACGAAGTCGCGGGCACAGCTAGTTGATTATAATTTTATTCTAACAGCCAACTTTCTGGAATGTCTGTTTCTTTGACTGTCCATACTCTAGAGAGAGATAGCGATACGAATTCGACACCAATGCTAACGTGTGAATGAGACACACGATCGCGGACCGAAAATGGAGAATGTTACTGGGTATGCGAAATTGATTGTAACTTTGTCATAGTAAATTTTATGTGAATATAAATACACTATTTTTTGTTTCATGCCAATATTTCAACTATTTTAGATTTTATAGACATTTAAAAATCCCGTTAACTTACAATCGCAGTGTTAGTGTCACGTCACAGGTCATAAACCTCCTACCGTCGGCGCGTAATTTTTCCGGTGCTTTGGTGGTAGTGCTTTTAAATTTTAGCACAACACATGATTTTCTTGTATTTGAATTCGTCACATTTCGAATAATATTTGCGTTATTTCGTAGTAAACCGTACTGGAGCGCGCAACGTATGTATGACCTGTGACGTCACCGCACCGAGCGTCGGCTAGCCCTTTAAAATTCAATATCTCGGGAGCTAAGTGACATATCGAAATAGTTATTACACACACTTTTTTTATATAATTATATAGACTATAAAAAACGTAAAAAATCGAAACTGGTGAACATTCTTCATTGCCGAATATGCACGAAGTTATACAATGTCAACAAAAAGGGATGCCCAATATGCGTTTCCGGGGATGTTGTTTAGTCGATTTTTTTTTTTCAAATCGATTAAGGTGGATTCGGGTAATTACGAAAGGATTTTTGAAGAGTTGGCCGCTTGTTTGTATTTTAACTAACACTCAGAATTGGTGGAGCTAATGGTGCTAATTAACGTCGCTTTATTTACTTGAATATACAGCCTAAAGCTCTGTTTCAAAAACTTTTATAAATGTCCTTGATATTTAGGTATAGATACAAGTGTTTCAAAATCCTAATTATTTTTACTTTGTACCAGTACAATTCCGAAGTATGTTCGGGTAATTCTGAATGACAGTTAAAAGTGGGTTTTATTTAGTTTGTGCATAGAAAACATATTTCTTTTTCGTTCAGATTTACCCTCAAAAAGAAATATTTCTCGATTTTGACCTCTCAGTAGACTAAACATTAATATGCGATATTTGTATTTCGGAATTACCCTATAAATTGTCTACGGTAGTCAAACTTTTAGTAAGTAGGTATACCATTTGTACAAGTATAAAGAAGTATTAAATAAAAGTAAAAATCAAAAATAATAAAGTTTAATCAAAATGAAATGGTAATAGAAACATTAACATTCAACTTAAAATATACAAAAGTAAGAGATATATTCACGTAAGCAAAATAAAATACTATTTATGATATTCATAGCATATTAAGTAATTTTTAGGCAAAAAAATACGATAAAAAAATAATACATATCGTATTTTTTACATTAAACACTCAATGAAAAAAATGTAGTCTGTAGATTCAAATAGGAAGTTTACTTATCACACTTTCTATAACTATTCATTATAACAACTGTTTCTGTCATTACTTTAATAATGGTAAACCTAATTAGTAGCAGAGATCAACATAAGTCAAATAAAGAACACAAATAAAGGTCTGAAAACATAAACAAATGAAACAGAGATCTAAAAAAACATAACATTGTTTAAATAAAAAAAATTGCCTCTCATTATTATTAAAACTTAAATTAAATATTTTTACTAGTTTCACATAAAAGCTCTTCATGTCACAATTTCAATAATTATTAATGAATACTTAACAATCAATAGGTACCGTATGCACCTAATTAGTAAAAGACTAACCTTGAGAATATCAGATTATCCTTTTTACAAATTCTGTAAAGATCTCCTCACGAAAAGTTAGGGGGGAATTAGCGTGAAGTGAACTGTCAATCCTTAGCATTAATATGGGATGACAGTTTACTTCGCCTTTATTTCACCTAAATTTTCACGGGGAGATTTTTACAGAATAGCAAAATTCTCTGACTTCAATAAAAATATACTTTGTTATTTTCATCTAACAAGTGAAATTCTCTATCGTTCTCATAATTTTTTTCTAAATCTACTTTCTTTATTATTAGTAGTTCCGTTATTTCGTCACGATCTTTTCTTTTTGATTGGACAAATGAAAGATTTGGCCTTTTAATTGTCTTTAAGAAATCAACTGTGTAATAGGTCTCGTTGTTTTTTTTTAATATATTCTCAATAAATCCAATGTAGTAGATCCATTTCTTTCTGCTAAAGTACCTCACAAGTACTGCATCATTTAACAGGTATTCTTCATTCTTTTCTTCATTTTCTCTTACTTCTTCCTCATCCAAATTTTGAATAAGTTTTTTGTCTTTGGTTATTCCTTCTTCTTCAGTCTTATCACTGTTTTCAGTCTTGTTATTAGTTTGAGTTTCGTCATTATTTGTACGAACTTTGTCAGTCTTCATATAATATTCTTGAATATCACTTTCCATTATACAATTATTTTCTTTCCCTGTCTTGGTCTTTTTGCCTGTACCTTTACCTTTTTCTTTTTTCTTATTTGGTATGTTCAAATCTACACTCAATATTTTTCGTTCATCTGTTATGTTACTAATTATTTCCTGATTGGTAGGATTTTTGGATTCTACTTCTAGTGGTTTGAGTTCTTCTTGTTCTATTTGTGTATCATCCCAGATTTCTTCTGTTAAACTTTCATAGTCACGATAATCAAACTCTATTTCACTATATACACTCATTATATCTGATATACTAGTTGAAGAACTGTTGGAATCTTGCTGTTCAAATTTCTTCTTTCTTTGTTTTTTATTTTTCGCCTTTTTTATGTCTGACGACTTTGCAATAGGGGTTTTTATTTTTTCTGTATTCTTCGAAACCCGCATCTTTGCTTCTCGAGAACATGTCGCACGTTCCTTCGTTTTTTTTGTTTATTTTTCTTCTGTATTTTTATTATTAATGGACGCAGTAATGACTTCTGCACCTTTTGCTATTCGTTTTTTTTTAATAGTAGTATTGTCTTTTTTATCCTGGCGTATTTTTTCAAGCAAAAGTTCTTCAAAGTTTACTTTTATGTCTGAGATTATAGTTATTTTAGGTTTTTTTTTTTCTTTGTTTTGAGAATAAGTTTGCAGGCATTCTGGCATCAGCAATGTTGATTTTGCAACAAAAGGCTTAGTTTGTTCATCTGTTTTTGATAAACTAGTCAGAGAAATCACATTATTTGCATTAATACCTTGATCAAGCATGTGAATTTCCTCAGCAATTTGAAATTCTTCATTAAAAAAGTCAACGCACAGTTCTTTCAATGATTTTGGAGATTTGAGTCTTAAATGCGCCTGCGGACGATAATGTTCAGAATCTTTGTATCTTTTGTAAGCAGCTGGTTCGTATTTGTCTTCTGGTATCACTTGAGAATCAAATGGGTGAACGCCAGCTTTTTTAAACCCACTTTTAATCACATCCGGGCTCGTGTCTTGCCAAGTTTCTGCAAAAGTTTGAGCAAAAACTTTTTTTGGCATCTTAATACCAACATTGTGGCGCTGCCATTCAACTAATTTACGGTCCCATTTGGTTTTAAAGGATTTAAAAACCGCGACATCTAGAGGCTGTAATAAGTGGGAAGTGTGAGGAGGCAGCTTAAGAATGGTAACATCATTGTTTATGGCCAATTCTATGACTTTTGCATCTACATGTGTGGAATGTCCGTCGTAAATTATTAGCACAGGTCGTTCTTCGCCTAGAGCTGGAATCAAAACTTTTTCCAAGTAGTTGTAAAAAATGGCTGTCTCCATCCAGCCTTTGGAACTAGCTGCATAAGAGAGCTCAAAATCGAAATTTTCGGTTGTGGCCATCCACTGGTCCCAGATGTTCTTCCCTTTAAATACTATTAACGGTGATAACTTTTTGCCACTTGCACTCACAGTCGTCAATACAGTAATATTTTCTTTTCCGGTACCACAAGTTGTTCTGGAACATGGTTTATTAATAGCGCCAACAACTTTCGTCTTTGTTGGGTCAAGAGACAAAGATGTTTCATCCATATTCCAAATTAAATGAGGACTTTGAAATAGGTTTAAAGCAGACAAAGTATCCTCCAGTAGTTTGAAATATTCAAAGATTACAAATGGGTCAGTCATTTTCTTTCGTACGTATTCAACCGGTTGTGGCTTTTTAATGGAAAGTCTGTGCCTTTTTCGAAAATTTATAAACCAGTCTTTGCCCGGTTTGTTATTTGTAAACGGGGTATCCAAGTTATTGCTTGTTACGAACTCTGCGACTAAATTTAGCACCTCTTCCCTTGAAAGGCCAAACCCCCACTTTTCCATAGTTTTAATTGCGTCGGCCAACCGATTTTCTACTTCCCACGGAATAGCTAAAGGTCTACCTACAACATTCGTACTATAAGTTGCTTTAATCTTATCATAAAGAGTTGTTGAGGGTATTCCGTACTTATTCGCTGCAGCGTACATTGACAATCCATCATTAACTTCTCGAACTGCGTTAGTTATATCTCCTTGTGTGTACCGGGGTGTTTTCTTTTTTATGTATTTATTAGGCATGATCCTGAAAAAATTAAAAAAGTAATTAAGACTTTTTAGTATTTATGTTACTTTATCTTTTTATTTAAAAGTTATGCGTGGTCAAACATAAAAAATATACCTACTCGTACCTATGAATTGTGAACCTCCTCCCTTTTTTTTGTCGGTTAAAAAAAAAACAATTGAAAAAAAAATTGCCTATCACATCACATCAAACAAATCCTTTCATTTAACAAGTAGAGAGTTTAAAATACGTTAGTGCACATTGAAAAACTAACTGAAAAACCAATTAAAAACAAAAAATTAAACTATTCATAAAAAAACTTTTTTACAAAAAAAAAAACAACCGACTTCCAAAAAAAACACTACAAAGTGAAAAATAACTTTAATTTTGGAAGTCGGTGTCGTTGGTTCCACATTTTCGTTTTTTTGACACCGACTTCCGAAATTAAAGTTATTTTTCACTTTGTAGTGTTTTTTTTGGAAGTCGGTTGTTTTTTTTTTGTAAAAAAGTTTTTATTTTTCGCTTTTTAGTTGTACCTACCCCATAATACAAATTCATATAACACTAATTGCTATGTGAATATTAGTGACAGGAAGATAAACATCATCAATATAAACTAAGTGGAAAACAAACGTATTGTTGAATCTAATTCCAAAACTACCCAAGCAAAGTTCATAAAATTTATATGGGACCACCTCTGAAGCATACCTTATTCATTAATTAGACTAGATGCTGATAATACTGGCTGCAGCATCAGGCCAGACTTATGTCAACATTGCATTGAACTTATAATTTAGTCCTGTTTAAAATGAGCCCAAACACGACTACGGTGCTGTAATTTCAAGGTTTGTACTTTTTCTGATGCTCCTGGCTTCAGCATCAGGTCTCTCTCGTGTTCCTCATTAACAGTACATTTATCCACACATCGAGCCCTTTTCAATGAGCCTAAACACGATATATCTGCTGTTAGTTGTCGAGGAGTTAGGCACTCTGCAGACTATCCTGATGCAGCATCAGGTCATGACATGATGATCATGAGACCAAATGTGGCAAATGCCCTATCAAACATCAAAACAATTTACTAAAACAGTCCTTGCCTGTTCGAGTAACTTCTTACTGTTAAGAAGTTGTACCTTCCATCATCAGCTCAGCTACCTGAGATGGTGACAACCATACGCAAATACACAAGATACTTCATAAAATATGCGAAAAACAATAAGTGAGCCTATAAAATTTGAGGGTTGCCCTCGATTTCTCTAAGATCCCATCATCAGATCCCGACTTGTTGACTATGGGACCATTTGGGAAGTATACCCTTTCCAACAAAAAAAGATTTTTTCAAATCGGTTGGCAAGCGACGGAGTTATGCGCGAACAAACCTAAAAAAAAAAAAAATACAAACATTCGAATTGAGAACCTCCTCCTTTTTTAGAAGTCGGTTAAAAACAAAAAACCTTGAGCTAGGGTGTCCTAAATCTACTCAACAGTGCACCAAAACGAAAATCTATCGAATTAAATAACAACCAGTTAAATAAGTTACCAGATTTCTTAATTATAGATCTTCGGGTAAATCCGATAAACCAAAAAAGCGCGCGAAATATCACTCGTTCACAAAAATGTCGTTAACACACCAACACTCGCTCACAGCGCCTTGAGCCAACTGAAGCGCGGGGGTGGATTAAGATGGCTGCTAGGTGAATGTTGCTAGAGCAAGAAATATTGCCGCGATCTCGAGAAATTTGTAATTATTGGAATATCCCGATTTTCGGAGTTAGCCGAATGCACCTTAAGGACGCTATCACATTTTTCCACGAATAACAGTACTTTTCAGGTACCATTTTAATGAACTTGGAGTCGCAACTGCAAGGATATCTTGGTTTCAAATTAAAGATAATATATTCATCTCCAGAATGGCTCCATAACAATTAAATAGCCCCATACAAAATTTTCACACAAATACGTTTTTACCATCACAGTAATCGCAAAAAATTTAATAAAAAGGGGTTTGAATAAGGACCTATATAGCTAAATCCACTGCATATTTTAACTTAAAAATAAGAAGATATTGTTGCTTATATAGTCCTCTATACGACAAGCTAAATATTTTGTAGATAAATAAATAACTTTTTCATTTATGAGACAAATAAGAAACGCTCTCAAATTTCTCCATACATTTTCTACCCGCGGACTCTTGCGGTTCGTCATTCCGCGCTCAGAGGCGCTCGTGGAAGCACGTCTGTGTCGCTTTCTCGCAAAAAATAATTACGTAAAAAAGTGAGTTTCGAGTTGTGTACTGAGGTCGGACGAAGTTGATACTTTTTCGGACCGAAATAAAATTAAGTACGATTATTGGTATTTGTTTCAGAAACAAATACTTAGTTGTAATTTTTACAAGCTTTTATTTAACTTGCAATGTATGTATGTATGTATGTATGTAACTATGTTTGTTCGGGTGGACTCTTGCAACTAAATTTTGAAGCAGATATCTTCAACCGATTGAGCTGAAATTTTGTATGCACGTTTAGTTTGGATGACAATGCATGGTTAGCTGTGTGACGTTATTCTAAATCCAAAATGGCGGAACGCCCAAGATGGCGGACTACTTATTTTTAAGGCACTCCTACAATATGGATATCAAATGAAAGGGATTGCTGAGAATAACTCGAAAAATAAAATGACGTCACTCTAAATCCAATATGGCGGACTTCTAAAGATGGTGGACTAGTTATTTTTAATGCACTCCTACAATATGGGTATCAAATGAAAGGGATTGATGAGAATAACTCGAAAAATAAAGTGACGTCACTATAAATCTAATATGGCGGTCATCTAAAGATGGTGGACTAGTTATTTTTAATGCACTGCAACAATATAGGTATCAAATTAAATTACTGGCTGAGGATGACTTGAAAAATAAAGTGACGGCATTCTAAATCCAATATGGCGGAACACCAAAAATGGCGGACTAGTTATTTTTAATGCACTTCTACAATATGGGTATCAAATGAAAGGGCTTGCTGAGAATAACTCAAAAAACAATGTGACGTTACTCTAAATGCAATATGGCGGACTTCTAAAGATAGCGGACTAAGTTTTTTATGCTTTCCTACAACATGGGTATCAAATGAAAGGTCTTGCTCAGAATACGTATGCGAGTTTTAACTCGCATACGTATTCTGAGCAAGATCTGAACTAAAAAGTAAAAAACAAATTAAAAGTAAAAACTTTTTTTAAAAACAAGCTTTTAGTTAAATGCGCTATACAGAATAAAATAAAGTTTTCCTTTAAAAGTTTTACTATCAACTTATAACGTCATTAAGTACACAAGTTATATGATATAAAAGCTTATTGCGAGATTTACGAGTACCTGTCACAGACTACTTAGAGATACTACGTATGTACCTGTGTAGATAAACAAGTAAATAACATGATCTGATTGATTTTCATTTTTTTAATTTTCAAAGTAAGTAAATACGAGTACTTCCTAAATCTGAAAAAACTTTTTTACTTTTAATTTATTTATTTAGTGGATGTAGATGACGGATAAAGATCGTATAAATATTTATTTTATAATCAAATTAAAATGATGGAAATATTTTTTTTAGACATTCGATATTAATAGTCGATTTTGGGGTTTTTCGGGGTGATGATTACGAATATAACATCCATTTTTTATTCAAGGTGGCGGATTTTTGTTTGTGACAAATCGACTTACGGCCAATTTCGTCATTATACCAGTATATCCAGTTGTCATGCTACGTCACAGTTTTACTCTTCAATTCAGTAATTTTTTAGTGAATTATAATGTTGCTATATTGAAGAATACAATTGTGACGTAGCATGACAACTGAATAGACTGGTATTACATTTAGTCGGTTAAGAAAGTCGCGTGGTTTTTTTGTTTACCTTTATTTAGCTACCTAAACCTATGGAGTATAGTAGTAGTACAATGAAATATTTTCTATGTGAAAAGACAGCTGTGCTGCTGGGGAGTTTGTTGCGCCACTTCTTCCCAGCGAAAGCACTAAGAAGTGAAGGGCGGGCGTTTTGGGGACTGTCTTTTGTAATTTTGACATTCGAAAAGTGCTGATTCTCAGCCTAATTTGAATAAATTACTTTTGATTTACTTTGTTTTAATTTTTAAGTAAATAAAATACTTACTGTTTTCATAAGGGAATGATTATTTTTAAATATCACAACGAAACTCTACGATAAACTCCCAGGCTAGTATTTGATTATGTAATACTCCAACAATTGACATCAAAAATAATATTTAAAAGTACTTAGGTACATCTTTTCAAACTAACAGCAGACTGTGGTATAAATGTGGATGTTCCTTGTAATACTAAAATGTTAAGGTCGTTTTTGGGTACCTAGTAATGAACGTATTGACTGATGAACTTCAACAATACTAAAAACATGATTATCACGCAGATAGTAAGTACTAATAACACTTACCAAATTCGATTGCGAACTTACAACTAACTTTACTCAATAAATACCAGCAAAATTAAAAAAAAAATATCTTCAAGTACCAAGATTAGTTAAGTTACGTATAAAAATCGAGCGAACAATGGTTTCAATGTGTGCGTGCGCGTAATGTTGCTGTGTTGCGATTCAGATACCTAAACTTGAGCGAGTTCAAAATGTGATAGCGTCCTTAAAGTGAACTATATAAATATATTTATATTCAATTTTATATGAAGTTTTAATTACTCTCAAACAGTCGTTATTGACCTAGTAGTTTATAAATAACTGATATTTAACTAAATTATGTCTTTCAACCAAGAAAATAAAATGTTACTAATTTTTTTTTATTAAAGTTCGACATCTCGTTTACTAAATACAATGTTTAAGGCGAGGTGTTCCCGTTTTTGCCTGTTTTAGAATTCATTTTTGATAGGCATCTAGAATCTGAAATAAATATATATTTTAGATACATTCTTTCTCCTTACCATGTACCCGTTCAATACCCGATACAATAAAATTTTCTCGATAGAAAAAAATTCCGAACTAACTTCGATTTGCAGTTTTTTTACAAGCACATTTTAAACAAGTACTAATACTCCTTTTTTTCTATAAAAAAATATCAATTTGTAGGTAATTAATTTTGTTAATCGATTCTACCCGATCGTTTTTTTTTTTTCATTACATTTATACATTTTTTATCGATCATTCAAGTGATTTTCGATCCGCGCGTCGGCGCGTCGCTTGCCAAGTTGCCAGTGTCCCGCGGGACGTTACCGAGGTGAGACCTGTGCCAAATTTTTGCGCTCGCGCTTCTCTTCTGCTCCGTACCTAAATAATATTAATAGAAAATAATTATTGTACTTATATAGACCATAGTTAAGATTTTGTTTATTTCTTATTGTGTAAATATTTTGTATACAACTTTTAAGACAATTTATATTTGTGATTGTTTTGTGAAAATGGCAAATAAAAAAAATAAAATAAGGGCTAAATCACGGTTGAAGGCAAAAAAAATCGCGAAAGAAATATGGTGAGTTATATTTTTTATTCATTTATTCCTATTGACAACACTCACAGTATTACACATTTATTATTTCCCTACAGTAGTGAAACGCCTTTGATGTCGGGCGACACCGACACCGTGCACCGCCCGCGCCGCCCGTGTACTTACGCTTAGGTACAGTAGTTCCCAATCTTTTTTACATAACTTATTTTATTGTTTCAGTTCAAAAATGAATCGAAATAAAAAAGGCTTATTTGTTCGAAAAAACAGCAAAGAAGAACAGTAAGTACTTTCTTTGTTTTCTTGATAATCGGAATCCTCACAACAGAATACGGAGCATATTTACCACCCGCATCAAGTGTGTAAAACAGTTGAATTTGAACCCTATTCAGAGTGAATAAAGCCGCCGCGTGCGCAAATGGTATAATGGTTTACTGTTTTCTAATGTCTAATAGGTAGTTCAACCCGCTGCGTTGGTCCGGGTGGTTTTTATAATGTTTATTAGCCTAAGTACTACCTAGGTACTAGATGTGCAGTCGACCATACCACAGTAAATATAGGTTATATATATATATATATATAGATATATATATATATATCGTCTGTGTACGTAGTATTATATTATCTGTGTCTGTGGTAAGTGATAACACTATGGTCTTGAGCTGGCCCGCGTATTGAAACTACTGAAAAAAAAACCGTATTCTATTGAAACTCCGTACTACGGTACGGAGCTTCAATAGAATAAGAGAACAGACGTGCGGCCTACTGTACGAGAGTACGTATTCACTACTATTATGGTGTCTGCAACGAATGTTGTGTAGTCTATGCCATCTTCTACGCGCAGCAAACTCGTGTCATAGTGTAGAAATATGGCAGTATGACCATTTCCTACGAATATTATTTTTATTATTTTCGGTAATGTTTAGGCACAAGCTCGTTTATGCTCAGTACAGTAGTCAATACCCTTACTAGAATACTGTTCAAGTTATAACAAGCATAGAAATACATTAAAAAAATCAATGGCTAGTTTGGCTATAGAGAAGTTCTCCAATGCATCATTTTATTCAGTATTTATTTGCAAGAGGAAAAGTGTGTAGAATTCACTCGAGATTTTTGTTATTGCATGTTTATTATTAATTATGCCACTCCAAATGGAATAATAAAAGAAACTTGGCTTGAAATGTTTACGTGGCTTTTCAATGTTTTAGAGCAATGCAGTTAGTTGCAGGCCAAGCGCAGTGCGCATGTATCAACTAATCATTCGGCGAATATCGAGTAAGTTTTTTTATATTATTTATTTTATTTTAAAGACATTCTCTATTTTTTACTATTTGAATTAAATAGTATCTCACTCGTTATTGTAACACCATAAAAAAAAAATAAAGAAATTAAATACATATACTTAAATTAAGTAGGTACGTATGTATGTGGGGGTCACATACATACCTACTTTATTATTAAAATTAAAGTACCTATTTATTAATTATTAATACTGTTTGCGTATCATTGTTTCTGTGTATCTGTCTGTATGTCAGTGTGCGTGTGTATCTGTCTTTGGCATTGTAGCAGGAGCTACAATGCCAATGCGTTTAGGAAAACGGAAAATGGATGAATCGATTTCAATGCGGTTGTCTTTATTAAACAGACTGGTTTAATCGGGATATTTTGTAAGAAAGTTTTTTTTTTAATTTTACTTGTTAATTACCAACAAGTCAAAAACAAATTTTGTGTTACAGATCAATAGAGCATGCGGAAGGGCATAACGTGTCTCCATTGATGACTTTAGAGCCTATTTACTTGAATAACCTTAGGATTGAGGAGTAAGTAACTGTATTGTACTTATTAATAAACAATTATATTGTTTTAACCGATTCAATTAAAATCAGACTAAAACATGCTACGGCATGCCATAGGCATAGGTAAATAGCCCATATGAAGCGTAAGTTTATATATCCGATGACTATCGCATTTACTTGCAACTATGAATATTGAAACAAAAAATATATATTTTATTGTTACAGAACGACTATTAATGCTGCCAATGCCCATGTCACACATGCTGAAATGCCTTTAGATGAACATAATAATGTATCACCTAATAATAATATCAATGAGTAAGTTGCTACTTTTTGTTTTACATAATAATTATATTACTATGTGGAATTCAATAGGTTATATTAAAATAATCTGTTTTTAGAATAATGGAGGAAATTGAAAACTACACTCTAGGCGTTGAAAACGAAATCGAACACGACTATCAACCCATCAGTGGACGAAGAATTGTTGAGATGAATTACCTGATGACACAGCTCCAAGAAAAAACGCATCATATCGATTTATTTGACTGCAGAGTTGGATATTTCAAGTTGATAGGAGAAAAACGGATAGGGTTGATATCAAAATTTAAGTTTGAGTGTAATGTCTGTCGGAAAGTAATTGTGATAGAATCAGAAAAGTGTGACAGTGTAGAAAATGTTAATATAAATGTTGCTGCAACCCAGTGGCATTATAGCTGCTGGTATTGGATTTGCACAATTTGAGGAGATGCTTTCTGCTATGGATGTGCCGGTTTTTTCACAAACATTTTATACACATCTACAAGATTTTGTTTACGAAAATTGGGAGAAATCCGCAGCAGAATCTATGGAAAGGGCTGCCAAACGTGAGAAAGAAACGGCCATAGCTGAAGGTCCAATGAAAAACGGATTGGCTCTCGTAGACGTGTATGTTGATGGCGCTTGGGGCTTAAGATCTTATGGTAATAATTATAGATCAATGTCAGGGACAGCAGCAATCATAGGAAAACAATTCGGTGAAGTACTTTATATGGGAGTGAAAAACAAATACTGTCTGGTTTGTGCCAGAGCCCAAAAACAAGGAGTTGCGCCTAAAGATCACGCATGTTATAAAAACTATAACGGATCCTCTAGTGCCATGGAAGCTGACATAATTACTGAAGGCTTTAAATCATCTGTTGATATGTATAGTTTAATATATGCAAGAATGATTGGAGATGGAGACTCAGCTACTTATAACAAAGTGTTGGAAGCAAAACCCTATGACCATCTTAACTATACCGTTGAAAAAATTGAATGCAGAAATCATATCCTACGAAACTTCTGTAATAAATTACGAGCTATTGTAAAAGAGACGAAATATCCAGTAAAAGACAGGAAAACACTTACAAATGAGAAAGTAATGAGCATGCGAAAAGCTATAGTAAAATCAATAAAATTTCACAAAAATGCAGGAACTTCGAAAAACGTTGCTATAAATTTACTGCATAAAGACATCACTAATTCGGTGACATATGCTTATGGTGATCATCGACTTTGTTATGATTATAACTGTTCCAAAGATAAAAATTTAAATAACAATACAATGAGAGAAATTCAAAACTCTACTTTCTTCTTCCGGGTCAATGCCATTATCGCTACTGTAGCAGGTAAAGCTCGGTTCAATAGCGTTATTGCAAAATTTATAGGTGGAAAAAGAATAAATTTTTCATTGAGACGGGGCTATCAAGGACGATGTTCAGCTGCTGTGGTTTCTTTTAACAGTGAATCTGCGGTTTCATCTGTCCAGAAAGCGATTCTTGGAAGCAGTCCTAGAGGAAAAGTGAAAGAAATTGAGAAGAAGAGGTCACTAAAAAGAAAATTGAACAGAGACCATCCCACAAAAAAAATTAGAAGATTTGAAGGAACTTCTGCACAGCACAACTATGGCCCTACTAGTTCAGCTCCCGATATGAGTCCAACTCAATTAGAAAAAGCCAAGGAAGACTTCCTCAACAATTTAAAAGTCTTGACAAATGATAGGCACAATATTGCAAGAAGCACTGTCCTACAAAGGGATTGCAGTGATTGGATAGAGCTTAGGAAAAATATAATAACGGTATCAAATTTTGGTACAATGTGTAAAAGAAAACTGTCCAGGAGTACTGCACCAACAGTAAAAAATGTATTATATAAAAAAAAAAAAAACTCACATTTTGTCAGTGGCGCATGGCGTGGAAAACGAAAAACAGGCGCTACAACAACTGGAACGACAAGAAAGTAAAGATCGAGCCCTGTGGCCTTTTTATTGACAAAAAATACCCATTTATTGGGGCTACACCCGACGGTATAGTTGGGAACGACACAATAGTAGAAATCAAATGTCCAATAACGGCATTTAAAAAAGGAATAGATGCTGCTATTAAGGAAAACAAAATTCAAATACGATAAAAAGAATAATACAAGAGTTATAAACAAAAAAAGTAATTGGTACTACCAAGTGCAGGGTCAACTCCATGTATCAGAAATAAATCAATGCATTTTTGGAATATGGTCCGGTGAAAATCGTCCACTGGTAATAGAACATATTTCAAGAGATGACGAATTTTGGAGAGTGAATATGGAGAAAAAAATTATAGATTTTTATTTCAAATGTCTATTGCCTGAGATTGTGGATCCGCGACAAATTCGCGGTATGCCCATACGAGACATAATATTGCAAGTTAATAAAGAAAATGTTAACGATATGCCTATGCAGCCAGTTCCAAACAAATCCAAGGACCAAATTCCGAGTCAATCTACTCAGCTAGGTCCATGCAAACCAAGACAGCTACATTTAAATGAATTTTAGGCGGTTGTACATAAATTATTTATAATTTTAGAGATATAAAAGTGTTTACTTTTAATTTGATTAAAAAATAAAAATACTTTATTTTTATTTTATTGACGACTCACGCTTCACATTATGTGTTACACGAGATGACCATTTATACCTCTAAGCTTTGTTGAATTACAATATGTATTGATATTGTAATTCAAGAATTGTAACATAATTCTCCTAATGTAAGTGTGCCTACTGCTTGATTTTTTATACTGTAGCACGAATATTTGATTTTAGTCAGTCAGATTTTAAATCCACCTTATAAAAAAAAAGTATACCAAATTATTTTTAATAATTAGTATCAAGTTTATAAAATACGTATCTAATCTATCTATAACCTTAAAAATAACTACTACTAGAAAAATAAAACAAAATAAACTTATACTAATCAATTTAAGTTGATCTACTGCATTGATTTCTCTGTGACGCAACTTAGTACCTACTTGAGTTCGTGAACTCATGAGCGGTGCCTTTGGCGCGCGCGTCTCCCGCGCATCGTAACTTATTATATCGCTACTCCTTGCGGGGGCTTGGGTATGCGTTAAATGCCTACGGCGCTCGGAATAGCCTCGCCTTAATAAGTTTTTTTAAATATATATCGTTTAGTATCTTATATAAACCAAATTCAACAAATTCCAAGTCGATTGTAATTTTTGTTTGAACAATAATAGAACGATTGTGTTTAATTAGAGTCAATCCCTAGCATATCCCCGCCCCGCGCACGTCGCCATTTTGGTTTCTAAAATACGTTACTGCGCAGCCTTCTACGCGAACTTCACAACCGCCATAACTCGTGAACCGTACTTGTACTGCTTATATTATCGACGACATTCGCTTGTGCATTTGGACTCCGTGATTTTACATTTGTGACGACATTGGCTTGTTATTGGACTCTTTGATTTTACATTTGTGACGACATTGGCTTGTGTTATTGGACTCTTTGATTTTACATTTGTGACGATATTGGCTTGTGTTAATGGACTCTTTGGTTTTACATTTGTGACGACATTGGCTTGTGTTATTGGACTCTGAGTTTACATTTGTGACGACATTGGCTTGTGTTATTGGACTCTTTCGGTCTTATTCATAAGAAGTTATGGAACATCTAAAGGCTTGCTAAAGTCTCGTTGTCAAAAATTGCTATTCATAAACGCATTTTAGCACTAAAACGTTCTTTAAACCTACTATAAAGTTATGAAACCCAGAACCCTACTATAACAGTATTATAAGGAAAAAATGGCCGACTCTGCATCAGCTGATTAATAAGAAAATGACATTTGACGTACAAAATGTAATATTGTGAAAAGTTCGTTTCGTAAACAATCGTACTTCGAGGAGCCGCAGTTGTATTTAATTTATTTTGCACTTCTGTTTAACCAATTTAGTTTATTATTATATACCTACGATGCAAAATATAAGCAAGGAAAAAATATAACAAAGCACATATTAAGTACAGCAACAAGAAATACTGTAGGTTTGCTGCTATTTTGGAGTGTGGATACAATGCTTTCAATGCCTTTTACCTGCAAACTAGGAAATGTGAAAACAACCATAGTGGTTAGAGCAGTACTTTACAATATTGCAGTTGACCATGGATTGACCATGGGTTGGTTGTTGCATGGATGCAGTTAGGGGTAGCAATATCAATTAATATCATACAAAGTCACCCCAAGAAGTTGCAAGGGGAAATGCAAATGCTATTTTACAAACTTTTAAAGAAACATTCCGCCGAGGTAGCCCCACTTTACCAGGTTGGAGTTACATCTTCCCACTTGTGTCCGGAGATGGTTCAGGGACTTCCGTGTGGACCACGGGAGTTTACACCCTGCAGGGAGATGCTCCAGTAGGGTGTGGTTGTGAAGCTATGTCGCAAAACATGCTCCACCTCCTATCCTGCCCTATGTGTCCCACCCAAAACATGCAGTCTAAGTGACCTCTGCATTGCCACCGACGACGACGTGGAAGTGGCAATGTTTTGGGCCAACAAGATCTAAAGTAAGTCGTGCCCGCGACACGAAGAAGAAAAAGAGGAGACATTTAGCTAGTTCATTAATAAAAAGCTTGTCCTATACAAATATCAGTTTAATTTATTTTTATAATACTTGTACACACCGGGACTTACAGCTTAGTACGGCCGTTATTTCAAATGCATATAGTGTGGCTATAAGTTCGTAACAATTGAGCCTGGTACCTATGACTACCGAACACCCTACTTATTATAAACCTACAGTAACTACCTAGCACCCTAACCTATCATACAAACCACACCAAACGTGAGTTACATTGGTTTTACGTGTGGGAAGTCTGTTACCAGGAGACCTACAGGAACAGATGGAATTTGGGTAGGAATAGGCGTTTGTGTATGTAGTGCAATGTACACACGGCTACACATCAAGCTATACATTTCCAGTTTGAGTTGACCTCGCATTGTATAGGTTTTTCATACAATCATAAGTCAGCTCATACTGGTTATGTATAGCTTGATGTGTAGCCGTGTGTACACAGGAAATAGTTTTCTCACTGCCGGTCCCACAGACTCATAGAACTGATGATGGCTAAAGGTGTCTTGGCCATAGTGAGAGGAATTATGGAAGATGAATCAAACTCGACTCCTGCTTGATGACTAATTTATTACAGTAATTAACTTAATTATATACAATTTTAGTGGTCAATACACATTGATACCTATTTACATTTGTGTGTTGTGTGTGTATCAAGCCGATGAAGTGAAGATCTCAGTAGGTCACTTCTTAGCGCTGATGGTGTGCCGGTATGAGGAACGAATGTATGTCGCTCTTGATGCTGACGCTGTGATGCTGTTGCTGGCGCGTGTAACTCTTGCCTGTTCACGGTTGAACAATACTCTAAACTCTAAATTTGGCTTCTAAAACTTGTGCAAGCAGAACAACATTTTTACAATGTTTGCTTTTCATTTACCATCAAGAGATGCTATCTCTTCTGTAGGCCGTTTCAGTTTCTGCAATTTGCCATCCTTACTAGTCCTACTGTCCTGAAATAGAAAACTAATGTTATAATTCTTTCTCTTCATTATCTTATTTATATTATTATTAAGTTTACTAAAATAATTAAATCAGCAGCGGCATAAAAATAACTAATATAACGAGTCATTATTGTTCATATGGCGGCGGTTTATTTTGTTACAATGAGTTTTGTACAGGCAAACGAAGTTCTTCGTAACATTGTAAATTGGATAGGCACCCAATTCGTAAATCATGCCGGCCGCCCCTGTTTAGCGTTGGTTTTTGTCAGTGTTTTTATTTTCTATTATGGAAATCTCTCCCTGACCAAATTCTTCCTAAAAAATCTAAGGAATAGAAGCAAAAGCAAGCATTATAAGTATAAAATTGAGAATGTTTACAAAACATAACTTACTTAGAATACATTTTAGCTGTAACAGTAGATACACACCTTATCCTGCTCCAACCAATATTCAATTCTTTGTCCTTTATTGCAACTAGTCTCTGGTCTTAATTCCATTTATTTTAAATACAAAAAAAATATTCAAAAGTTTTTTAGTTTTACAAGTTCAAATTCATTCCTTCAATGACATTATTGTTTCCATGACGTTACCGCGTCAAAACTCAAAAGTGTCGAAACTGTAGACAATTTATTAGTTTTCCATACGTAATAATGTCTATGGTCACAATTATTCGATTAGTAGGCAGATATTCTCGTTTGACGATTCAATATGTTGGACAATTTGTTGGATGACATCATTATTATGGCAACATTTAGATTTATAATGAAGTTATAGTACATTTTAGTTATCGAAGGTTTATGAATACAAAATTTTATCGAACGTTTTAAAGGCTTATCGAGCATTTTAACTAATGAATGGTTTAAACCTTCTATAAGCTTTTTTTATGAATAAGACCGTTTGAGTTTACATTTGTGACGACATTGGCTTGTGTTATTGGACTCTTTGATTTTACATTTGTGACGACATTGGCTTGTGTTATTGGACTCTTTGATTTTACATTTGTGACGACTGTATCCTGTTTACCTGAACTCCGAGATTTGAGATTGCCTTTCTCTAATTTCGCTACGTGCCGTGCATTAAAGGTAAGTTTTTGGTCTTATATTTATAATAATTGACTTTATTCTCCCCAGAAACCCTTACGGTCTTATTCATAAAAAAAGCTTATAGAAGGTTTAAACCATTCATTAGTTAAAATGCTCGATAAGCCTTTAAAACGTTCGATAAAATTTTGTATTCATAAACGCTTCATAAACCTTCGATAACTAAAATGTACTATAACTTCATTATAAATCTAAATGTTGCCATAATAATGATGTCATCCAACAAATTGGCCAACATATTGAATCGTCAAACGAGAATATCTGTCTACTAACTGAATAATTGTGACCATAGACATTATTACGTATGGAAAACTAATATATTGTCTACAGTTTCGACACTTTTGACGCGGTAACGTCATGGAAACAATATGTCATTGAATGAATTTGATATTGTACTTGTAAAACTAAAAAACTTTTGAATGTTTTTTTTTGTATAAATGGAATTAAGACCGGAGACTAGTTGCAATAAAGGGCAAAGAATTGAATATTGGTTGGAGGAGGATAAGGTGTGTATCTACTGTTACAGCTAAAATGTATTCAAAGTAAGTTATGTTTTGTAAACATTCTCAATTTTATACTTATGCTTGCTTTTGCTTCTATTCCTTAGATTTTTTAGGAAGAATTTGGTCAGGGAGAGATTTCCATAATAGAAAATAAAAACACTGACACAAACACCAACGCTAAACAGGGGCGGCCTGCATGATTTACGAATTAGGTGCCTATCCAATAATTTACAATGTTACGAAGAACTTCGTTTGCCTGTACAAAACTCATTGTAACAAAAAAAACCGCCGCCATATGAACAATAATGGCTCGTTATATTAGTTATTTTTATGCCGCTGCTGATTTAATTATTTTAGTATAATATAAATAAGATAATGAATAGAAAGAATTATAACATTACTTTTCTATTTCAGGACAGTAAGACTAGTAAGGATGGCAAATTGCAGAAACTGAAACGGCCTACAGAAGAGATAGCACAGATGGTAAATGAACAGCAAACATTGTAAAAATGTTGTTCTGCTTGCACAAGTTTTAGAAGCCAAATTAGAGTTTAGAGTATTGTTTAACCGTGAACATGCAAGAGTTACACGTGCCAGTAACAGCATCACAACGTCAGCATCAAGAGCGACATACATTCGTTCCTCATACCGGCACACCATCAGCGCTAAGAAGTGACCTACTGAGATCTTCACTTCACCGGCTTGATACACACACAACACACAAATGTAAATAGGTATCAATGTGTATTGACCACTAAAATTGTATATAATTAAGTTAATTACTGTAATAAAATAGTCATCAAGCTGGAGTCGAGTTTGATTCATCTTCCATAATTCCTCTCACTATGGCCAAGACACCTTTAGCCATCATCAGTTCTATGAGTCTGTGGGACCGGCAGTGAGAAAACTATTTCCTGTGTACATTGCACTACGTACACAAACCCCTATTCCTACCCAAATTCCATCTGTTCCTGTAGGTCTCCTGGTAACAGACTTCCCACACGTAAAACCAATGTAACTCACGTTTGGTGTGGTTTGTATGATAGGTTAGGGTGCTAGGTAGTTACTGTAGGTTTATAATAAGTAGGGTGTTCGGTAGTCGTAGGTACCAGGCTCAATTGTTACAAACTTATAGCCACACTATATGCATTTGAAATAACGGCCGTACTAAGCTGTAAGTCCCGGTGTGTACAAGTATTATAAAAATAAATTAAACTGATATTTGTATACAAGCTTTTTATTAATGAACTACTCGCTAAATGTCTCCTCTTTTTCTTCTTCGTGTCGCGGGCACGACTTTACTTTAGATCTTGTTGGCCCAAAACATTGCCACTTCCACGTCGTCGTCGGTGGCAATACAGAGGTCACTTAGACTGCATGTTTTGGGTGGGATACATAGGGCAGGATAGGAGGTGGAGCATGTTTTGCGACATAGCTTCACAACCACACCCTACTGGAGCATCTCCCTGCAGGGTGTAAACTTCCGTGGTCCACACGGAAGTCCATGAACCATCTCAGGACACAAGTGGGAAGATGTAACTCCAACCTGGTAAAGTGGGGCTACCTCGGCGGAATGTTTCTTTAAAAGTTTGTAAAATAGCATTTGCATTTTCCTTGCAACTTCTTGGGGTGACTTTGTATGATATTAATTGATATTGCTACCCCTAACTGCATCCATGCAACAACCAACCCATGGTCAACTGCAATATTGTAAAGTACTACTCTAGCCACTATGGTTGTTTTCACATTTCCTAGTTTGCAGGTAAAAGGCATTGAAAGCATTGTATCCACACTCCAAAATAGCAGCAAACCTACAGTATTTCTTGTTGCTGTACTTAATATGTGCTTTGTTATATTTTTCCTCGCTTATATTTTGCATCGTAGGTATATAATAATAAACTAAATTGGTTAAACAGAAGTGCAAAATAAATTAAATACAACTGCGGCTCCTCGAAGTATGATTGTTTACGAAACTAAATTTTCACAATATTACATTTTGTACGTCAAATGTCATTTTCTTATTAATCAGCTGATGCAGAGTCGGCCATTTTTTCCTTATAATACTGTTATAGTAGGGTTCTGGGTTTCATAACTTTATAGTAGGTTTAAAGGACGTTTTAGTGCTAAAATGCGTTTATGAATAGCAATTTTTGACAACGAGACTTTAGCAAGCCTTTAGATGTTCCATAACTTATTATGAATAAGACCGTTAATTTATACATTTTACTTACTTATTTGTACGCACGAGAACAGACTCATTCCGCGGTACATTTCTATTAACTATCTTTTGTTTCACGCCTCAGGCGTTATTAGCTCGTGTTGCTCGCCATATTGCATAATGGCGGTATTCATGCGCTGATAAATGAGTCATAATAATGTAGCAAAGCGCTTAAATTGTTTCATCGTAATTGGAAATATTTAATAAATAAATGTTTTGTATTTGTATGTTTAAAAATCTATATTATTATTATGGTTATTTAAAAATAAAAACGAAGTAATATTTTGTAATTTTTTAATCTTTTGAATTAGTGGTTCAGCGCACGAGTGCACTTAAGGTCCAGCCGCCACTGTCACCCATAGTATAATAGTCATTTACTGCGACATCATGAAGTTGAATGATTCGGAAAAGTATTTATTACATTAGAAATATTTATTATGTACATTTTATATTACATTAGAAATAGAGTACCAACATAGTTAGAAATTGTGATTGTTAGGATGAAAAATTTAAGGAAGAAACTTTTGCGCAGTTCTAACTATCGGAGTTGAAAATTTTGGTGCACCCCTAGTAGCTTATTCTGGTATTTATTTTTCAGTTCCTAACGCAAATGGCTGCGAGTCCACCATCTCCTCAACCTGGGCCGTCAAACTGGGATGTCTTGTCTGCAGAGTTGTCTGGCATAATGTCTCCCCAAAATATTAATTTACAAGATATGTCAGATTTAAATTTTGAAATGAGTGACGCTGATCTCTACGGGATTTTAGCAGAAAATACGGACAACATCATTGACGAATGGGTCAATGAAAACCCAGAAGCCGAAACAAGCGACGAAGAAATGCCAACACAGACGCACGAGAATAGAATAGAATAGAATAGAATACTCTTTATTATGTATATTTGTATTTGTATTTGTTGTGTGTGTTTTTTATGTGTATTTGTATATTTGTGTGTAATACGCCTGAAGCACCAAATACCTGGTATCCTGGTAATCCTACCAGTATGATTAAAATTCCTTTTACCGGCACACCAGGCCTTTTACCGCCTCATAATATGCTTGGTAAAAATTATATAGATTTTTTCTTTTTATTTTTCAATGTAAATGTATGTAATGTAATTGTAGAGAGTACAAATAAGCGTGGCAACAAATTAAAAGCTGAAATAAATACCTCTCGCGCTAGGTTTGCTAAATGGAAAGATTTGACAATAACCGAATTAAAAGTGTTTATCGGCGTAATATTCTTTATGGGTACCGTTAAATTAAATAGAATGGCTGATTATTGGTCAACAAATTATTTAATGCGGCTTAGCCCACATTTATTTATGTCAAGAGACAGATTTAATTTAATTTTAAGGGCACTAAACGTCCAAACTGACGAAAGACCCGAAAGCATTTTTAAAATTAAATGTTTGATTGATTTATTTAACCAATCAATGTGTTCAATTTATTACCCGGCAAAAAATATCGCGATTGATGAATCATTAATATTATGGAAAGGTCGTCTGCCCTTCCGCCAATATCTTAAAGGGAAAAAACACCGTTATGGCGTTAAATTATATATATGGGCTGACATGCATGGGATTATCCAAAAAATACACCTTTATGCTGATTCTGGGGATCAATTGGTGGGTGGCAGAAACCACGTGAATAAAGTGGTAATGTTATTATTGGAAAAATATATTAATAAAGGACATTCACTGTATGTTGATAACTTTTATACGAGTGTGGGATTAGCAGAGGTGTTATTAAATAAAAACACGTACGTAACAGGGACTCTTCGGGCAAAACGCGCTGGCAATCCTAATTTAATACCCGATAAATTAAAGACCCAATCATGTATAATGCATAATAGAAAAAATATTGTTGTTACCAAATGGTTGGATAAACGAGAAATCTTGTTTTTGAGCTCAGAACATGACAGTAATTATAAAAAGTCTACTAGTCGGCGCGTACGCAGTGTAAAATATAAGCCTACGCCGCAAGTAGAATATGACAAATACATGCGAGCAATTGACAGGCACGATCAACTCCTAAGTTATTACTCATGCGAACACAAAACGATGCGCTGGTATAAAAAAATTATTATACATATCATACAAATATGCTTAGTGAACGCTTTTTTGTTATATCGAAAAATTAACAATTCAACTATAGAACTTTATGATTTTAGAAAGGGTATATTAGAAAATTTATTGCCAAATGTCCCGGGACCTACTCGATCTCCGAATGAAAGAATACATTTGCCAATACTACTCCCAAGGCATGGCGGAAGGGTTAGTAGAAAACGGTGTAGAATATGCTACAAAAAAAACAAAGAAAAACAACGAAATTCTTTATGGGTGTCCTGATTGCCCAGGATTCCCAGGATTGTGTCTCACCCCATGTTTCCGGGAATACCACAAATATTAAAAATGTTATATGGCTTTGTGAGTAATGTTTCGCGGTAGACATGTGTAGCTATAAGTGTCAACAAGGCTCAATGAAAAATGGAAACACATTAAAACGATTACTTTTTTTTATTTAGAAATTATTCTCTCACAATAATCAGGCTCTTACATAATGAAAAATCAGTCTCTTACATAATTATAATAATTAATCTTATTCATAAGTATCACGTTGTACGTAACTAAAATATTAATAAATCTATATGAACATTAAACCTGGTTTCATTTTACTCTTATTCATCAGCTCTATCCTCACACATTGCTATAATGTTGGTAAATGATTATTTCAGAATTTCTATAATATTTTGCATAATTGCATATCTTTCATTTATACTAAATCGTAGCAATTCGTTGGACACGAATTCTCCAAAATATTTGCAACCATGCAAATCAATAGTTGTTGGAATCCGCCGCTCATCTATTTCTTCCCGGGTCTTTTCGGTGTTCGTGAAATTATCTTTTGTTAATTTTTCTGTGCATGTTGCACAATCCTTCGTTGTTTTTTTTATATTTCCACTATCTTTATGCACTTCTGGTTCCCAATCGTCATAACTTTGTGAATTCTCACAAAACACGTCATCGTCGTCGCATTGAGTTTCGACTTCTGATTGAGGAATATATTTCATTTTTTTTCTGGGTAACTCTACAACAAAATAAAAAGGTTGTCAATTAAACGCTTAACAAAAATCTACTTTTTAAATAGGTAGACATAGATATTTTTTATCAATAACAATACATTTACATTCTTATTCAAATAAAACACTTCATAATCATGTAAGTGTTTGTAGGTACGAGTAGAATATTTTTGATTCATTAGAATCGGACTTCCCATTCAGTTAAATGTTCTACATTACAGTGTTTTATAGAGAAACAATTTTATCATCAAGTAGCGAATTTAAAATTGTTTCCCTACAAAACACTGTATAATAAATAAATATAACCTCGCTGCAAACTCAAATGGTACGTAAACAAATTCTATAGAACACTTTTGAATAAATAAATTCATAAAATAATGCAAAAGGTTTACAACCCCTGATAGAAATTAGTCACTTACCTTCCATTTCCATAAAAACACACAGATAAGTTACTTTTACACGCACTGAACGAATTTACTGACCGTTTACGTTCGATACCCAATGGCAAATGACTCTTTAGCAAGTGGAAACACGAAAAAAAGCTAAAAGTTACAATTCACGGCGGATGATTCCCCAAATTCTCTGGCGCTTGGTGCCCCACAGGTATCACGGAATTTTTGTTCGACGCCAGGCACTAAAGATTGCTACAAAGACCTCCGCATGGAATCGGTTAAGTAAATTAAACGTCACAACGAATTGAGACAGTAAAATAATATTGTCCAGTTAGATATTGATAATATCGCACTGTGCAGCGTATCGTAACGTGTGACCTTGGGCGGTTCATACGATTGCTAAAATTGACAGGGTTCTAATAAGTTCAAATAGCTCATAGTGTAACGTATAGGATAAATGATTTATTTCTGTAAGTAGGTTTGCACAAACACATTTACACGTCAATCATATTTTAAAAACTAGATGAGGTCGGCGTTTCCTATCTGACTACTCTGAGAAGAAAGGCCGAAACAAACTCAGAGGTCACAGTCTCTTTTAAAGTCCAGACATAATCTTGGTCAGGTTATATGAAGACCATGTAGATCGAAGTCCGAGATGGTCTTTTGAAGAAAGAACCACACAGATTGAGTGGACCTGTCCAGTCAGTGCACGCATTTGTCAGAATTCGTGCAGCTCAACTCAAAACTGATAAAGAAACACTAGGTTCTAGGTTCTAATCTCGATATGGGATTTTTTTTTTTCTTTTCAACAATATTATCTTCATCTGTTCTTTTATTATTCGATAAATTAATAAACGAGAATAATAATGTAATAATTGTTTTTATTACTATATAGTTAGTGAAATATGGGGTTAAGAATAAAAATCTTTTATAAGTGATTACAAAATGTTTATTCGTTATAATTTTATAAAGTATAAATAAACTTCTAGTTTAGGACTTATTGTGCTTATAGGGGGAAGTCCCGTAACGCCGGACGGCACCTACCGCCGGACAGTCGTACTATCTTAGCAAGTATAAACCTGTTCGATTCGAACTACTAGTGAAAGGGGCGCGGGGCGTGCATAGCTACAGGATCACGCGCCGCAGCTCGCAGCTCGCAGTGACGCGCAAGGCCGCAGCGGGAGAGGGTGTGTGTTGTTTTTGGCGGGAACACGCGGCGTCACGTAAGATCTACGTAAGTAGTTCTGGCATATTTTTGCATTTATATTTTAATGGTAATCGATAATTGAAGTAGCATTTGATTATTATCAGTAAACCGATAGAATTTTATTTGATTTTTGAAACTATTTCGCTATGTACTACCTAATGTACCATATTGTCTGTCCCTTAATACCGGACACTAAGTCGTCGTCCCCTAGATTAGATTAGATTAGATTAGATTTATTTGCCCAAACATGTGTATACATACAATAATAATAAGTGCATGCAAGATAGATAACATAAACAAACTTGATTCAGACATGTTTGCCACATACTATGGCGTGCAAATGTTTTGAAATAATAATAATTGTGATTTTTAATATATCCTTCAATTCAAGAGAAGGCAATTTAACAAAAAATTAACATTTAATCAATCAAACAATCATTCAAACAATTTAATCTATGACTGCACAATCAGCAACTAAGCAATGAATGTCATAAGTAAAAAAATATAAATCATAATTAAAAATAAAAAGGAATTAATAATATATGTCAAAGTGTATACAGTCATGTCAAAAGTATTTCATAAAATCATAATTTAATCTGTAATAATTATTTATATAATAAAACATAGATATGTAAAATATAATCAGAATTTCTCATCTAAAAACTCATTCAAATTATAATAAGCCTTCTCTGCTAGAAAATTTATTACTGTCTTTTTGAAAACTACATCATTTAACTGCTTCCAGTTTTTTGGAAGTTTATTATAAATTTTTGGAGCCATGCAAAAGACACTCTTGCGCATAAGTGCCGTTCTATATTGTTGTAGGCAAATTTGGGTGCTGCCACGTCTATTACGAGGGAATCGATCTGCCATGCGAGAAAATAGGCAAGGATTGGATCTTACAAACATCGCATTTTCTAATATATATAGTGAAGGTAGGGTCAAGATTTTGTATTTTTGAAAATAAGGCTTGCAACTCTGAGTGGTTTCAAGTTTAAACATCGACCTAATACAACGCTTTTGAGTTTTAAATATAAGTTCCCGGTCAGTCGAGTTACCCCAAAAAATTACACCGTATCTTAAAATGGACTCTACCAAGCCGTAGTATGCGGTGAGTAAAGCATCTTTACTAATTACTGCTGCCAGTTTGTGAAGAGCATATGCTGAGGTACTTATTTTCTTACTGATAGTATCTATATGTGCCTTCCAATTTAATTTCTTGTCAATAATAAGTCCTAAAAATTTAGTTGTATCAACTTCGTCAATGTTATTATTATCATAGTTTATATTTAAGTTCTTAATTAATGTCAATGAGCGCTGATTAAAGTGCATGATTTTAGTATTATTTAAATTTATTTTTAAATTATTATTATTTAACCATTCTATAATTGCAATTAGTGAGTTATCAATGTCAGATTTATATGTGTCTCGATTTTTACACGCGATTGTCACTACACTGTCATCGGCAAAAAGACTCATAGGTTGTTCTGTGGACTTAGGTAAGTCATTAATATATAATGTAAATAAAGGAGGTCCCAGAACACTTCCCTGTGGGACACCGTACCCAACTTCACGTTCTTGCGACCGATGTGACTCTTCTCGTTTTGTAGTTATGTTTACCCTACTGACCTCCGTTATTTGCTTTCTGTTTTGAAGATATGACTCAAATAGTTTTAATATATTACCCCTAATGCCATATGCTTCGAGTTTCTTAAGTATTTCTGTCTCCTTTTTTCTTTTTCTACAGCTAGCAATTCAGGATCATTGTTTATTTCTGCATACCGTCGCTTTTGACATAGTCTTTGTTTAATTAGTCTATCTACCCTGCCTTTTTTTTATTTAGGTGGCATCTTCTTATCTTAATAAACTTATAGATGCTTAAAAATATATTCAGTCTTGGATCACTCTTCTTTTAATCTAAAAAAAAAATCAGTAATCGGATTGTATTGCGCTCCCTTTTTTCAAAGTTTGTCTGAAATGTAACCTACGTCTGTGTCTACGTCTATTTCAGAAATACTAATAGGTTATTTCTGCATTTAATATACCTCTAGTAAGTATGAGTTTATTAAGTAAGGAAGAGTAAATAATGGAAGAAAAATTATTAATATTATTATTTGTTATTAATACTTACCAGTATTAAACACTCAAGTTCTTGATCCAACGTAATATGACGACAATTATTTATACTTAACCTGGAATTTAAAAGAGCAGTATTATTTCGCAGGAAATTTATTTCATACGTAAGTAGGCATCTAATCTATCAACAACGAGGTACCTCTTTGATACTACTGCCTACTATACTACATAGACATACTACTCTACACGAAAGCCATGTACTTCATAAATATTTCACTAAGCGTAAATAGTACCTATAAATACTTTAGAAATTTTTTGAAAAGGATCACAGGGACCATTTGAGCCTGTTATCCATAAGGATGTTTCCATCATCATTTATTAACTCCTCAAATAAACTGAACAGCTGCCC
The DNA here is from genome assembly GCA_914767645.1 of Hydraecia micacea. Lineage (NCBI taxonomy): Eukaryota > Metazoa > Arthropoda > Insecta > Lepidoptera > Noctuidae > Hydraecia > Hydraecia micacea. The sequence continues at coordinate 21,027,067 of OU611775.1, read as the reverse complement.
CATCTTTGAAATATGTACTTCATCATATCTAAGGCTGTTGTTAGTGTCATATATATTAAAAATCTTTAAGTTTACACTATCTTCACATAAAGCCTTGCATTGGGGACCTTCGTATGTAGCGTATATAACATTAAAATCTTCCAATATATACAAAAATCGTCTATCATCAACAATATGACGATTCATATCTATAAATTATTAAAATGTAATACTTGAGCTCCATGAAAGTACTTATTAATTATTCAATTACAGAAACTCGACCTTAAACAAATGCATATTATATTACGAACTCCCATCATTATCCTCAACATTTGTCATTATCATTCCACATAATATCATTCTTCTCAACGTGCGTCATTATCCTGGCAGTACAAATTCAGGACAATGACGTTGAGAAAAATGATGAATCGGAAAAAATCTTGTAAGAACATGTTTTGCGCACGTGGTGTTTCAAAAAACCTTTTATAATTGCGTATGTACACAAAACCTTCATACGTTTTTGCTAAATGAATAGAGTAACAATAAAATTTTACGGATATACAAATGAAAATGTAAATGACGTTTGTAATGAAACTTTTTGGAGAATTAATTTCAAAGCCTTACCTGCAAAAAACGAACGCTTGTATCTTCACCAAAGCACGTCGCCCGACTGCGGTGCGGGGAGGTCTGTTCGCCCAGCCACGAGTTTTCCCTACTCCCGTCTCTCACTCGACATAATATTGAAAACAAACATAGCGCAGGACAATGACGCACATTATTTTAACATGAGTTTTTTATTTATTAACTTAGCGGGCATTGGTCATTTTATCAAGAATATGAAGATTGATTATGTATAATTACAGCACTCAACAGCAAATAGTTCCATGAAGTCACATTTTTTTATATCATCAAAATATAGACCGCGTGTGCTGAGGCGACACGTGAAAAAATAGCAATTTTATTGTTTTTTTTTTTATACAAGCTGTTGATTTGCATCCTCGTCAAATTTCAGGAGGTTGTCATAAAAGACATAAATAAAATGAATAGAAGTACGGCAGGGGGCAATAACTAGTAAGCGCTGCTTTTTTTTGTTGTTGAAATTTTACAGTATTTCAGAATTAAACCCTTAATTCAATACAAATAAAACAGAATCACCCGACTACTCACGCAGCGACAATGCAGCTGTGTGCGTGAGTGTCGACGTCTTACCTACGATTCGATTCTACGAAATTACCTACAAGCGCGCGCGTCGCGCGACCGAGCAATGACCGGTAGCAATAATTTTAATTTACCTAATTTTATTTCCAAAATCACCTACATTATTGTCATAAATTTCGCTTGATAATTAACTCATTTTTGAGCATCATTGGAATACGGAAATCTTACTAATGACAGTAATACTAGTGTGCCAAAGAAAAGTTCACTGACCTGTTATCAGATGATTAATAAAATGTTAGTTTTGCCTTCAACCTAAAGTTTTCGTAGTGATTTTGTTTTTATTTGTGGATTAAATTGGTTGATTTGTTTGCTTAGGACCGGCAATAATACGTCTACCTTAGTTGGTGTACCTATCTACTAAGTCTAAAAATGTTTTCTACGTTTGATGGAATGGAAAGACGTGCTAGTTAAGTGTAAGTACGTGGTATACTTTCTACTCTTAGGTATTATTGGCGTAATTAACTAATAAAATTGATTAAGCTAACAAAGTATTTACAAAATGTACAAATAAATAAATTACCTAAGTACTTAAGTTACCCGGAGGTATTGTTCAAAGTGACCACCATCACACTCTTCGCACAATCGAGAACGACGTAGCTGGTTTTCTTTCAGCTTACGTAACACTAACACATTCGTTTTTAAAGTGTCGAAAGCACTAATGATCCTTGCACGTATTTTCTGTCTCAAAATTCAAAATGTAATCCGCACGGCATTATCACCTGGGTGAATGTCTTGTGCCATGCGGTAGTGGAATGGGTGTTGCAGCTCACGCTTCAGTAGGCGCCAGCGCCACACTGTAGTGTGGTGCAATCCAAAGCGTTGACCAGCCTCCCGCGTGCTTGCCCATGGGTCTCGCTGGAAGTATTCCAGGATGTCTTCCTGCAAGGCGACAGGCCGCGAGCTTGAGCATGCCGGGGAACGTCAAAACTGCCGATGATCCCGCAGTCTGCGTAGCAGCCAGCATGACGCTCTGTGACGGGGGTTCCCGATCGGGAAACATTTCCACGAACATCCGCATGGCTCCACGTAGGCTGTCTCCACTGATGGCATACAGGCGGACCATCTCCACCAACTCGACATTTGAGTAGTTGTCCGTCATCTTGCACTTTGTACGTACGTCTCAATGATGTATCGCGAAGCGGAAATTGCGCGCGAGCGCTTCGGCGACTTCAAACACACTGTTAGTTCCGGGGCGGCGGGGCCGCGGGGGCGTGTCTAGGAGCGGCGCGGGAGAGTACCCGCTCCGTGATTGGGGGATGGGATTGATTACCTACGAATTTATGAATGATCGTTGCGTATGCGTCGTGTATGTATTGTTTGCGTTTGTTTGTGTGTGAAAGCGCGGTTATAGGGCTAGTAACAGACGGACCGCGTTTAAATACGGCTGGTTCACACTTACTGATTTCCGTAAATAAGAAAAAAAAAATAAAAAAAATACCTACTCATTTTATTGTTGATTTGGGTCGAGAATCATTAGCATAATTACGTCCTTGAATTTTACTAGGATGCAAATCAACAGCTTGTATATTTTTTATTATTAATTTTTACAATCGTGGTTTAGAGCAACATTTTCGTTAATTATTTTACTATTAAAAGTAACACTTAAAAAAAAATACATACACACGTTCTCGAGAAATTTTCAAAGACATGAATTTCGAGCCTCTCAAATATTGACCCCAGTGTGTTTGAAGTCGCCGAAACGTTCGTGCGCGAATTCCGCGCCGCGGTACATCATTGAGACGTACGGTGTACAAAGTGCAAGATGACGGACAATTACTCAAATGTCGAGTTAGTGGAGATGGTCCGCCTGTATGCCATCAGTGGAGACAGCCTACGTGGAGCCATGCGGATGTTCGTGGAAATGATTCCCGATCGGGAACCCCCGTCACAGAGCGTCATGCTGGCTGCTACGCAGACTGCGGGATCATCGGCAGTTTTGACGTTCCCCGGCATGCTCAAGCTCGCGGTCTGTCGCCTTGCAGGAAGACATCCTGGAATACTTCCAGCGAGACCCACGGGCAAGCACGCGGGAGGCTGGTCAACGCTTTGGAGTGCACCACACTACAGTGTGGCGCCTACTGAAGCGTGAGCTGCAAGGCTGCAACCCATTCCACGACATTCACCCAGGTGATAATGCCGTGCGGATTACATTTTGAATTTTGAGACAGAAAATACGTGCAAGGATCATTAGTGCTTTCGACACTTTAAAAACGAATGTGTTAGTGTTACGTAAGCTGAAAGAAAACCAGCTACGTCGTTCTCGATTGTGCGAAGAGTGTGATGGTGGTCACTTTGAACAATACCTCCGGGTAACTTAAGTAGGTAATTTATTTATTTGTACATTTTGTAAATACGTTGTTAGCTTAATCAATTTTATTAGTTAACTACGCCAATAATACCTAAGAGTAGAAAGTATACCACGTACTTACACTTAACTAGCACGTCTTTCCATTCCATCAAACGTAGAAAACATTTTTAGACTTAATAGATAGGTAGGTACACCAACTAAGGTAGACGTATTATTGCCGGTCCTAAGCAAAAAAATCAACCAATTTAATCCACAAATAAAAACAAAATCACTACGAAAACTTTAGGTTGAAGGCTATAGCAAAACTAACATTTTATTAATCATCTGATAACAGGTCAGTGAACTTTTCTTTGAGGAAATCTTACTAATGACAGTAATACTACTGTCATTAGTAAGATTTCCGTATTCCAATGATGCTCAAAAATGAGTTAATTATCAAGCGAAATTTATGACAATAATGTAGGTGATTTTCGAAATAAAATTAGGTGAATTAAAATTATTGCTACCGGTCATTGCTCGGTCGCGCGACGCGCGCGCTTGTAGGTAATTTCGTAGAATCGAATCGTAGGTAAGACGTCGACACTCACGCACACAGCTGCATTGTCGCTGCGTGAGTAGTCGGGCGATTCTGTTTTATTTGTATTGAATTAAGGGTTTAATTCTGAAATACTGTAAAATTTCAACAACAAAAAAAAGCAGCGCTTACTAGTTATTGCCCCCTACCGTACTTCTATTAATGTTATTTATGTCTTTTATGACAACCTCCGGAAATTTGACGAGGATGCAAATCAACAGCTTGTATAATTATTAAATGTTTTACATATGTTTGTGAAAAAACTAGTAAGAATACATAGTAAGTACCAATAGTAAGAATTTATAAGGGTAGCTGGACAATTACGAAAATCTTTTTCAACTGAGGACGTAAATCCTTTTAGATGATGCCACATCTCCATGTCCGCATCAACTATTGTTTTAATTGTAACTATTGAATGGCACCACCTATTTACTGGTGGTACATCTGCGATTTCATTACAATTATAAACTTTTACTTCTACGTAATACGGCCCCTGCTTTGTCTCACTTATTTTTCTGGCATAGCCTTTGTTAACTCTCTTAGTAAAATAAGAATGAAGAGGAGACAGTGTTTTACCAGTTGATGTGGACGGCTTCACAGACGAATCCTCTTCATTGCTCTCACTACCGAATAGGTCCCGTGCAGTTAGCTTGTTGTTGGTTAACGGCACCGGTTGTATTCTAGGCTTCTTAGATCCGCGCGTCTTAGATCCATCGATTCGATCGGTTTTGGGCCGCTTGTTTGCAGTCGATTTTTCGAGTCGAGTCGAAGAATAAGTCGATTTCTGCTGCTTTGACTGCGTCTCGATCTCTGACTTTTCATCCGAAGAAAACAGTTGAGGCAACGTAGATGAAGTGTTCTTGGACCTGAAACAATATAATTTGAAATATTATATTAATCTGATAGAAAAAAAAAAATAACGGAGGATTTATTTATGTCACTCCGTTAAACTCGGAATTCAAAATATAAATTAACATTAAAAAATACAGGGAGCATCTAATTTATAGATTACGAGATTCCACCAAAAGCCGTATAGGAAAAAAAGATTTTGTATCATTTATTCATTCAATCATTGATTTTTCTATTTATATGTTCGTTCAATCATTCATTAATTCCTACATTCAATAATTCATTCATACATACATTTGACCATTCACTCATTCATAGAATAAACCTTGTGATTTCACATGTAAACACATCTAATAAATAAAATATTAATTATAATCAACTTACATTTTAAAGATTTTTTATTCTGGTTGAAGCGTAGATGCGATAGCGTTGAAGGTGATGATTGTTTCCCTCGGGAGAGCAGTTCGTAATTTTGTCTGGCATCGATGCACTTTATATACAGCAAAATTATGACGATGTACTACCAAATATGTCATCGAGAAGATGTAATGCTTATATTGCTGCCGTCCTATAACTAGAAGGCCGTTAAGCCCAAAAAGTTGTTTCGGAGGAAATGCCAAAAAACGCGGGAATCGTTGTTTCTTAAAAACTATGATACTTAGGATAATGATTGTTGGACACATCAATTGATATTTCTTTCTGTTTATCGTAGATAACCCTTTTTGCCCATTAACTATTATTAATTACTTTTAAAATTCATTTTTCTCATTTTGTTAAGCATGTAACCTAGTTATTGCATCTTATTACTGTACTAAAAGGCCATTATCCATACCTTAGCGGCTTTTCAGTCAAGTCATTTATTTAAAATGTTAAGCTTCATCATTTTTGTTATATTTTGTTTAGAAATACTTAACTAAAAAGTTGTTAAGTGACATAACTGCTTTATAGTCATGACATTCGCTTCGATTTCAATTTCAATAACTTTCCTAATGAGCAGTTACGGGGCTTTAGATGCTTTTTAGCTAAATGTTGCCAATGTTATAGGAAACTTTTGTAAACTCTTAACTACTTTACTTAACTAAAAGGTGGCTAAAAATATTTCGCTTGTGGTTAACTTCTTTATAGTGTAGCATTCTTAGGGAAATATGTGAGTAATTGATTAAATACTTACGTCATGTTCTTTTCAAAATCAAAAGTATAATTCAACATTTAAAAGGTAAAATAATTACTTATAATTTTAAGACGCAATAATAATCAACTTATAACTAATTATGATCTAACAGATCATGAGCTCATTATTTGGCATGGACAATATTCTTAATCCATGTTCTTTATTCCATTGATTCAACCATTGATTTAATAGAAAACTTCTAACCCAGTTATTTTAATAAACTAAGGCTACATTATATCAGACATGAGGCAACTTCAGTCCTAAATTATTTAAATATTATAACAAATAAAAGTACCTAATAAAATATGTAGTAAAATTGCACACTAAATAAATAATAAAACATAAGCAGCACTTTCAAGTGTAGATAGATACATTTGGCACACTGTTAGACCATGACCTGGAATAAAACATTGAATACTTTTTATACCGGTAGTTCATTCCCGTGGGTTAATTATTCGAAATGATGAATTAATGTTTACCAACCTCCACGCGGACGGATCCATAAGCAAAAGTTTGCAGTTTTAAGTATTTAGGAACACAACAGTACCTATCTAAATTAAACACAGTCATCAATAAACTCAGCCTATCGCAGTCCACTGCTAGACACTCTCGCAGGCTGCGCCATAACACCCTGTCTTCCACCTTCCGCATCCAATCTGTCCTAGCCACTTTCTATAGGCCGTCGGTCCATCTTGTTGGGGGGCGGCCCACTCGATACTTGCTGATACGCGGTCTCCACTCCAGGACTCGTCTGACTGCTCCACCGGCCATCGGTCCTTCGAAAAACATGGCCAGCCCACTGCCACTTCAGTTTGCTTACTCTGCAAATTATGTCGGTAACTCCGGTTCTTTTCCTGATATTTTAAATTCTGATTTTATACTTCAAAGAGACTCTGAGCATAGCTCGCTCCATAGCGCGCTGAGCGGCCTTGAATTTGTCGACCAGCCCGACCGTCAGTGTCTTTGTTTCGACACCGTATATCATGACAGACAGGACGCACTGGTTAAGACCATAGTCTTCAAACACTGCGGGATAGGCGACGAGATGACGAAGTTTTCCAAATGCTGCCCAGTCCAACTGGATTCTTCTGTCGGCTTCTTTCTCAAAGTTGCATCTATTGGACTCGTTACGATGTGCGAATTGTACACGAATTTTGTCTTATCCAAATTTATGCGGAAGCCAACCCACCGATAGGCTCCATTTCGGCTGGAGAGACTTAGTCAATATGACGATGTCATCGGCAAATCGAACAAGACGAACAGACGCTGAAACAGTTAGACCAGATGTTGCACAACCTAAATGGAGCCTTCATTTAGGCTATGCAGCATCTGGTCTAACTGTTTCAGCGTCTCTGCCATTAGGACGATGTCATCGGCAAATCGTAGATGTGAAATGTACTCGCCATTCACGTTGATACCCGGTATAGTCCAGTCCATCGCGGCAGCGTCTTGAAGACGTCCTCTAATGCATGTGTGAACAAGTTTCGGGATATTACATCCCCCTGTCTCACCCCTCTCAGCAGTTGGATGGGATGGTTTTCTGATCCTGGATCTGAACAGTCATTGTGGCAGCGTCGTACAAACATTTTAATGCCCGCACGCGCGCGCGTGCGCGCTCTCTCTATCTTTCTCTCTCTCTCATCTCTTCGATGTAGTGCTAGTCAATTCGACATCGTTGCAGAAAAGCCAGAACTGCCCATATTTTGACGGAGTCGCAGGGTTTTTCGTAGTCCACAAATGCTATACACAGTGACTGGTTGTACTCCGCGGTATTCTGTATAATTTGCCGAACATAGATGTGGTCTATAGTACTGAAGCGTTTTCGAAAACCGGCTTGATTTGGCTGCTGGAACTCGACAAGTCTCTTCGCGAGAAGGGTCGTGACGACCCTCGGGAGCAGCTTGTATACCTACGTGGTTCAGAAGTGAGATGGGTCTATAGTTCTTCAGTGAGGATTTTTCACCTTTTTTGAAGAACAGAACGACCGCATCTCTGCTCCACGCCTCGGGCGTTGTACCCTCTTAGATGACGGAATTTAAGAGACTCGCTAGCTCTTTGATTTTATTGTATTTCTTTTTTTGGATCGTAAGTAAGCACAAGGAAGTGGTGAAGGGCGGGCGTTTTGGGGACTGTCTTTTGTAATTTTGACGTTCGAAAAGTGCTGATTCTCAGCCTAGTTTGAATAAATGACTTTTGACTTTGTTCTCTTGTCGTTTTGAGTTTTTCTGTTTCAATATATTCATCTGTATCGTCACTTCTTCGATCTCTAATTAGATTTCGTAGTTCATATCTTTGACAGAGTCAGTGTCAGTGCCCTCCGGGTGGAAAGATTTAATCCGACGGGACGGCGGATGGCTTGAGCAGGGCACCCGCACCCCGCTCAACCCCGAAGCGAACGCGGCGCGAGAGTCGGCTAACTGCCTTTTAGCTAAGTAGCCCGCACGCGCACGCGTGCGGGCATTGAAATTTTTATACGACGCTGTCACAATGACTGTTCAGATCCAGGATCAGAAAACCACCCCATCTAACTGCTCAGAGAGGTGAGACAGGGGGATGTAATATCCCGAAAATTGTTCACACATGCATTAGAGGACGTCTTCAAGACGCTGCCGCGATGGACTGGACTGTACAGGGTATCAACGTGAATGGCGAGTACATTTCACATCTACGATTTGCCGATCTCATCGTCCTAATGGCAGAGACGCTGAAACAGTTAGACCAGATGCTGCATAGCCTAAATGAAGGCTCCATTTAGGCTGTGCAACATCTGGTCTAACTGTTTCAGCGTCTGTTCGTCTTGTTCGATTTGCCGATGACATCGTCATATTGACTAAGTCTCTCCAGCCGAAATGGAGCCTCTCGGTGGGTTGGCTTCAGCATAAATTTGGATAAGACAAAATTCATGTACAATTCGCACATCTTAACGAGTCCAATAGATGCAACTTTGAGAAAGAAGCCGACAGAAGAATCCAGTTGGGCTGGGCAGCATTTGGAAAACTTCGTCATCTCGTCGCCTATCCCGCAGTGTTTGAAGACTATGGTCTTAACCAGTGCGTCCTGTCTGTCATGATATACGGTGTCGAAACGAAGACACTGACGGTCGGGCTGGTCGACAAATTCAAGGCCGCTCAGCGCGCTATGGAGCGAGCTATGCTCAGAGTCTCTTTGAAGTATAAAATCAGAATTTAAAATATCAGGAAAAGAACCGGAGTTACCGACATAATTTGCAGAGTAAGCAAACTGAAGTGGCAGTGGGCTGGCCATGTTTTTCGAAGGACCGTTGGCCGGTGGAGCAGTCAGACGAGTCCTGGAGTGGAGACCGCGTATCAGCAAGTATCGAGTGGGCCGCCCCCCAACAAGATGGACCGACGGCCTATAGAAGGTGGCTACGACAGATTGGATGCGGAAGGTGGAAGATAGGGTGTTATGGCGCAGCCTGCGAGAGGCCTTTAGGTCATAGCCCACTTACACGACTCTGCTCCCACCCGACAAAAAGAATATAATTCAAATATGGACTTTAAATGGTGCTCTTTAGATCTATTTTGCATTGGCATCATAAATTAGCAGACAGCTCGCTTTCAGCGAGCTTACCGCCGTCAGACTGCTCGGTAGTTGACGCCTCGCTGGCCGCACGTTATAGACGAGCGGTCGGCGCGGTGTCCGCTCGCTCCCTCCCTGCTAGCAGTCGCCGCGCCATGTCTTGCTTTCAGCATTTTATGCACCCAAAATCTTCATCTGTTATTTCTTGCGCTTCTTTCTTCATCCTCAAGTGCAATAGCAATAATTACTAGTTCGCGCGTTGTGAATTGGGACATAGTAAAAAATATGAGTTGCTTTAATGGAAACCGATCGCGAACTGTTTCTATCGCGAAAAGCGAGAGCGGTCGGCGGGTGGACAGCTGGCCGTCTGCTAGCTGTCGCCGCGTGGACTGCTGGGTGCCTGCTAGCTGTCGCCGCGTGGACTGCGAGCAGTCGTCTTAGTTTAGGGCGGTGTTGGGTGGGAGCGGTGTTGGAGCAGAGTCGTTTAAGTGTGCTATGACCTTTTGTCTAGCAGAGGACTGCGATAGGCTGAGTTTATTGATGACTGTGTTTAATTTAGATAGGTACTGTTATGTTCCTAAATACTTAAAACTACAAGCTTTTGCTTATGGATCCGTCCGCGTGGAGGTTGGTAAACGATATTATCATTTCGAATAATTAACCCACGGGAATGAACTACCGGTATAAAAAGTATTCAATGTTTTATTCCAGGTCATGGTCTACCAGTGTGCCAAATGTATCTATCTACACTTGAAAGTGCTGCTTATGTTTTATTATTTATTTAGTGTGCAATTTTACTACATATTTTATTATTTACTTTTATTTGTTATTGTTATGTCGGTACTTCGATAATAAATGTATGAGGGTTGATTCTAGTTTTTAATAAAGCAGTCGTTACCAGATCTCTGCCTTTTATTGACGTGTACATAATATTGGCGCAGCCGGTCTAGAAAGTTCTGTAGTTACGTTGCATTCTGTTTGCCATAATGCCTATTGGGAAGATTGAACCTTTTAATATCGAAGGCCAAAATTGGGGCAGTTACATTCGTCGCGTAAAACAATTTATATTGTTGAATAGTATCGATGACAAACTAATAGTAGCTACGCTTTTGACATTAGTGGGTTCCGAGTGCTATAACCTTATTTGTGATTTGTGTTCACCCTCGGAACCGGAGACAAAGAAGTTCGAAGAATTAGTTACACTCGTTAAAAATCATTTGGAGCCGGAGAGATCTGAAATAGCGGAGCGACACATATTTCGGCAGCGGACGCAACAGCAGGGAGAAAGTATTCGTGTCTACCTACATGGTCTAAAACACTTGGCTAAAACCTGCAACTTCGGTAGCTCTCTGGAAGAAAACCTTCGCGATCAGTTTGTGTCGGGTTTATACAGCGAAGAGATGCGGTCAAGATTGTTTGCCGAAAAGAGTATAAACTACAAAAGGGCTGTGGAGTTGGCCACGGCGCTCGAGGCAGCTGAGCGGCATGCGAGCACGGCATGCGCATCGGGCGGCGCGAGCGCTGGCGGGGCTGGCGCAGCGGCAGCGGCGGCGGCCGGTGAGGGCGGCCTGCACCGGTTCGGCAGCGGCGGGGCACGCGCGCGGAGCGGCGCGGCTCCCGCGCCTACGACGTCACAACGTCGTCTTTGTGCGCGTTGTGGTAAGACCGGCCACGTAGCCGGCAAGTGTCGTTTTAAAAATTATACATGTGATGCGTGCGGCCAGAAGGGTCATTTAAAAGTAATGTGCCAAGGTAAAAGTGAACTTAAGAGTGCAAAGGAGAACAAAGGTCAGTACTTTTTAAATGATTCGGACTCAGATGATAACTGCAATTTCTTTAACTTGGTTACAAGTAATGACGGTGACGGACCGTACTATGCGAATTTAGTAGTAGAAAAAGTGCCGTGTAAATTTGAAATTGACACGGGCAGTAAAATATCGGCAATTTCGAAGCGTTTTTATGATAAACATTTTAAACATGTACCAATTCAAACAAAGTTGTTATGTCTGAGATCTTATACGGGCGACGTTATCGAGACCCTTGGTTATATAGAGGTAATGGTTGTCTGTGGTTTCAAGTCTGCGTTACTTAAGTTATTTATTATTGGAAACGGTGGTCCACCTTTAATGGGACGTACGTGGATTAAGCAATTGAAATTTGGAATTGTTGAATGTCACAATATTAGCGACTCGGATTCGGTAGCAAAAGCTTTGAGACACGAATTCCCTGAAGTGTTTGCAGAAGGGTTAGGTACATTCAAGTCACCTGTATCGCTGCACCTCAAGGATGAAACCCCCGTGTTTGTGAAGGCGCGGCCGCTGCCACTGGCACTGCGCCCGCGAGTCGAAAGCGAACTCAAACGGTTAGAACAAGAAGGAGTGGTTTACAAGGTCGAAAGGTCGGAATATGGTACGCCTATTGTACCGGTTATTAAGTCAAATGGCTCAATCAGAATATTTGGAGATTATAAAATAACAATTAATCCGATTCTAAAAGATTTTCATTATCCATTACCGCGGATTGAAGAACTTTTTGCGACCTTGGGGGGCGGCGAACAGTACACAAAACTTGATTTATCAAATGCATTCCAACAATGTTTATTAGATAAAAAGTCGCAGCCGTTGACAGCAATTACCACTCATGTCGGAACGTTCATATACAAAAGAGTACCTTTTGGAATAAAATGTATTCCTGAAAACTTTCAAAAGATAATGGAGGAAACATTGAGTGGCTTGCCTTCAACGGCTGTATTTGCAGATGACATATGTGTTACGGGAAAGGATAAAACTACCCATTTAACAAATTTGAGGGCAGTGTTAGATAGGTTAAAACAAAATGGATTAAGAATAAATTTCAGTAAATGCCAATTTTTTAAGAATTGTGTAACGTATTTAGGGTATAAAATTGATAAAGATGGCTTGCACACGGATTCTAACAAAATTGAAGCCATTCAGGCAGCCCCATCACCAACAAATGTAACTCAATTAAAGAGTTTTATGGGCCTTGTTAATTTCTACTCAAAATTTTGTTCGAATATGAGTGACATAATGAGACCGCTGTACAACTTATTACAAAAAAATGTAAAATGGCAATGGAATGATGAGTGTGAGGGTGCTTTTTGCCGAATGAAAAAAGTACTAAGCAGCGCACCAGTTTTGGCACACTACGATCCAGCATTGCCGTTGGTGTTGTCAGTGGACAGCAGCGCATATGGACTGGGCGCTGTGCTCGCACAGCGTTACGCAGACGGCAGTGAGCGACCCGTGTGCTGCGCGTCGCGTACACTTAACGCCGCCGAGCAAAATTATTCTCAGCTTGATAAGGAGGCACTCGCAATTGTGTTCGGTGTGCGCAAGCACCACCAGTACTTATACGGGCGACAGTTTATTTTGCGTAGTGATCATCGTCCACTGAGTTATATCTTTGGGACGAATAAAGGAATACCCGTGACAGCCGCAAGTAGACTACAGCGTTATGCTGTACAGTTGTCAGCTTATAATTATAAAATAGAATTTATTAGATCAGTACAAAATTGTCATGCCGATGCGCTTTCTCGTCTTCCTTTGAATTCTACTGGTAGCAGAATCAAATGTGAGGACAGCGACTGTAGTTACCTTAAATTTGTACAGGAAAATTTTCCACTTAGTTTTAAAGACATTAAAATTGAGACGGCAAAAGATTCTTTATTGAATAAAATATATGGTTACGTAATGTTCGGGTGGCCAAAAACTAGTAAGATTGAAACTGAAAAAGCATATTTTAATCGTAAGGAAAGTATTTTTGTGGATCAAGGTTGCCTGATTTGGGGTTACCGGGTAATAATTCCGAAAGCATTACGAATGTCAATTTTTAATGAAATTCACGACGGCCACCCAGGCATCGTAAAAATGAAGCAAATAGCGCGAAATTATGTCTGGTGGGAAACTTTGGACGTTGACATCGAGCGAACAGTACAGGAGTGCGTCGCATGCCAGTCGCAGCGCTCAGCTCCCGCCGCGGCTCCCCTACACTCTTGGCCGTGGCCGGAGGAACCATGGGCTCGATTGAATTTAGATTTTTTAGGGCCATTTAATAATAAGTATTATCTAGTTATTGTCGATGCTCATACTAAATGGATCGAGGTTGAAAATGTTTCTGGTACGTCCGCAGCGGTGGTAATAGATTGTTTACGAAAAATGTTTGCGCGTTTTGGCATACCAAAAAGAATTGTTAGCGATAATGGACCGCCATTTTCTTCGGCGGAATTTAAAAAATATTTAGATATTAACGGTGTTCGCCATACCCTAGTGGCACCATATCACCCATCGAGCAATGGGGCGGCTGAAAATGCCGTGAAGCTGGTTAAGAGGGCATTAAAAAAGGCCCAAGTAAATAATGAAAGTGTTAACACGGCACTCAGTAAATTTCTTTTCTCGTATAGAAACACTGAGCATAGTACCACTGGTCGCGAGCCCGCAATGCTTATGTTCGGACGACGATTGCGTGGTCGACTGGACCTGCTGCGGCCCGACACGCGAGACTTGGTGCGACAGCGGCAGGAGGCTTGTGAGCGGAGACGGGATACCACTCTGCGGGTGGCCGAGCCCCAAGATCCCGTGCTAATACGGGACTATTCTAAAAACAGGGGAAAGTGGACTGAAGGAACGGTGGTACGTCGAGAAAGTCCAGTTTCTTATACGGTGAAATCGCAAGATGGTCACGTACACAAGAGACACATTGATCAAATCTTAACAACTAAACAACCAAAGTCTAGATTTTCCTTGTCAAAGGTGCAAGAGGAAGCGTATGACAAAGCTGATGCAGAGCCAATGGCGACGCCTGAATCTGATCAGGACGATCTAGTCGCAGAGGAATGGCAACTGGCAGAGGAGTCGCTTCCCTCGAGAACTGTGTCTGAAAGACGTGACGATCCACTGACAACACCGAGGAATCGTAGGAAGGCCGCTTTACGTTGCATTGACAAATTAAAAAAGTTGAAATGATATTACATTGTGTATTTTCATACATCACACTCATCATTGCACAGTTACTAACGTAGGAATAAAACATATGTTGCTACTATCGATATTTAATAGATGGATGTAAATACTCGTATGGGTTTATCTATTGTAGTATTTTGGCATCTCGTGCATATAATTATGTTTAAACTAGTTACTGTATGAATAACCATGATTAGTGGATTTAGCTGTGTTTCCTTTACACATGGTTGACTTGTAATTTTAGTATATTTGTTAAATTATAAATGTAAGGCTTGCCATTCGTTTGTTTGTTTAAGTTAGACTATGTTTAAAATATTAGGGGGGAAGTGTTATGTCGGTACTTCGATAATAAATGTATGAGGGTTGATTCTAGTTTTTAATAAATCAGTCGTTACCAGATCTCTGCCTTTTATTGACGTGTACATAACAGTTATAATATTTAAATAATTTAGGACTGAAGTTGCCTCATGTCTGATATAATGTAGCCTTAGTTTATTAAAATAACTGGGTTAGAAGTTTTCTATTAAATCAATGGAATAAAGAACATGGATTAAGAATATTGTCCATGTCAAATAATGAGCTCATGATCTGTTAGATCATAATTAGTTATAAGTTGATTATTATTGCGTCTTAAAATTATAAGTAATTATTTTACCTTTTAAATGTTGAATTATACTTTTGATTTTGAAAAGAACATGACGTAAGTATTTAATCAATTACTCACATATTTTCCTAAGACAACTATAAAGAAGTTAACCACAAGCGAAATATTTTTAGCCACCTTTTAGTTATGTAAAGTAGTTAAGAGTTTACAAAAGTTCCATAAAACATTGGCAACAATTAGCTAAAAAGCATCTAAAGCCTCGTAATCGCTCATTAGGAAAGTTATTGAAATTGAAATCGAAGCGAATGTCATGACTATAAAGCAGTTATGTCACTTAACAACTTTTTAGTTAAGTATTTCTAAACAAAATATAACAAACATTATGAAGCTTAACATTTTAAATAAATTACTTTACTAAAAAGCCGCTAAAGTATGGCTAACGGCCTTTTAGTACAGCAATAAGATGCAATAACTAGGTTACATGCTTAACAAAATGAGAAAAATTAATTTTAAAAGTAATTAATAATAGTTATTGGACAAAAAGGGTTATCTACGATAAACAGAAAGAAATATCAATTGATGTGTCCAACAATCATTATCCTAAGTATCATAGTTTTTAAGAAACAACGATTCCCGCGTTTTTTGGCATTTCCTCCGAAACAACTTTTTGGGCTTAACGGCCTTCTAGTTATAGGACGGCAGCAATATAAGCATTACATCTTCTCGATGACATATTTGGTAGTACATCGTCATAATTTTGCTGTATATAAAGTGCATCGATGCCAGACAAAATTACGAACTGCTCTCCCGAGGGAAACAATCATCACCTTCAACGCTATCGCATCTACGCTTCAACCAGAATAAAAAATCTTTAAAATGTAAGTTGATTATAATTAATATTTTATTTATTAGATGTGTTTACATGTGAAATCACAAGGTTTATTCTATGAATGAGTGAATGGTCAAATGTATGTATGAATGAATGATTGAATGAAAGCATCAATGAATGAATAATTGAATGAATGCATATATGAATGAATGAATGCACAAATAATTGAATGAACGTATGAATTAATTATTGAATGTAGGAATGAATGAATGATTGAACGAACGTATAAATGGAAAAATCAATGATTGAATAAATAAATGATACAAAATCTTTTTTTTTCTAAAGGAGAAGGTGAGGGAATATTTTGAACCTAGATGAAGCCTAGTGTGTCTAAATACAATAAAAATGATGACTTAGGATAAATGATACAATTTTTCGTTGAAAGCTGATACAGGGTGATTTCAACAATATCTACTCTAAGTACAATATATACCTAACACTAAATTGTCTGATTTTGTTCAAGTTAATATTTCACCATTGGAGAGGTCCCTTTATTTACACTTTCGTTTGTCTTACTTATATCACTGAACTCACTGATCACTGGCACTGGCACTGTTTCACGCTCGCACTCAGTAGCTCCCGGTGCTGTGAGGTCAGCTTGCGCCTCCGCCCCCGGGGCTCGCTCGCCCTCCGGTACACGTACAGCGACGGACATAAGTGGAGTAGCAATTTCACAAAGCAATAGATTGACACTTTGGTTTTACTTACGACCTTCTTTTAATGAGTAATTTCTCTACTATAGACACACACACTCACATTCATTTGCAACCGATTGTACTCGTACTTCATAAATTCAACCGCTACGGTATATGGCATGATAGCCTAGCGGTTATCATATTTGGGTAAGTGCGTTCTGCGTAGCGATGCGTGAGTTCAAATCTCACGCGCGATGATAGTTTTTTAAATGTTTTAATAACTACTTTGAATAATCACGCTTTTGTCTATAATTATATTTCCTTGTCATGTTCGTCTTGTGCGCTTAATTCGTAAAACTTTATGATTATACCCACAGATATCTAAATAAATAAATTATAAGGTAGACAGTTAAGTTATACGAGTCATTCACCGCGATTAAATAGAACGTTGTTGGTTGGTTGTGTATTGGCGACGTGTGTCTGTGTTCTATCTATTAGCCGTGTTGTAGTTCCTTTTAAAATGCAGAATATTGAAATTAAAGCGAATATGATTGCGCTGCGTAAAAGTGGACTTAATATAACACAAATATCTTATGAAACCGAACTTAATGTGAGTATTATGAATATGAGTTAATTATTTTTCAAACATTTATTTTATTAAATTAGAACTGCTGATCCTTGTAGTTATTTTTTTGAAACGTATTATAAGGTCTAAATAGATAAAAAAAATTATAATTTCAAAGTCCTAGATTTTAAATGATGATTATCTTATATGTATCATTTCTATTTTCATTATAATTTTGTTTCTAAATCGTAGGTAATACTTATTCGTATTTTGCTAGTAGCCTAACAGTACTTTTTTTTTGTTTTAGAGAAATTACCTTCTGTGAGTCGGAGGGTCACTCAATAAGGAAGAGGGTAGCCTTGCCAGTCGAAAGCGACTGGTTATATACCAACGAGATATTTTGCCGAATTATTATTCGACACGTCTTTACGAACCGTTCGCCGTGCAAACGAAAACCAGCTCAAAAACCATAGTTGATTGAAAATCATAAACAAGAACGTTTACATTTTGCGATACAGCGATGGAAAGCAAGGAATTAGAAAATAAAAAAAATATATTAAATAAAAAATAGTAAATAATAATAAAATTATATTGTAGCATATTCGTAATAAGGATTATTTTAAGGTTTAGTTTCAATCTTCTTTTCGTAATGAAAATGAATACTTAAGCTAGGGGGAAGTCCCCTAGTACCGGCCACCTAAGGTTTTTTAAGAATAAAATAAAATAAAAATTCAGACATGTATATTTATTTATGACTTACAGTAGGTAACAAAGATAGAAATCAAATAAAATTTAAAAAAAGCAACCTCTGCTCAAAACATTATTAATACCATTAATCAAACTTTGGTGACAAAAAATATAATTTTAAAATGTGGCACCTAGTACCGGACGGGTGTTTGTGCCATACCCCTAGCACCGGACATTTCAGAAGAGTCTGCATCGATCGCATATGTAGCCGTCTCCACACTCTGGAACGTCTGCACATGCTTCATGTGCCCACCCAAGACACGATGAGCATTGGATCCAGTCTTCTATATAGTCTTCTAAGCAAACTACACAAATTGTTGTGTCTGCATTAGATGTTTGCTCTTGTAGTTCTACTTTCTTAGCTTTATCTCCATTTTTTCCTTTAGACTTCACGCCTTTAGCTTGTTTTCCTTTCTCTATGCTCTTTCCTTTGGTTTGTTTTACATTGCCTTCAATCGCTACTTTAAACTTAGATCCTATTTCCTTCTTTTTGTTTTTCACGATATTTTCTTTTTAGTTTTCTTTTTCTTCTACTACTTTTTTGTATGGTGATGACGTTAGAATTTCTCTTCGTTCACATTTCCGTTTTCGAGCTGCAGTTCGTTTTTTTGCAGCGTCAGGCAATGGTGATAATTTATGGATTAACTGAACAAGATCTGGAGCAGAACTTGTTGAAGGTATGGGGCTTGTGGCTATAGGATCGCTAACGGATTGTGTAGGTTCTTCCAAAAATTCGTCTTCAACTATATTACTAGGTATGTTAGCATGACAGATCAAAGCTGATCCACCGACAGCAGCTGAATCTCCTTCAATGATCAGTGTGCTTAATGAGGTTCCTGGCTGTTCTATGACTGAGTTTGACAACACAACAGCTTCTCCAGTGTTTTGTGCGTTTGATGGAGTTTCTATTTGTTCTTGTGGTATATTGGTCATATCGGCAGCCAGATAATCCAGATCAGAAAATATATGTCGGTCGAATGGATAGATTCCCGTGCATTTGAATCCAGACACTGCAATGTCCAGTCGAGCTACTTTTGTAAATGCTTCTTTAACCAAACCAGCAATATCTTATTTATTTATTTATTTAATACTTTAAGCACAAATGTACAGAGGCGGACTTAATGCCATAGGCATTTTCTACCAGTCAACCTTAGGGTGATGCAGAGACAAACAGTGGTAGGTGCAATCCTGAACATTGAGGAATAAATATTTTAAATATAAACATACAATAACATACAATAATATCGTAGTCCGTTATACGAGATCCAGCATTTGTTCTCATCCACACATCACATCGCTGGTTGTAAGCATCTTTAAATGGCTTCATGAAAGTCCTGTCCAGAGGCTGGAGCTTGTGGGTAGTGTGTGGTGGTGAACTCAACAAGTGAATGTGATGATCTCTGCAAAAGTTGATCACCGCCAGTGTCTTGTGGCTGCAATGGCCATCCAGCAGAAGCAGTACGGGTTTTTCTTTGGTCGGTTGCGTGTGTTTGACAAATATTCTTAGATATTGCAGAAAAAAGTTACTGTTCATCCATCCTTTTGGCTGAGCTACGCCTTCGCTCTCAGCAGGAGCATTAATCATAAGCCTTTCGTTCATCCTTTGCCTCGGGAAGACAAAAAATGGCGGTATGTAGTGACCGTTAGCACTCATACAGAACAAAACTGTGATGTTTTTGCCCCTTTCTGCAGACGTGAGCTTTCCAACCTGACGGATAGATTTTGGGGCGAGGACTTTTTGGTGCTTGTGTACGCAACTGACACCAGTTTCGTCACAGTTGTAAATTCTTGAGGGTACGAATTTGTATTGTGTCATCAGTCTTTCAAGATTATCGTAAAATAAATCGACTTGTGGTTTATTAAATCCAACAGCGCGCATCATGCTTGTCGATTCTGGTGTTCTCAGCGAAATGTCAGAATGCCTTCGCATGAAGTCGTAGTAAAAATGTTTACCAGCACTTCCTTTCTCCTTATTAAATCGATGAGGGATCTTCATTTCTTCAGCTAAGTCGTAGGCTAACTTCAAAAACTCTTTTTTCGTGAGCGGCATACATCTGTTAGATAAATCTTTGACGTGTTCTACCAAGACTTGTTCATACTGTTCTGAGAAGGTGTTAGTGAACCTACCCAACTTTGGCTTCATCGACACTTCGTCTCCACGTTTTAATGCTTTAAGCTTGTCTTGTAAAGTGCTTTTAGGAACTTGATAAACCATTGCAGCTTGTCTTACACTCATTTCCTGGGACAAAACCTTATCAATAGCTGTTTGCAAGCTCTGTGGCTCCCACGATCCTTTCTTTTTCTTGTTTTCCATTTCGTTTCACTTCTTTTGTCTATGCCTTAAAAGAAAAATAAATAAATTAATTAAATTACGTTAACTGTTACAAGAAATAAAAAAGAAATCACTGTCCGGTACTAGGCTAACCTAGTCAAACAAGTAAAATGAGTTTAAAAAGTTACATCAAATTATATAAAAAAATTATAAAGCTGACACAGTGCGCCCAAAACAATTATAAAATAAAAACATCAACAAATAAGTCCAAAACGACTTGGCAAATAATTAAACGAAGCAAACTTAATATACCAAAACCTACTATAGAAAAAATTAAAGTTAATAATGAATCGATCACAGAGCCCAAACCCATAGCAGATATCTTTAACAATTATTTCATTGACAAAATACAACCCATTGTAAATGCTGGAACTACAGTAACACAAAATATTTTGAATAGACGAGACTCTATGTTTATGGCACCGAGTTCACCATATGACGTAATAAGAATCATATCAACACTCAAAAATACAAATAGTGTAGGCTACGATGGAATTTCCACAAAAGTACTCAAAGCGGCAGCTGGCGTCATTAGTCCGCCGTTAAGTTACATAATTAACTTGAGTATCAGTGCTGGAATATTCCCAATCGCACTAAAGACATCAATAGTAAAGCCATTATTTAAGAAAGGCGATAAAGAGTTGATGATTAATTATAGACCTATATCGCTCATCCCAGTAATTTCCAAAATTTTTGAAAAATTTATTTATAAACAACTCAACTCATATTTAGAACACAATAAGATCCTCTGCAATGAACAAAAAGGTTTCAGGGAAAAAAAGACTATTAATATGGCAATTTACGATTTTTTATATACTGTGATGACGAATATGGATCAACATAAACAGGTGTGCAGTATATTCTGCGATATGACTCAGGCGTTTGATTATGTTCAACACAATATATTACTTAATCAATGACCATGTTTAATTTATTTTTGTTGCCTGGAAGAGATCGCAGAAAGCGATAAGGCCGCCCATTGTATGTTTTATGTGAATCATCGTTTTTATTGTAATGTTTTTTCTGGTGTACAATAAAGTATATATAAATAAATAAATAAATAATAAATAAATATAATTCAGTCACCGTATGATTGTGAAAACCGTGAGTTTATAGTTCGTTATAGTCTGGTACTGAACTAACGGTTTTTACAATCCTACGGCGATTAACTTTTAATATTCGACTGTTAATTTTGATACATTTATATAATCTATCTGAATAAAGCAATCATCTTTTTAGAAGTCTTAGAAGTTGGTTTTTGTTGGACGTATTTTGACGTTCGTTTATATTAGTTGATTGTGATACCTACTTTAAACCAAATAAAAATATCATTTAGATACTTCAGTCTTTTTATTTTCATTTACCTTCGTCGTTTACAGAAGTACAAAACTAAATTCATGAGCATTATCATTGTCCTCAACATATCGTCATTTTCCTAGGCTTGAAAATCATTTTTCTCACATTAAATCATTATCCTCAACAATGGTTAAAAACAATATATTAATATCTCTTTAAATTCTTGTTTATCTGGAGTAAATCTAATAAAAAAACGTGTAATCTGAACATGCCTATTAATACTATTAAAAAATATGAGTGATGCACGCAGGTTTTCAAGAATCCACAAAATTTACTCAAAAATAATATTTTCTGGAGATTCAGCCGTTAGTTCCGGGGCGGCGGGGTCGCGGGGGCGTGTCCAGGAGCGGCGCGTGATTGGAGGATGGGATTGATTACCTACGAATTTATCGAATGATCGTTGCGTATGCGTTGTATGTATTGTTTGCGTTTGTTTGTGTATGAAAGCGCGGTTATAGGGCTAGTAACAGACGGGCCGCGTTTAAATACGGCTGGTTCACACTTACGGATTTCAGTAAATAAGAAAAAAAAAAAAAAAACCTACTCATTTTATTGTTGATTTGGGTCGAGAATCATTAGCATAATTACGTCCTTGAATTTGACTAGGATGCAAATCAACATCTTGTAGAATAATACCATACACTATAATATTATAAGTAATCTTTATAATATCTAAATACTTGTACCTAAATAATCAATTAATAAATAAAATATTATGCTATTTAAATCTAATGTATTATTTCACAGTTGTACAGTCCAGAGATCGAAGAATACCATTAACAAGACCATTTAGTAAAATTGTGAAGTGTACCAAATGTGAAACAGAAATACCACGAAACCAGTATGCATATCATAAGAGAACTAATATACACAAGACAAATAGCTTATTGAGTACTGAATTCAAAAATGTTTTTATTGTAGCAACAGCATTTAAAATTAGAATAGTAACTTTTCGTCTGAACTTATCTCAGGATGACGAGTACCTTACTCGTGAGGCGATCCCGACTAATACTCAGACATGTATACCTCAGGATGACGAGCACCTCACTCGTGAGGCGATCCCGAGTAATAGTCAGACATGTATACCTCAGGATGACGAGCACCTCACACGTGAGGCGATCCCGAGTAACACTCAGATATGTAGGTATACCTCAGGATGACGAGCATCTCACTCGTGAGGTGATCCCGAGTAATACTCAGATACGTACAGGTCAGAATGACGAGCACCTCACTCCTGAGGCGATCCTGAATTCTGTACATCCAGATATTGACAAATTAATAACAATGATATTGAAATAGTATGATTGCATAATAGTAGATTGTACAACTAGTGCATGAAAGAAGCCATTTTACCCCGAGACGTCAGGCGAGGGTGGATATTTAAGTCAAGGGGTAAAATGACTCGTTTATGCCCGAGTTATACACTCTGCTTTTCACTTCGATTGCGAGAAAATTAAACAGGAATAAAGTATATGTCGGCGGCATCGCCGTGCGTAATTTCTCTAAGTTGGCAACAACACGTGCACCGATCACGCCATCGACAAGTACGTCACTCGACCTCTCCCACCGCCCCGCTACTCGGCTTGTTTTGCTACCAGTATAGAAGAGCGAGCGGCTAAACGGCGGGGAGGACTTGACAATTGGACATCCTATGGACAACATGTGCTCAGGAACTGGCTCGCGTTCCGTATCTGCTTGTATCGTGTACCTATAATATGTGATTTGCTAATGTGATAATTGTTCGTGAAATTATAATCTGATTTGTACTGCAAACCGTTTTTCTATTGCGCAATAACCAACACTACCCACTGAATGCCCACAGTAATTAAAATATCCTGATAAATAACGAGACACAATATACCTCTTCCGATATATATAACAGTAATTTCGCTGTTCAAAAATGTTGCAAAATTGACGAAGAGAATAGCTAATAATAATAATAATAATTTTATTTTCAGATAACATGATCCATTATGGTTAGTAACAAAAAGAGCTTATAAACTATGTTAGTAGGTAAATAATTTAAATAATAATATAAATCACCATTAAAAATACACAGTTATAAATACACAATAAAAATTAATTAATAAAAACACAATAAAAATTAATTAATAAAAACCCAATAAAAAATTAATTAATAAACATTCATTTCATTTTTTCGTCCCAACCACGATTCTTACCCAGAGCGAGTGTATCGGACTATCTTCAGAATGTCGTTGCTGCCGCCACGTGCTCTGCCCAACAGCGACGCCACGCGCTTGCGTCTTATTGCGTAAAAGTCATCCGTACGCGCTTCGGCAAACATCGCGGACGCACTGCAAAACCGCGGCAACCGCAACAACATCCTGAAGACGTTATTGTATTGTACCCGCAGAGCGCTGTATGCCTTTTGAGTATAATTAACCCACAGGCTGCTCGTGTAGAAAGATTGGCAATATGCTTTGAATAGCGCTAACTTGACTTCAGCTGAGCAACGAGCAAACCTGCGAGCCAACATATTACCCCGGACCGCCAGCGCTCTGCGCTCACGTTCAATGTCCTCGTTGTCCTTTAGATCATCGGTGACAATGTGCCCTAGATATTTAAACTTTTTCACTCTCGTGAGAGGAGAACCGTTTAGAAAAATAGGAGGAGGTTCATGAGGGGTTTTATCACCAAGACCAAAAAACATACACTCGCTCTTGGCAGCATTGTACTTGAGACCATGACTCTCGGCATACCGTTCACAAACACCAAGTAAATGACGAAGGGACCTAATTGACGGGCCCAGCAGCACCATGTCGTCGGCATAACTTATATTATTGACAGCGACTCCATCAATATGACAACCTACATGCATGCTACTGAGCTCGCCAATCAGGCTATCCATATATACATTAAAAAGCGTGGGCGAGGAGATTCCCCCTTGCCTCACGCCACACTCTAGCTTGTACTCCTCAGACAAGCAATCCGCCCACTTACCTACCTAACCGTGTGTTTCATACAGAGAATAGCACTTTCAGTGGAAAGGCCAGGTTGGAAGCCAAATTGCGCGTGATGCAGGTTTAGGTTCTTTCTTAAATGTCTGTTAATCAGACTGTGGCGTCAATAGAGTCCGTCTCACGAAAGAAGTCCCGCAGATGCGGCGCCACAGGTATGCGAAGGAGTCATAAATCTTTATTTAATTATTTATCTCATCATCATAATATTACTGGCATTGTTTAATTAAATGCACAATCTTAAAGAAAGGTGTGTGAGGTAGGAGGGTTGTTGTTGGAATGTTGCTAACTATATAATAATAATTAGTTCAACATATTGCCGCGGGACTTCTTTCGTGGGACGGACTCTATCAGGCCCACATTAATATTATAATATTGTTCACAGTATGCCTACCTATCCTTTTACTTCTTGTTGGCGTGATGGTGCGCGCACGCCGCGCGCCGCCTTTCGGTGCGAGCGCCAGCTAGCCGCGGAAACCGGTTGGCGTACCTCATCCCGGACGCCGCGCACCGCGCCGCCTCCGCAGCCCGCTCAAGACGCAGACGGCAGCGACCGCCGGACATAGAGTTGCCCAACTATCGATAGTTTCCCTATCGATAGATGACCTCGAAAACTAGTAACAATATCGATAGTGCTATCGATATTATCGATAATATCGATACTATCGATTCTATCGATATCACAAATAAACAAATACTATTGATTAGAAGTAACAGTATCGATAGGATCGATACTATTACATAATAATACTATCGATAGCATCGACAATATCGATATATTTTAAGTAATACTATCGATACTATCGATATTATCGATAGTATCGTTGTATTAAATAATAAAAACTATCAATACTATTGATAGTTTATAAAACTATCGATAGTATTACAACATCGATAGTTTAATAACCGCCGATAGTATCGTTTCCGAATTATAGCTTTTGTAGCAAGTAGTGTTAAATATTATTCTCACTCACTGTGCGTAGTGTGCATCACGTTGTGTCATCGTTACTAGCAAGCTGATTGTAATGATGGGTAAGTTAAATATATTTTAAATTAATATCGGTATGATTTTATCAATTACCTAATGGTGCTCCTAAACGGGCTGTAAAAGTCCGGTAATTGTGCTGCTGCAATGCCTGCAATACTTTGCCATGGTAGTACAGAAGACTATCAATTGAAAGTTTTGCAATTGATATAAATTGACGGCAATATTTGACCACTTTCATTATTGTTCTAGCTAAGAAGAGATCTCTGGTCATACTTGATACTGAATGTGAAACACAATCCCAATTACCTTATGATATGGGACCACACGGTCAACGCTGGGAGTATGATCAAAAAGATTACTTTAAAGACGAAGATAGTAAAAAATCTAAAGATGATGCACTTAATAAACTAAACGTCGAGGATGCTAGCACCCAAACGCCAGAATATAGCAAAGTTATAGAAGCTAATATAATAAAATCGAATGAGAGTTTTGGTGCATTTGTAGCGCAAGAGCTTTTGAACGTACCATTAATCAAAAGGAGACAGATTATGTCTGAAATTATACGCTTGTTCGAACATCGAAGTCAATAACCATAAAGGAGTACTAAAACATCAGTGAAATGATTAAATTTGTGATTTATTATTAACATAAAAAACATTGTTTAATATAATTAAAACATGATCAACACACATGTAGCAGTTATTGCTTTGATAAAACCAATAATAAGAAATTACAAATTCAAATAATAAAATAAAGAAAAATAATCTTATAATCAGTCTTGTTCCTTTGTTCGTGATAATTTAAAAATACAGTTTCACTATACGGGGTGGAAAGGACACCGACGCGAAAACGGTTACCACGTATTCAGTTCAACATCCTGAGCCCCCATAAATAGAAATTATTCATCGGTTATTAAAACAAAAAACTGCAGTTTCCTACAATAATGCATTACCTGCACGGTCAAAATGTATGGAACAGCAGTTTTTTTTTCAATAACCGATGAATAATTTCTATTTATGGGGGCTCAGAACGATGTACTGAATACGTAGTAACCGTTTTCGCATCGGTGTCCCTTCCACCCAGTATACAGGTATCAATTTCTTTTTTATAGAAAATCTCAGTGGACAAACATCAAAATAGATTAAAGAAACTGGTACCTAATCAAATATGTTATTTGTTATACTTATAAGTCAATACAAAATTACCGTATTATTAAGTATGTCTTACTACAGCATTTATTTATTATTAACCTTGTGTAATAATACTTGTGTTTAAATGTATAATCTAGTTTGATTAAAGAAAATCGTATTTTATTCAAATAAAGATGTGTTTTGATTTATAAATAATAGTTCGTTGAGATGTTTGCTGCTAAGGCGACTGCGACGATCGGTCATAATTAGACCAGCTTTTGAAAATAATCTCTCTGATGGAGTTGATGTTGCTGGGATGCATAAATATTTTAAGGCTATTTCTTTTAAATTATTTTCACTGTGGTTCCAGTATTCTATAGGGAACTCTGTTTTTGGGATGATAGGTTTTTCTACGTACTGCCTGATATCAACGATCGCATCAGCAGTTGAATTTGATCTCTGCGGAGTATTTAAAAAGTAAAGCAACTTATCAAGTTTTGATTTTTTCGCTGATGTGTTTTCCTCTTCTGCATTTGAATTATTTATTTCTGAATTTTCGTGACTAGCGGAGGCTGAGGATATTCTCACTAAATAACTAGAGTATTCTCTTTGGATACTAGCTATATCCCTTTCACAATCAATTTCTGTCTTAAATCCCCATTTTTTTAAAATGGGGATTTAACATTGTTGCCATCATGCACGGAGTTCTAACCTCATATGGTTTTAAACGCCTATTAATAGACTCTTTTATAAGTTGTATGATGTTTTTCGAAATATCAGACAAGTTTTCCCTTTCAAGTTTGGCAATTTCCAATGATAAACCTTTTATTAACGGAATTATAAGAGATATGGTAGGATACGTTTCTCCGGATATGGCAGTTGTACAAGCTTCAAGAGGATTAAGCATTTTTTCTATTTCTTCCAATAACGTATATTCTTCAGCACTCAAATTTGAAGGAGCTCTCGAATTTTGATTTATTACTAACGTTATTTCTTCTCTTACCTTCCTCAATCTTTCTATCATATAAAATGAACTGTTCCACCTAGTTTCAACTTCTTGTAATAATTTCAGTTCCGGTTTATTTAGACTTTTTTGAGCGGCTTTTAATTGGTCTGATGCCAATGTACTATGTTTAAAATACCTTACAATTTGTTTGCATTTGTCCATTAATTCTTTAAAGTCAGGCTGATTACAAGTATCTTTATATATTAAGTTAAGTGTATGAGCGAAGCAGGGTACATGACGCAACTTAAGGATTTCGGCGACTTTTAACATCACAGCTGCATTATCTGTTACCATGACTATTACTTTTTGTCCTATTTTCCATTCATCTAAAACAACAGCAATGACCTGAAAGAAAATTCGCCAATCATTTAATTATTTAGAAATATTGTAAGCTATCAAAATCAAGAAAAAATGTAAAGACGAAGGGTCACGATCCATACAAAAAGCCGGTGCAAACGAAACGTGTCTTGGATTGTTTCGTTTTTCAAATATCCTTGTCTTATAAAGCCAATTTAACTAAGTTAGACCGTAAAATCAATAAAACGAAATATATACCTATAGGTATATTTGTTGCAGCCAAAGTGATTAATCCAGATATTATGTATAATAACCAGTCATTATGTATAATATCTACTCAAATTAGTCTAAGTGATAAATTATACAGAATAAATCACATTAACTAACTATTATACGGGGTGGAAAACACATCGACGCGAAAACGGTTATCACGTATTCAGTACATCATTCTGAGCCCCCTACAGCCCCCTCTCCGTCCGATCAGGACCAGGCCCGTGCCGGACGGCGCGTATGTGTTCCACGCGCGCCTCAAAGAGATGTCAGCATTAAGGAAGGGGCCCGCCAGGGCCGAAGCCTGCCGGGGTAGCGGGATCGTCCGAAAGGGTTACCGCTGCCCCGGAACATAAAGGGCTAAGGAAGGAACACGGGTGGGTTTTAGTCAGTAAGAGTCTGACACTCCCTTCCGCTCCACCCAGAGCGGGAGGAGTCATTACATGATTTCCCATCCACAAAAAAAAAAAGGGGGCTCAGAATGATGTACTGAATACGTAGTAACCATTTTCGCGTCGGTGTACCTTCTACCCAGTATGTAATATCTGGGTAGACTTGGATAAAGTACTTAATAAATTTAGGTAAGTATTATCGTTTTACTTGAATTTGCCTTTTAAGCAATTATGTGTAGCTTTTTTATTTTTATGAATACAAAGACCGAATAAGTCAAAAGAATAAAGAAAAAAAAGACATAAGAAGGCAGTAGAAGTCAGAAGAAGACTTCAAAACAAATGTATATTGTTATACTTTACAAACACAATACCAAAATTTAAAAATAGAATTATCTACATTATAATTATTAATATTATTATATAAATTGTGTCTGGGTGTAATTTATCTATAATATTATTATTAGAATTTTGTGACACATTATTTTGTTTTAATTTTTTTTAAAGGACATTTTATTATTAGAATTTTTGTGACTTTTTTGTTTTAAATTTATTTTTTGTTTTGTTTTTATTGTTTTATTCTAAGGATATTATATTGTTAGGACAGAAGTGAAATCACAATTAAAAAAAAAGGTTTATTTATTAACCTAAAAACTAATCACATGAATTTTACAAAAATAATTATCAAACTTAGCAAAATCACATTTTGAGGAACAAAATCATCACCTAGCAAATCAAGGAAATCAACAAGAGAAATAGTGAGATACAGAGATACCAGATTTAGCAGATTACACCGAACGGCCGAGAGACAGCGCTTCCGCACGCCACGAAGTCTAGACGAAAAGTGAGTCCGACCGGTCGCCTGCGGTAGTTTTATAGAGGCCGCACCCCCCGCGTCCCTGGGTCGGGTAGTTGTATCCAACACGGCCACCCTGATCATGCGTCGTCCTCGACAGCATCAGAAAGGTCCGGCAGGCTCTGCATGGCTGCTCCATGGGATTCGTCAGCTGGACGCGAAGGCCCAGCGACTGGCTCTGCACCACGATGATCAGGAGTGGTGTCTTCAGTCAAGTCGTTCTCTGTGAAACAAGGAAAATTAACGTCTCTCGGAGAACAAACACATTTGCCTAATCTTTTACTTGCACTCAGTTCGTCTTACGTGGCCTTTTCCTTTCATTCATCAGACACATAAACTGACTAGCTAGATAGTCTATGGGGTACCAAGAAGTTATCTTAGTACTCCATAGAGTTCCATTCATCACACAGAAACATCATAATTCGCGTCATCGACATTCATACATCACACATGGATCCATGTTCATTCACTGTCATGTAGGGCGTTTATCGCCAAAAGGATCGTCTCGCAGTCCGTCCTCTACATGACCCATCGTGTAGGGTGATTACCAAATCACCGAAAGGAACGTCTCGCAGTCCGTCCTCTACACGTAAAAACACACGTTATACGGTCACGACACCCGTTATACGTGGGTGGCATGGCCACTCTTTGTGAGACTGGTCAGGTACCTCGCAGTTTACCTGACGTAGACGTCTCGCAGTCCGTCTACTGTCTCACCCCAAGATCTGCACCACCCTCTATGGCAATGCAGACCCCTCATAGTACGCAAGCACACTTACGCTCAAAGAATGCAGCGCAGGTCTCAGGACACCACTCCCCTTTCCAGGGCACCATATACTGAGCAGCCGCTTGCGTCGTCTTGCCATATGAGCCGGTCAACAAGCGCAGCTCGTACCGCCCACTCGGTAGCGCGCGTGTGACCCTGTACGGACCTCGCATCCCGTGGTCCATCTTTCCAGTTGCCTGCGAAAACTTAATGACGAAAACCAAATCGTTCACATTAAAAACTTTTGGTGGGCATCGACTTCGATTTACGTAATCGTCCTGTCGAGATTGGTTTTCTTTTAGTAGAGCAGTTGCGCGGGCTCGGCGTAACTCTCTTTGTGCTTCACGATTCGGCTGTACACCTTCCAAAGTGACATCACGGACCAGTGACCGGATGACGGGAGTCGCCGCGTCAGTGCCCATCAGCAGATTTAATGGCGACGCCTGAGTCGTCTTCTGCTTGGTCACGTTGAGGGTCAGTTGGAGTCTCCACAGCGTCTCGGACCAGGCAGTCCCTTTGTGATTGGTCTCAATGCGAAGAAGGTTCAGAACGGTGCGGGCGTACCTCTCGACCTGGCCGTTTGATTGGTGCATCTCTGCAGTAACCAAATGTATCTCCGACCCCATATCTTTAACAAAATCTAGGAACCTAGCAGACTGATACATTCTGCCTCTATCAGCTACAATCAATTTTGGCACACCAAAAAGCGAAACTGCGTTGGTAAACACTCTTAAAAGTTCTTCTACATCCTGCCTATAAATGGGGTAAAGGAGCGTGTACTTAGTAAATGCATCCACAATAAGAAGAACAAACTTGAAGCCGTTTGACTCGGGAAGCGGACCCAGTACATCTGTGTGCACAACTGAAAAAGGTTGATCGGGTTTTTCCCACGAAGTTATATTTTGTTGTGGAGCCCTAGGCACACGTTTCTTGGAGATGCAAATCAAACAATGTTCAAGGTACTTTTTAACGAATTGCCTTAGGCCTGGAAACCAAAAGTGCCTTAGGATTAAATCCAAGGTCTTGTCATAGCCAATGTGATTGTGCTCGTCGTGGAACACTCGAAGCAGACTAAGTCTGTGACCTCGGGGAACAAAGCAAAGGAATCGCGGCTGTTCGCCAATCGGAGTGTACTTATAGTACAAAAGGTCATTTTTCTCAACATAGCGATTAGGATCTAGGCTGCCTTCTCTAAGTTTTTGGAGAAGCTCCCGTGTCTCTTCATCTGCAGCTTGCGCTATTTGAGCCCAATTGCGATGTTGAGTGACATGAAGCACCTTACGAGGGGGGTTTCTGCTCAAGTAATCAGCATGTGACATCATCGCCCCTTTTCGGTACTCCATGTCGAAGGTAAAATCTTGGAGGTACATCCACCAGCGGGCCACTCTCGGTAGCAGATCCTTTTTACGTTCGGTGGATTTGAGAGCATTGCAGTCTGTAATTAATTTAAACTGGAGTCCGATCAAGTAGTGTCGGAAATTCTGCAATGCTTTCACAACCGCCAACGTCTCTAACTCATAAGAGTGGTATCTACTCTCCGCGCCTTGAGTGGTCCAGCTAAAGTAAGCCACAACTCTTTTGCTACTGTTCGGGTGAGTTTGCAAAAGGATTGCGCCATAACCGATACTGCTCGCATCAGTATGAACCTCTGTGGGTAAATTCGGGTCAAAAATTGCCAATACAGGTTCATTAGTCAAAATTGAAACAATTTCCTGTCTCACGTTTTCCTGTTCAGGACCCCACTTGAACTGAACACCTTTTTTGGTTAGTTGTGAGATTGGGGACGTTTTCGTTGCATAGCCCTCAATGTACTTCCGAAAGTAACCGGCCAGACCTAGAAACTGCCTAACTTGCTTAACGTTTTCCGGGGCGGGCGAGTCTACTAATGCCTGGACCTTGTGAGGGCTCGGCCTAACCTGACCTTGACTTATTATTCGGCCAAGATATTCAACCTCGGTGGTGAGAAAGACACATTTGCGTACGTTTATTGAAAACCCTGCCTTGGTCAAGGTTGTAAGTACCTGTCGCAACAGGTCGACACCCTCGTCCACTGTGGCGCTCATCAACAGCACATCGTCGATATAGACTAGAACTTGCCCCGCGTCGATGAATTTGCGCAGCGTTTTGTTGATGATGCGTTGATACACAATGGGCGAATTTGTCAGACCGTATGGCATTTTTAAATACTCGTAATGCCCCTCGGGCGTAACAAATGCGGTGCGATGGACTGACTCCTCACTAATTCTGATCTGATGGAAGCCAGAAGCCATGTCAAGAGATGTGTACCTCGTTATATTTTTGTCACCTAAACGATCTATATGGTCATCTATTAACGGGAGTGGATAGCGCTCTTTGACAGTCACCCTGTTCAAAGCGCGAAAATCAACGCAAAGCCGGTCCGATCCGTCCTTTTTCTTCACTAAAATTATCGGACTAGAATACTCGGACTCGGACTCTCGGATAATGCACTTCTGTAGAAGGTCATTGATGATCTCACGAACTCTAATTTTCTCAGCAATTGAAAGTTTATAAGGGCGGTAGGTAATGGGTACGTCGCTGGTTACATTAATATGCATTTCGCCCGTTGTGACAGTAGTTGTCGCCGTGCCTGTTATAAAAAACTCCGCAAAATCATCAATTACCCTCATAAGAGATTCCCGCTCTGCACCCTGCAGTGTTGTAACTATGGGTATGTCAGTTTCTTTAGAGACCGTGAACACATGAGACCTGTCCTGACTGTCAGGTGCGCGTGTGAGATACTGTCGGTCTTTAGTTCTAATATATGTTATGCCTTCTCTATTCAAAATGTCAGTTCCAATTATTAGGGGTGTACCCATAAATGCGGCTGGTACTACAACGAAATCAGCCTCTAGTGTAATATTCGCAAACTCAACCGTAAGGGTTGCGTAAGACGTGGACACAATTTCGTGGTTACTAATGCCCTTCAACACACACGTAGTAGGTTTTACTGCACAAGCCAAATGTTTTACTACGTCGGATGATATCAGGGAGACATTAAGCGCGCCGGTGTCTATTAACACATCGACCGGTATACCGTGTACTACTGCGGTGGTTATGTCGCTGTTTCCTCCGTAGGATCCTGACAAAAATTTACGTTGCGTTTGTTCTGCTGGCCCTGTGGTCCAGATGATCTTTCTTTGGCAAAACAAACGTCCTCCGTATGCCCTATCTTTTTACAGAACGTGCAGGTTGGAGCGTTGGGACGTACTTTGGATACTGGCTCGGATGGTTTAGATTTTTTTGGGCAGTTGTGAGACAAGTGACCTCGGCCCTTACAGTTAAAACAGGTCTTACGCTGATTCGAATCTGCATGTTCTGTACCGCGTTTTCGTGACGGAGGGTAGCTCGTAGTTTTAGCTGAGCCACCCTTCGTTTGATCTGGTTTCGCATATATAGATAGAAAGGACACCAGATTTTCTGAAGAAAGTTCTGCGTTTGCCGCCGCTGCCCGCACTTGTGCATCGTCTATGCCGCGAACCACTATTTGCGTCATTAACTCCTCACTAAGGCCTTTGACGATGCGCAAGCGGAGCAGGGTACGTCTCGCGTACTCAGCGTACGATGTAAATTTGTTAGACGTCGTATTCATAGTTTCGAAAAGTATCGTCGCGTAATCTAATTTTCGGGGGCAAAGTGGTTTGAATTCGCGTTGAAAGCTACTCCACGATCTATCAGAGGTTACCCATTCATTTAACCAAGTCTTCGCGTCGCCTTTTAGACATCCGGCTACGCGTGACAGACATTCTCGGTCGCCCCAGTGATTGGCTATTTGTGCGCGATCCACTTCATCACACCAGGAGTCCACATCATGGATAGACGGGTCAAAGTTTGACACAAAATAATGGGAACGTCCCGGATTTATGGAGTGGATTGCATCTACTATGGCTTGGGCCACAGACGGCGCCGTTGAGTCCGGTTGCGAAACGGGGGTAGACGTGAATTTGCTCTCGATCGTTTCTAGACGGGATAAGATTGTGTCTAGCGTTCGCGTTTCTGCGGGGGTAGACCGTGGTGTCTGGCTAATGTATGACGCAAGCGGCGGCGTCCCGTTCGACCGTACTCTAGAGGAAGTCCGTTCGCGACGACTACGTGACTTATTCCGAGTTTTTCGTGAGCTATCTCGTGACCGTGACCGATCGTGCCTATGACGCCGTCGGTGCGATCTGCTACGCGATCTGCTCCGTGAACTATGCGTGTTAGGCATGTTCAGTCACCAAAACAAGTTCTATGTAGGTACACAAATCAACAAAACAAAAGAAAAAATAAACCACAAAAAAAAATACACACGTGGGTAGGTAACGACAAAGTTCCTCCGTTATGAAATTCAAACTAGTCAGACAGCCTAAATTGGGGTTGGATTGTTATCCCACTTCTGATGTTAGGACAGAAGTGAAATCACAATTAAAAAAAAAGGTTTATTTATTAACCTAAAAACTAATCACATGAATTTTACAAAAATAATTATCAAACTTAGCAAAATCACATTTTGAGGAACAAAATCATCACCTAGCAAATCAAGGAAATCAACAAGAGAAATAGTGAGATACAGAGATACCAGATTTAGCAGATTACACCGAACGGCCGAGAGACAGCGCTTCCGCACGCCACGAAGTCTAGACGAAAAGTGAGTCCGACCGGTCGCCTGCGGTAGTTTTATAGAGGCCGCACCCCCCGCGTCCCTGGGTCGGGTAGTTGTATCCAACAATATCATCATTACTTATATGTTTCAATTAATATTATAACTATTACCTTTGTGACCTTTGCTTGTATTCTAGTTTGTGTTCTATTGATTTTAATCAAACTTAAATTACTGTATTAATTTTCTACACAATGTATATTGTTCTGAAATAAATTACTTATAACTTATGACTCATAACACAAGCTCTGCTTAGTATGGGACTAGATGGCGTTGTGTGAAAGTTGTGGATTATTATATTATTATTATATTATATTATTATAACACTATTTCTCTAACAAAATAATGTTATAATGAACTTACATTATAACATTATTAGTACCACCACCACGCCAGGATAGTGGTTTTGCGCATGCGCGGTAATGTGCCAGATAAACAGACAGACGGACAGACAGAAGAACAGACACACAGGTGATCCTATAAGGGTTCCGTTTTTCATGAAGACGTATGGAACCCTAAAAACTATACCTACCATGTAGAACTGAGTCATTCATACCATAATAAGTTGTAATTAATGTTACTCACCGATGATAAGTTATCAGCATCGTGGTGACCGTCAACTTTGACTGCTTCCAATAAAGCTGTACGAAGCTGATTTCTTAATATAAAATGACATGTTATGGCGCATATACCCTGGTTGCTTGAAGAAGTCCATGTATCAGTAGTGATAGCAAAATTTTTAACATTAGCCAAAAGTTCCATCAGTTCACCTTTCATTCTATTGTACATTCTGGGCAATAGTTTAGCACTCAGTATATTTCTCGATGGCATTTCATAACGAGAATCTAACGCCTTTACGAACTCTTTTAACCCTTGACGCTCTGATAGACGAAGCGGTTCTAAGTCTTTGGCTACCATTTTAACAAATAAACAGTCAAGCATTTTTTTTCTTGAGGAATTGTCACTG
This sequence comes from Hydraecia micacea, assembly GCA_914767645.1. NCBI lineage: Eukaryota > Metazoa > Arthropoda > Insecta > Lepidoptera > Noctuidae > Hydraecia > Hydraecia micacea. The sequence goes on along the minus strand of OU611775.1, from coordinate 20,991,017 downwards.
TACCGGGCTGATCTATTTATCTCTTGAGTACTGCGAGTGGGACTGCAATCAACTGTTATTTCGTGACTATCGTCGTGAGATGAACTTGATGGGGGTATTAATTGTTCAGGATGTTTTCTTTTCAGATGATCCTTTAAATTCGATGTATTATTGCTGTATTTGTACTCTCTATTACAAATTTTACACATCACTTTCCTATCACCTTCCTTTCGGAAATGTAACCACATCAAAGATTTTCTTTTCTCCATTTTAACTTCACCAAACTAACAAACTTTTTAAAAGTGCAATGTGGGTATTAACCCGCTCGCAATTCACTATAGTTTAAAAAGTAGGTATAACGAAAAATTTAAACTTGACAGGGCTAAGTGTTGCCCTGTGTCAATTTTTGATTATATTCTGAGATTATTATGCTCTTTAGGATTAAAAAGTTTTCTTTTTTAATAAGAAATATACTAGCTATGTAATTGAATATTGGAAGGCAATACTATCGCGGTTTATTAAATTATCGATAGTGTGAGCTATCGATACTATCGATAGTATTGCTTTAGGAGCAATACTGGCCTTCGATAGTATCGATACTATCGATACTATTTTTGTATATCAATACTATTGCCCATATCACACTATTGATAGAATCGATACTATCGATACTATCGATAGGCTATCGATACTATTGATATGACGTCAACTATCGATAGACTATCGATAGTTTAGCAATAGTCGACTATTGATATGCAACACTCGGACAGTCAGCTAGAAGCCCTCGACGCGAACCCTCGCTGCTTTGGCTTGCTACCGCATGTTTCCTATCAACTCGCGTAATTCTTTATTTCTGTATCGCTATCCTAATTATCTTCTTATTGTATCTTTTCTCGCAACAAATCACTTCGTTCCTTCATATAACTTCCGCCTATCGCTGTATCGGTATTAATCTTTACCTCATTATACTGTTGTTTAATCTCTGTCGTGCATCTCATTTACACACGCCTATACGCTTCCAAAAGTGGTGACCCCGATCGTTAGGCACGGCGCGACGATATCGAGACGCGACCGCGTGACGTCAGAGAAGTTTCCGGAACGTTCGCGAAGGATACGTTGAGGTCGAGCGAATTTTTTTTTTTTTTTTTACTGCAAGGCATTGCAGAGATGGCGGACGAAAAGTTTACGGAGGCATTGGTTGCAGCGTTGGGATCAGCAGAGATCGCTAAGGTTAGAGTACGAGTTCCTCCTTTTTGGCCTGAAAAACCCGCGGTGTGGTTTGCACAAGTTGAGGCCCAGTTTGCTTTGTGGAACATTACTTCCGACGCGACAAAATATTTTACTGTGGTCGGTAATCTAGAACCTTCCATTATGGCTCAACTAGAGGATATTGTAGAAAATCCACCCGCTACTAATAAATACGAGAAGCTTAAAACCGAACTAATTAAGCGTTTGTCAGTTTCCCAGGAAAAGAAGGTGCGTCAACTCCTTATACATGAGGAACTTGGAGACCGCAAGCCATCGGCATTTCTTCGCCACCTTCAGAGCCTGGCTGGTCGAGGTGTACCTGACGATTTCCTGCGCACCGTTTGGACCAGTCGTCTGCCAACCGGCCTGCAGGCGATTGTTGCGTCCCAAGCAGGTATGACCCTGGAAGCTGTTGCGGAGCTGGCGGACCGGGTGTTAGAGATCGCTCCGGTGAACCCGGTGGCCCAGGTCGCGAGTACTTCATCCTCTGCAGGGAGCTTACTTGAGGTAATGCGTACTGAAATAGCCAGTCTCACGCGGAAACTAGATGAGTCACAAGATGCGCAACCAATGCGTACTACTCGTTCAGGACGCAAAGTGAAGTTCCCTGAACGATACAAATAAGGCGGCCCCATTTATTCGTAAGGGGGTCCTGTGGCGTCAATATCAGACCCACATTAATATTATAATATTGTTCACAGTATGCCTACCTACTCAAATCAAATCAAATCAAATCAAATCAAATCAAAATATTTTTATTTCACATAAACCAACATGGGCACTTATGAAACGTCAGATGCTAGGTGCACGGTTCCAATTGGTCGTTTCCTATGGAGAAGAACCGGCAAGAAACTCCATGGTTACTCTTTTAAAAAATAATTGGCTTTTACAATGTTTTCAAGTTACAGTAGGTATGGGAGGACAACGTAGGCCTGTCAACAAGTACAGGTAAGTACTTGATACAATAAAAAATGGTCTACAGATCTAAAGTCTAGGTACAAGGCTTACAAAGTCCTCACATTTACAAAATAAGAATGTATCAAAAGGATAAATAAAATATAAAAAACTACTAAAACCAAGAGATATGATTGCCATTTCAACTAATAAATAGGTGAAAAATTAAAATTGTCTGTATATAATGTCAAATAATAAAAAGATTATGTCAAAGAAGTATGTACAAATAAAAAATAAACATCGTAATTTGAGAACAGTTAATAGACATTTACGTAGTTATGCCGTTAATGAGGTGCCAGGGAAGCCACATGTGCAGAAGGAATTATTGCCAAACTACCTTGTCTTCAACGTAGTCTTTAATCTTATAATATGCTTTATTGATAAGGACACGTTTGACGAGGGTTTTGAACTTTCCGCCACTAAGGTCTGTAACCGATTTTGGCAACTTGTTATAAAAACGGATGCTGTTTACAAGAAATGACTTACTAGTCTTAGTTAATCTAAATTTAGGTATCACAATTTCATTTTTACTACGTGTATTTATATTATGGAAATCGCTTCTTATTTAGAAAAGTCCTAAGTTTTTGCGAACATACAAAATACTTTCTAAGATATAAAGAGAAGGCAGAGTTAGTATATCAATTTCTTTGAATTTGTTTCTAAGAGACTCTCGAGGACCCATTTTATAGATTGCGCGGATTGCCCTCTTTTGTAAAATAAAAATTGAATCTACGTCAGCTGCCGATCCCCACAGCAGAACACCATAAGACATAATACTGTGGAAATAAGCAAAGTATACTAACCTAGCTGTGGCTATATCTGTCAACTGCCTTATTTTTCTTACTGCATATGCAGCTGAACTTAATCTACCTGAAAGAGCTCTAATGTGTGCGCCCCATTGTAATTTTGAATCTAAAGTAATTCCCAGAAATACAGTTTCCGTAACAGCATCTAGTTTTTTACCATCAAGTTTTAAATTCAGACCAACCTGAGGTACATTTGGTAATGAGAACTTAAGACATTTAGTTTTGTTCGCATTAAGTAAAAGATTATTAGCTGCAAACCATTTCGAAAGAACAGCCAGACTATCGTTGACATGTAAGACATCCGTATCTTTTCTATCTACTTTAAAAATAAGGGAAGTGTCATCAGCGAATAAAATGATGTCCGATAAGTTAGCCATCATGTAAGGAAGGTCATTAATATATACTAGAAATAGGAAAGGGCCAAGAATTGAGCCTTGAGGCACGCCCATCTTAACTAGAGACCCCGATGACGTCGCCCCGTTAACGTTTACTTTTTGCTGCCGGTTTGATAGATAAGAAAGAACAAGATCAGCAGCTTGTCCACGAATTCCGTAATGGTATAATTTACAGAGCAGTGTATTATGGTCAACGCAGTCAAACGCTTTTGAGAGGTCACAGAATATGCCAATTGCATCCTGGGACTTCTCCCAGGATTCCAAAATGTGACTGATGAGTTTTACTCCCGCGTCCGTCGTCGACCTACCTTTCGTGAAACCAAACTGGCGATTATGTAAAATCCCATTTGAGTTAAAATGTGACAACATCTGGTCCAGCATGATTTTTTCATAGATTTTGCTCAATGCTGGTAGCACAGATATAGGTCTATAATTGGAGGGATCATACTTACTACCCGATTTAAAAATTGGTACAACTTTACTATGTTTCATTAAGTCAGGAAACGTACCGCTGTCTACACATTGATTAAATATGCCTGTTAGGGCAGGGGCAATTGTGTCAATAATATCTCCAAGAACCTTAACAGAAATCCCCCATAAGTCTTCAGTGTTTTTTATGTTAAGACTTTTAAATGCTTTTTTAATTGTGGCAACAGAAATAGGCTTGAATTCAAAGCTTGGAATATCCTTATTGTTGAAGTTTTCTTTAAGAAGAGCTTCAGCTAATATAGGTGATGAGGGGAGATATTTTGTAACCTCTATTGGGATGTTGGTAAAGAAATGTTCTAGTGTCTCAGCAACTTTTATCTTATCTGAAATGGTTTGGTTATCAGTTTTTATAGACAACTCATTCTGATCTCGCTGTTTTGTGTTTCCAGTTTCTTTGTTAATTACCTGCCACACAGCTTTTATTTTATTATTAGACATACTAATTTTGTTAATTATTAATTTAGATTTAGCCTCAGCGCAAACTCTTTTGAATATTTTTGAATAGATTCTTACATAATCATGAAAGGCTTGATCAGAAGTTAATGATTTCTCGTAATACAAATTATATAAAATATCTCTGCTTTTTCTAATGCCAGCAGTGGCCCATTCACTAAATTTTGGTTTAGTATTTATAGTAACCTTTTTTACAGGACATGCTTTATTGAATTCTTGGCATACTGTAGAAAATAATGTACCATAGCTTATGTTGGGGTCTTGTGAATCAAAACTAACTGTTGAAAGATTGCTAAGAACATTATTATTAAACATTTTCAATTTATTTTTAGTTAGAGGTCTTAATTGAATGGATTTATCAATGTGTAATTTTTTACCTAAGTGAAATGATAGAAGTTCAAATTCAAATTCAAATTCAAATTCAAATTCATTTATTATATATACTCATGTTCACAAACATACAGGTATTAACATGCAGTTCTAACCAAGAGAAGACTTATACCGATTTAACAGCGGGTCCCAAACTAGGCACAGCCTGTATCTTGGTGACCCAAACACTATACATAGTTACTAATTGAATCTTCTGCTAGCGCAAGATTGGTTGATGATTTCATAGTAGGTAATGAATTATTAATAATTTACAATTAACAACTTAATTTTAATTTTATTTCATAATTAGTTATAAGCAAAAAATGTGAGTAAAAAGAAGCTAAAATAGACATTCAAAACAGTTGAGGTGAGTAAATGTGGGGTGTAATGTGTGTGTAGTTGTGTATGTTATCAGAGAGTGTGGTGGGTAATTGGGTATTAACTTGAGCAGCAGAGTAAGCTTTCTGTTTCGTCATAAGTCCGGCCCAGCAACCATTCCTTGAGTTTGGTTTTTGTCTCAGAGTAGATTTTCGGCACAGTAAAAGTTTTGCTTATAGCATTGAACACTCGTATGGGTAAACACGACGAAAACCGGGTCGCGAAGAGGGTTTTTGTTTTTGGAAGTGGGATTCGTTCGGGTATTTTCCTTCCCCTCTTGCTACAACTAGAGCGATTTCTGTTGTGTTTTAATAGGTTTAGTAGTGACGCTAGGATGAATAGTTGCCGCACGCGTAAAACCCCAGATTCCTTATAGAGTTCGTCTGTTGAAAAACGCCGCGGCCTTCCCAGAAGCACCTTGAGGACGGCACGCTGGGCCCGCTCCAGCTCCAGCATGCAAGTCTTGGCGGCGCTACCCCAGACACTTACACAGTATTGTAGGACAGATTGGCATAGGGAGATATAAACCTGTATACATATATTTTTGGGAGCACTGGCTCGTAAGAGTTTCGCCACGTAAATGAATTTGCGAGTCTTTTTCGCGAGTGTTTGAATTTGTGCTTTGAAGGACAGGTTCTGATCAATTATGATGCCTAGATATTTTGTGCTTTCTACTCTGTCAATGGCATTACAGTTGCAATCGGCAGCGGACACGGGTGCTGCCGCCAAAACATTGCATTTGTTGTTGTGTGTTTTCAAGGAATCGATGCTTGGTCTGCTAGATCGAGTGACATGAAAGGTCAAGAAATTAGTTTTTTTGAGGTTAAGTGTTAAGAGATTTTGTTCTAGCCATGCCGATATGATACTTATCCCTCTCTCAGCCGCATCCAGAGCCTCTTTCCAAGTAGTTCCATGAAAAATCACAGCTGTATCATCAGCGTAGCAGATTACATCCGACTGGTTAATGTTAAGCCTCAGTATGTCGTTCATGTACATAATGAAGAGGGTGGGTCCCAAAATACTTCCCTGCGGCACCCCGAAGGCAACCGGGAGACTCCCGCTAGCACTATCACCAATTTTAACAAGCTGATGTCGACCAGACAAGTAACTCCTGAACCAATCCAAAGACAAGCCCCTGACACCAAAGGATTCGAGTTTTTTTAGCAGTGTGGGAATTGAAACCGTGTCAAAGGCTTTGGCGAGGTCCAGGAAAACAGCAGCTGTACGGTGGCCCTTGTCGATGTTTGAAGAGACAATACCAGTCAGTAGACTCACAGCTTGCTCAGTAGATTTCCCTCGCCGAAAACCAAACTGCCGTTCCGAAAGTAAAGAGTTCTTTTCCAGAAAGCTGACGAGGCGCTTGTTAACCAGTTTTTCAAGGATTTTGGATGTTACACAAAGCAGTGAAATTGGCCTGTAGTTATCAGGAACACTCTTAGAACCACTTTTGTGGATGGGTGTGACAACAGCAGTCTTCCAGCAATTTGGAACGGCTCCAGTTTCCATGCTCAGATTGCATATGTGTTTTAGGGGTTCTAGTATGTATCTCTTAACGTGTTTAAGGAGCAGAGGCCGAAATTCATCGAGACCTGGAGCGCTGTCATCTTTGAGATCGTCTATGATGTTACCAATTTCTTGATTGTCAGTAGGGATTAAGAACAGTGAGTCTTTGGGTGGGTTTTTGCCTTCAACTCCGAGGGGTTGTTCGTCCCACGTTGTCTGCCGCTTATTTATGATGTTGGTTGCAAGGTCTTGACCAACTGAGACAAAGTACTCGTTACACTTGTCAATGGAGATGTTGTGGTTTTCTTTATGTTTCAGCAATTCTTGGTTGTCGCTGGTTCGCTTGGGGACTTGGCATATTTCTTTTATAGTTCGCCAGAGCTTTTTTGGTTCCTTTATGTTTTTTTCCAATTCTTTCCTGTCATGATCAGTTTTGCGCTGACGCAGAATGTCGTTGCAGTAGTTTCTATATCTTGAATAGATAATTTTTAGAGCATCATTATTGGGTTGCTGGTTCTTTTGTGCGTGAAGAACGTCTCGGTGACGAATGCATCTAAGAAGGCCTGGCGTGATCCAGGGCTTTAAGTTAAACTTAGAACGACTGATTTTTGTTTTTGTAGTGTGTTTTTTCATGATGTCTGTCAGGGTCTTATTGAACAGAAGTACTGCATCATTAATATTTGTTGCGGAGGTAACATCAGCCCAGTCGAGCTGGCTTACTTCTTCAATCACCATTGAGTAGTCGGTTTTAAATTTGAATCTGTTTTTGGGTTTGACTTTTGGATTAGAGAAGTTGATTCCAAGCAGCACCAGGTGATGATCCGTCACCGAGGCCTGACAGACGATTCCCTGTGCCTTAGTCCCTCTAAGTTTAACGAAGCCATGGTCTAAACACGCTTTTCCCCGAGTTGGGTGAGTGACAGCTGGCAATAGCCCGTGTTCAGCCATCAAACATTGATATGGCACATGGGCGGCATTCGGCGAGTCATTTAGTAGGTCTATGTTGATATCACCAGTCACAATGACACATGCATCGTTTTTCAGTTTGTCCAAGGTATCGTCCAGAGAGTTCAAAAAGCGCTCAGTGTTGATAAATGAAGGTGAGCGGTATATAGCGAGGAGTGAGATTTTATTCTGCAACTTGACCTGCAGGCAATTAGCATCGTCAAAAACTGGTTCGGAGACCGACACGACCCAGAGATCCCTAACGTAAACAGTAACCCCGCCACTCTTGTTAATTTTTTTGGTAGTATGGTAGCTTTTATATCCGGGCAATTGGAAGATAACGGAGTTTTCATTTAACCAGCATTCTGTTAAGACAATTACATCCGGTTGAAAGTCAAGCCGGGACAACGATGCTTGAAGGCTGAGAAAGTTTTTATGCAAGCTCCTTATGTTTAAAGTCAATACCCTTAAGTTATGTTCCAAAAGTAAATTCCCGCATAACTCAAGTTTCTCGACTGTGCGGCAAGATATGCTTAGCGTCTCATCTATATCAGTTAACAGGTCGGTTTTATCCATGAACAAAAAATAGTTTTGAGAATCAAAAATGACAGGGAAACAATTAATGCCGCAATTTTGATTGGAGGTGAGTAGTCGGGACCTGAAGAGATTCTTAATTTGATGTAAGTTCTAGGAGTACCGGTACGTGTGTGTGTGTTATGTGTTTTTATTTGATTGTACAGTGAGACGAGGTATTTTTTACATGGTACTTTATTGTGTTGAAGCGGTGTGAATGTAGTAACTGTTATTTTGCTTAATATAATATAAACAATAGAGTTAAAAGAAAACAAAATTAATACTAAAATTAGGAATACATTTTTATTTTGAGGTTTCCGGTGCAACTGTAAGACTTGAGTCAGTTTGCGTTCCAAGAAAAAGATCAAGTTCCTTAGTATTCTTGATAGTAATGGCTGGTTGCCCCTCAATCTTACGGATAAGTATACGACCGTTGTTTGTCCAGCAGTATTTATGACCCGTGCTCTGAGCACGGGCGCGAGCTTCACGAAACAAGATGCGGTTATCCTTTGTTAGATGCTCGTTAACAAAGATCTTACGGTCAGGTCCTTGGATGTCAATATCTTTGGAAGAAAGATTGCGCCGGGTTTTGGATGCCTTTATTAACTCATCTCTTTTTGCCCTTCTTAGTAATCTAACGATAACTGGCCTAGGAAACTTCGAAGTTAAATCAGACACAGACGTTTTCTTAAGGCCTGCCCGCGCTGTCCAGTCGATGTCATCCACTGTCAACTGAACCCCAAGCTTAGATGAGGTTATTAAGACGATGTGTTGAAGGTTTTCGGACGGATATTCCTCGATGCCCATGATCTCAATCTCATTACGCATTGTTGACTGCATTTGATAGTTTAATTGATCCTTTAAAAGGCCAATTGTTTCGTTCAAAATTACAACTTGCGAGTTACTTTGTTCGAGAGATTTAATTCTCACCTCATAGCTGTCGAGACGGGCATTGCATTTGCTAATACCGTCGAGCAGTGACTTTAGTGATGTTTTGACTTCATCCATGTCCGAGCGCATAAGTCGAATTTCAGAGACAAGCTCAGCTAGAGAAACTGAGTTCTCTTGGACATCTCTGGCGGGCGATCCAACAGCCACACGCTTGTGGCCGCGTGATTGGGTATTTATGTTCGAGACGTCGAGCTCGGCGGTCGTATTCGCTTGACGAGCGGGAGTGTTACTGTTATCAGTGCGCGGTGTCTTGGCCCGACAGGAAGGACATACCCATATATCAATTTGCTTGTTATTGTCGATGAAGGTTGCGTTAACGCATATTTTGTGATAGTTAGCTTCACAGCTAGAGCATTTAATTAGTCTATCGGTCGTAATATCTTGCTTACAAGCTTCGCACAACGTATTCATATTGCGGTTTGTTTACAAGTTTTTGCTACGAAGACTTGGTTAGCATGCGAGTGCGTGCGTGGCTGGCGCGTGACAAGCGTGTGAGCAGGACAGCAGCAGCCCGTTTTGTAGTGGAGTGACTGCGACAGATATAGTGTGATGTGGTGGTGCGGCGCTCGCGCGCTCGGTGACTCACCCGTACCGGTCAGCTGTTCAAAGTTTATGTGTTGCACCAATTTAAAAACGTTTGTATCTTCGTCAATTACACTTGGATTTTGCATTCACTGACACTGTTGAATAACACTGGGGCTCAGCTTTGTGGTGGTAGAACTTTTAGGTATAGTAATGCACTTTTTCCTAGGATTGGCAATTAAAAACCGAGAGCGTGAAAATAAACGTGCGCTAGCAAAAGCGTCGCGAGGGTATCAAAGAAGTTGACCAGTATGGTCTGACCTGACGCCACTAATTAAGGACGATTCTTTTATTTTACAGTTAGTAAATACATTGTCTATGCATGAAGCTGAAGTTGCTGTTATTCTAGTTGCTTCATTAAATACACATTTTAAATTAAATGATTTAAACAATGAGATTAGCTTACATTTTTCTGGTGAATTAACTAATAGATCAATATTTAAGTCACCACAAACAAAAACAAATTTACTATCTTCAAAAAGTTTACTTAGTATTTCTTCCATTATGATCAAAAATGATGACAAGTTTGAGGCTGGTGGTCTATAAACACATAAGAAAGTATGGCCTTCCACCTCTGCACATGCTACCTCACATAAGCGATCAACAGAGCAAGCAGTGATATCCTTTCTTTCTTTATACTAGCCTACCTATCCTTTTACTTCTTGTTGGCGTGATGGTGCGCGCACGCCGTGCGCCGCCTTTCGGTGCGAGCGCCAGCTAGCCGCGGAAACCGGTTGGCGTACCTCACCCCGGACGCCGCGCACCGCGCCGCCTCCGCAGCCCGCTCAAGACGCAGACGGCAGCGACCGCCGGACAGTCAGCTAGAAGCCCTCGACGCGAACCCTCGCTGCTTTGACTTGCTACCGCATATTTCCTATCAACTCGCGTAATTCTTTATTTCTGTATCGCTATCCTAATTATCTTCTTATTCTATCTTTTCTCGCAACAAATCACTTCGTTCCTTCATATAACTTCCGCCTATCGCTGTATCGGTATTAATCTTTACCTCATTATACTGTTGTTTAATCTCTGTCGTGCATCTCATTTACACACGCCTATACGCTTCCAAAAGACTATCCATTACCTTTGCCAGAATTGTCGCCAGGGAGATGGGACGATAGTTACTTTTATCACAAATATCTGCTGTTTTACATTTAAGAGGACCACATGACCTAAAGCGCGGTCTTTGTCGGTCTGCATAGAAAAGAAAGAGAAGCGCGATGCCACAACGCTGGTAATTTATTGCAAAATATGAAGCAATTATCGATTTACGAAAAATCTAGTCTTTGGACAAAAAAACTAAAACACTATAGTTTTAGTATGTTGCTTGTAGAATAATCTGACAAAAAATCATAATGATTGTATGTATATTAGTATGAATTTTGTTGTAAATAAAAAGTTTTTAGAGGTATCTTCATGATTTTTTTCTATCGTACCAAATAAGTTGTATTATGTTTTCAACACACTATCATCCTAGCATTTATCCTGAAGAATATCATATATTTTTTTGTTTTTTTTTACTGTAGGCGATCATTTACTTTTATTGTTTCTAAAACTTGCGTTTTTTGCGTTTAGGTCCTGTAAGCCCCTTAACAATCGGTATGACTATTGTTCTCATGAGGTCCTGAGGAAGATACCTATGACTAATGCACAGAGAGAAAAGCATGGCCAACACTCTGGGTAAATGACAGCCCGCATGCCGTAAATGTTCAACGCTTAAGCTGTCATGTCCAGGCGATTTACCCCGAGTCATGCTGTCAATAATACTCTTAACATCTTTAGATCTTATTTGTATAATGGTAGAAGTATCTGGCTGGGGACCGCAATGCGTCGCCGCTGAAGACACAAGTGGAATTACCTTAAAATTTGATTTAAATATATTAGCAATGTTACGAGGATCCCTTTCAGAGTCAATGCATTCAGCCCGATTTTGCTTAATATTTAGTTTATTAGTACATTGCCAGAAATTTTTGAAGTCATTTTTAGAATAATTTAATGCCAAAGTGTCCATTTTAATTTGGTCTGCGTGGTCTTGACACCACATTTTTTTTTTTTTTTTTGGATGGGAAATCATCTAATGACGCCTCCCGCTCTGGGTGGAGCGGAAGGGAGTGTCAGACTTACTGACTAAAACCCACCCGTGTTCCTTCCTTAGCCCTTTATGTTCCGAGGCAGCGGTAACCCTTTCGGACGATCCCGCTACCCCGGCAGGCTTCCGCCCTGGCGGGCCCCTTCCTTTATGCTGACATCTCTTTGAGGCGCGCGTGGAACACATACGCGCCGTCCGGCACGGGCCTGGTCCTGATCGGACGGAGAGCTACCCATTACTCTCCGTCCGCAGGCCCGCGCCTACGGTGGCCGGGAGTCGTCACGCGGCTCCCGACGCCCGTAGCGTCTCCCGCGGCGGCTGAGGCGAGAGGCTCTCTCCCTGAGCCGTCCCGCCACCTCCTTCGCTAGCATGACTGCTTCGCAGAAGGAGGTGACTGCCTCCCACTCCCCCTCGCCCCGGACCATGGCTTGAACCAGGGCCGGACGCGAGAGGTCGCCGCCGCTGCCGATCGCCTCCACGAGGACACGGCGCACAGTGGTGCAGGTAGTACGGGCATGCGGAAAATATTATTTTTAAATGAAAAGACGTTGCGTTTCTTCATAATACTTTATTAAAATGATATAATGGATGTACCAGTTTACAAAGAGAAAGATATAACACGTATTTTTTTTTTATTAACATGAAAATATTCATCAAATTTTTTCACATGAATTTCATATAATTAAATCAGCATTTTTAAATAAATAAATATTAATAAACTAAATATTAAATAGAGAAGACATTGATTGAGAGATGGGTGCTATCCACTAATAAAGCTTTGGCATCATCGTGAAGAGGATAGTATTTTTTATTCGGTACTGCACGTAAACTGTTGATAAGGGGATCTGAGGTAGCTAAGAGCATATTCATAACATCTTCATTACATGATAGACGAGAACATTTTCTTGAATGACCTAACCTATAATTGCGGTAATCTTTATTTCGCGCTTCTTGAGCTTCCTCAGATAACATCCCAATAGGTAAGGCAGCAACACTTATTATTTCTTTGCCATGCAGCAAGATTTTATGCACAGTATTTGGCATATTATACCAGCTGTACAGGCTTACGTATAGTTCAGCAGTCTCGTAACAATAACTACCAAACTTATCCGAATCAACTAATGCACTAGAATTAATTGTTTGCAATATTATACCAAACCGATGAATAAGTTCTTTATCGACTCTTGTGACTTCAGCTACAATGTCTGCATTATTGAAAAATCTTCTAGACGTATTTCCATCGTTAGATGTTCCCATTCCTTGCTTTACAAAATCCACTTTTAGACCTAAACGTTGAAACAGCTCACTTTGGATTCTTTTCTTCTCTTCATCTTTTTGTTGTTTGGTAGTTGCGTTCGTTCTCCAACTGGTAAATGACATATTGTACGCAATATGTAATATGCATTCCATAAATTTAATCCGTGCGTGAAGCGGGGATAAACCGACCTTGAGAGCCTCCGTATCCACAGTTTTATTTCGCACTTGGTCAAGGTTATTCATTTCTGATGGCTTTGACTTGCATATAAAACACACTGCACATGATGATGTGTCCGTAACTGTCTGCGCTATTTTGCCATCTATCATTGTGAACACAAGTTTATGGTAGACTTTGTAAGTCTTTTCCTTTAAACTAATAACAGTTTCATTTAAGTTTGCTATTTCAGACTCCATTCTAGCAATTTCATTTTTCGTAGATTCTGTAGTTTCTTTTTGAAATTGGAATTGTACCGGGCGACAACACCTTGTAGAAGAAGGAGTTGCATTTGTCCAATACACAACAGATTTATTTTCCTTTTCATACAGACGCAGTGGAACTAATGATGTCAAAAACATATATGAATCTGACACATTTTCGTCGATAAATGACTGTTTGTACTCAGCATGACCTGATGATCCGTCACATCCCCACTTGTGTAAAAACGTTGAATTTACACTAATCTGTGTAAGGTCGTCTTCAGACATTACTTCAAATAATCTTCTGGTTGTGTGATCCAGTAATGACTGCAAACTTACACAAGCGTAGCTTTCCGTTACATCAATATCCGTGGGGTAGCATTGCCTTTTTACTTCAAGTACTTTATGATAATCGGGAAAAATATCACAACCAATACTTTTTGCTGCATTTCTCAGTACTTGATATTGATGTTTCGAAAGTGATGCAGCAAGTAATAATGCCAACGCTTTTTCTGGAGTAAACTTGATAGTATCCGATGATTCTTCTTGTACGAGTACCTTAGAGGCAGCTTTCTTAATCATTTCTTCAGGAACGCTTTCACACAATCTTTTAACTTTATATCGCTTTGTTCGATCGCAACATTCATCAAATGATTTTTCTGGTCGTCCTCTATGAGAGCGTTTTGATGGCCCTGGAACATTACTGTCACTATTCACCTCATCAGTCTGCATCGATGATGTCTCAACGGTAAAAATATTTTTCAGCCACTGTTCATTTTTTGCCATAAAAGCATTTTTATTTCTCGCTGCAGTTTGCCACTTTTTTGTAAATACGGGTAGAAAATTACGGCTTAACTTTTCATAAACTTGATTCCAAACACTTTCTGTAAGCTGTGGATACATAAGTTTTAAATTTTCGAGGCATTTATGTATCTCACGATTACTTGATATTATGATTTCCACTAAATCGGCATAGACAATAGTAAAGCTATCCATCACTATAATAACACTGTTATCGTAAGAGAAAATAATTGTAAGTGAAGTTAAAACTACCATTCAATGCTATTTATACTTACACGATATGATAAAATGTTAATTACCCTCATTAGAAACACTTATTAATATAATGCACTTTTTCTTAATTACAGAGCGTCATTAGTTAAGGACCTGGTATTTCCAAGATCGCAGGTTATCGCAGCCAAAACGAATGTATTCTTACGGTCTTATTCATAAAAAAAGCTTATAGAAGGTTTAAACCATTCATTAGTTAAAATGCTCGATAAGCGTTTAAAACGTTCGATAAAATTTTGTATTCATAAACGCTTCATAAACCTTCGATAACTAAAATGTACTATAACTTCATTATAAATCTAAATGTTGCCATTATAATGATGTCATCCAACAAATTGGCCAACATATTGAATCGTCAAACGAGAATATCTGTCTAATAATCGAATAATTGTGACCATAGACATTATTACGTATGGAAAACTAATATATTGTCTACAGTTTCGACAGTTTTGACGCGGTAACGTCATGGAAACAATATGTCATTGAATAATTATTGTACTTGTAAAACTAAAAAACTTTTGAATATTTTTTTTTGTATTTAAAATAAATGGAATTAAGACCGGAGACTAGTTGCAATAAAGGGCAAAGAATTGAATATTGGTTGGAGGAGGATAAGGTGTGTATCTACTGTTACAGCTAAAATGTATTCAAAGTAAGTTATGTTTTGTAAACATTCTCAATTTTATACTTATGCTTGCTTTTGCTTCTATTCCTTAGATTTTTTAGGAAGAATTTGGTCAGGGAGAGATTTTCATAATAGAAAATAAAAACACTGACACAAACATCAACGCTAAACAGGTGCGGCCTGCATGATTTACGAATTAGGTGCCTATCCAATTTACAATGTTACGAAGAACTTCGTTTGCCTATACAAAACTCATTGTAACAAAAAAAACCGCCGCCATATGAACAATAATGACTCGTTATATTAGTTATTTTTATGCCGCTGCTGATTTAATTATTTTAGTATAATATAAATAAGATAATGAAGAGAAAGAATTACTTATAACATTAGTTTTCTATTTCAGGACAGTAGGACTAGTAAGCATGGCAAATTGCAGAAACTGAAACGGCCTACAGAAGAGAGCACAGATGGTAAATGAAAAGCAAACATTGTAAAAATGTTGTTCTGCTTGCACAAGTTTTAGAAGCCAAATTAGAGTTTAGAGTATTGTTCAACCGTGAACAGGCAAGAGTTACACGCGCCAGCAACAGCATCACAGCGTCAGCATCAAGAGCGACGTACATTTGTTCCTCATACCGGCACACCATCAGCGCTAAGAAGTGACCTACTGAGATCTTCACTTCATCGGCTTGATACACACACAACACACAAATGTAAATAGGTATCAATGTGTATTGACCACTAAAATTGTATATAATTAAGTTAATTACTGTAATAAATTAGTCATCAAGCTGGAGTCGAGTTTGATTCATCTTCCATAATTCCTCTCACTATGGCCAAGACACCTTTAGCCATCATCAGTTCTATGAGTCTGTGGGACCGGCAGTGAGAAAACTATTTCCTGTGTACATTGCACTACGTACACAAACCCCTATTCCTACCCAAATTCCATCTGTTCCTGTAGGTCTCCTGGTAACAGACTTCCCACATGTAAAACCAACGTAACTCACGTTTGGTGTGGTTTGTACTAAGCTGTAAGTCCCGGTGTGTAAAAGTATTATAAAAATAAATTAAACTGATATTTGTATACAAGCTTTTTATTAATGAACTACTCGCTAAATGTCTCCTCTTTTTCTTCTTGTCGCGGGCACGACTTTACTTTAGATCTTGTTGGCCCAAAACATTGCCACTTCCACGTCATCGTCGGTGGCAATGCAGAAGTCACTTAGACTGCATGTTTTGGGTGGGACACATAGGGCAGGATAGGAGGTGGAGCATGTTTTGCGACATAGCTTCACAACCACACCCTACTGGAGCATCTCCTTGTAGGGTGTAAACTTCTGTGGTCCACACGGAAGTCCCTGAACCATCTCCGGACACAAGTGGGAAGATGTAACTCCAACCTGGTAAAGTGGGGCTACCTCGGCGGAATGTTTCTTTAAAAGTTTGTAAAATAGCATTTGCATTTCCCCTTGCAACTTCTTGGGGTGACTTTGTATGATATTAATTGATATTGCTACCCCTAACTGCATCCATGCAACAACCAACCCATGGTCAATCCCTTTGATTATATAATCAAAGGGTCAATCCATGGTCAACTGCAATATTGTAAAGTACTGCTGTAGCCACTATGGATGTTTTCACATTTCCTAGTTTGCAGGTAACAGGCATTGAAAGCATTGTTTCCACACTCCAAAATAGCAGCAAACCCACAGTATTTCTTGTTGCTGTACTTAATATGTGCTTTGTTATATTTTTCCTCGCTTATATATTGCATCGTAGGTATATAATAATAAACTAAATTGGTTAAACAGAAGTGCAAAATAAATTAAATACAACTGCGGCTCCTCGAAGTACGATTGTTTACGAAACCTACGAAACTAATTTTTCACAATATTACATTTTCTACGTCAAATGTCATTTTCTTATTAATCAGCTGATGCAGAGTCGGCCATTTTTTCCTTATAATACTGTTATAGTAGGGTTCTGGGTTTCATAACTTTATAGTAGGTTTAAAGAACGTTTTAGTGCTAAAATGCGTTTATGAATAGCAATTTTTGACAACGAGACTTTAGCAAGCCTTTAGATGTTCCATAACTTATTATGAATAAGACCGTTAATCTATAGGGTCTAATTAATCTCCGAAAGTATATTATTACGTATCGGTCGATAACGGAGATTAGTTATGATCTCATGATTGAAAACAAAAGGTTCCAAATGACCTTCTTCACTAAAAATGTAATAGCAAGTAATTATTCATTATATTATAACATTATGTTTACTATTTTATTAATACACACAATAAACTTATGACTAAACTAAAAATGAAAGTTGATAATTATAGTATTTTGGTTCTATTCATACTTGAAATAACAATATTTTTTGCACGAAAGTAAATTCTCGATCACCCTACTTTGGCATCATATAATTAAATACTGTATAATTATTTATCCGTATTAATTTTAGGACTTGTTTCTACTAACATTCTAGTATGTGTGTACCAAATTGTAGACATTTTAAACAAGGTTGAAACAAAGGACTTTTTTCCGCCCTTGAACCAATGTGCGGCGGTGCTCCGCCCAAGCGGGGCAGACCTCCACCGTATGCTCCACCGTGTCCTCTGGGCGGTCCTCGCAATGGTGACACCCGGGCGTCTCCTCCCGCCTGATGATGTGCAGGTACCTCCCAAAACATCCGTGTCCGGTGAGGACCTACGTCAGGCGGTAGGTGAGAACGCCGTGACGCCTCTCTAGCCACTCCTCAAAGAGGGGTCTTATCGCCACGATCGTGGCGTGCCCTGCGCTGGGTTGCGAAAGCCGCTCTTTCCATGCCGCCATGAGATCGCGCCGGAGGTCTGTCCGCTCCGCCGCAATTTGCCGCGGAAGCGGAGTTTCCCCCCGGCGTAGTGCCTCCGCGCGCCACTCATACAGGCGCGCGAGGACCATCGCCTCCAGATCCCATGGCGGCATTCCGGCAAGGAGGCTTGCCGCCTCGCCCGAGATCGTGCGGTAGCCCCGGATCAGCCTTACGGCTACCACCTTTTGGGGCGCGTTCAGATAGTGGGCGGCTCGCAGCCGCAGTGAACGCGCCCACACCGGGGCCCCATATAGGGCCATGGACCGCACGACCCCCGCGTAAAGCCTCCGGCAGGAGGCGTTTGGCCCCCTCAGGTTGGGCAAGAGCCGCTTTAAAGCGGCCCCGGTCCGTTCCAATTTGGGGGCCAAACGTCGAAAGTGTTCGACGAAGTTCCACCGGCTGTCGAGGACGAGACCCAGGTATTTCATCGTTGTCTCGACGCCGATGTGAACCCCTCCTACCATCAGTTGGAATCCCGATGGTGGCCCGTTCCGGAGCCCATGAAAAGACATGGCCCCGGACTTGTGCAATGCCACCTCGAGACCCAACCGCCGGATCCTCTCAACGACTATCGCAACCCCTCGTGTCATTGCGTCGGCCGCCGCCTGATGCGACCTCCCCTGCGCCAGGACCAGCGTGTCGTCAGCGTAGCAAACCACGCTGACGCCATCAGGGAGGTCGGCCCGCAGCACCCAGTCGTAACCGATGTCCCACAGGAGCGGCCCCAGAACCGATCCCTGTGGGACACCGCACGGTCTTGACACCACTTAAGTCGCGATTTGAAAATTTTTCTACTTTTAGAAAGAAAAGAAAGAAAGAAAATACGTTTATTTGCGGTGAACATGACGCAAAAATACACATGACACAAAGTAAAAAAAAAATAAAAAGAAGATAAGGGTAACAAGCGTCACATCCACGCAAAACGGCTATCGCTCAGCATTATGCTGCGACCCTATGCAAGACAGAGCCCCAGCGCTGGTTTTCAGCGACAGCCGGCGCTGACGTGATGACGTCGTCCAATGCAGCCCACAATTATTACACACTAGGCCGGTGTAGCGTACTTAAAGATAATATTATACTAAACAGAAAACAGAAAACAGACACAGAAACAGTACATGCTATGAGAATATCATCCTCAATAATCATTTTACCCTTTATGTAGTGGCAACATTTCGAAGCGTCCTTTTAATTTGACGTAGGTGCACCCAACACGCACTAGAAATTATGATGTAAGAAATTACAAAATACAATTACACATAGCCTCATAAATACATCCAGATGAGGGTTTCCCATGCCAGACCCAATTATTAAAATTATTTTTAGCCTCCTCATGTGCCTTCTTTACGTGCTTATTCCAGCCAGGTACAGCTTTTTTATTTTGATAACAACGATGAGTAACAATATCATAACTTTCTGCACTCGCCTCACGAAGTGTTTTTATTATACTATTATACATTAAATCTATACTTCTGTGATGCTCTAAATTATTACAATATCTATCAGCGCATAACTGAAATTCTTCCGGAAAGTCGATATATTTAAGACCATTATTGCAAATTTCATGATACAGCTGGATTTGTTCAGGGGTCCTATTTCCCCAAGCTATTTTATTAGGTACACAATTAGAAGTCACTTTCCTATGTCTTATGATATTATTAAAATTGCACTCTATTTCAACAGGAAAGTGATCAGACCAGAAAACATTATAATTAATTTTTACGTTAGATATAATTTTATAACCCATTTCAGTACTCACACAATGGTCCAACCACCGACAAGAACCATGAACATCACTAATAAAAGTATAGTCACCTGCGTTACGAGTTAGACGTTCCACGTCCGCACATACCCATCTTTGCTCCCCACAAAAATCCATGAGTTCATTATAGAAGAGACCGCCTGGGTGGGCATTAAAATCACCAAGTACGAACACTGATTCTACGCTACTACTGTCTATTATTGCACATATTTCGCTCAAGCATTCGGTGAACTCGATAAGATTATCTCTGGACTCAACAGGCATATATACACAAACAATTAATACCGCACAATCGCTATTCACCACTACTTTACACGCTGCTAACCGATCACTACTGCAATCCACTGGAGTGACGGACACAAACGATTTTTTTCTCCAAAGAATAGCCAATCCGCCATAGGGTCTTCCTTTCAAACATCCAGTTGACGTGTCAACTGAAGATTTGCCAATATACGTAAAGTCATTACTTATTGTGCCCAGCAGTGGGATATCATCTGGAAGTAACCACGTCTCCTGTAATGTTATTATATCCGCCTTGTCACAAAAAGCCCTCACACAATCTATCGACCGCTTAAGGCCTTTACAGTTAAATGTAATCATTTTACCATGTTTGTCATCCATTAACTGTATTTTCGTTAATTATCGTGTCAGGGCGTTTGTCCGCAGTCCGGTACTTATAATGTACAAACCGACGAAAAACAATCCCTTTCGGCCACATTGACTCATTTAAAAACATTTGTAACGTATAACTCGGATTAATTCCCGCCACGTTTTTTTTTTAATTTTCAACCCGATTGTGTCATTCGACTTGGGTACCTACTGCATACTGCCAAGTCATAAAAATGTTTCTTTACGTTTTTAAATAATAAATGACAACTATTTTATCTGGTTTTATTAAATTAACGATAGAAAACACGAAAGTGATATAAATTAAAGCAAATGAAATAAAATAACGACTTTAATCTGCGACGTTTTATTGTGCGTGTGGCTGTTGGGCCTGATTATCTTAGTCTTAGAAAAACAAATTACTTTATGCACTAGAACATAAAAAGCGATTTTATGTCGCCTACGCACAACATAAACACGAACTTTTAGAGCATGAGAAGTGAAAAAGTAAATTTTGAGCTTTTTGCTAAGTTTCTTCTGCTAAAATCTGGTGACAAACAAATAGAACTGAAATCTTTTAACACTAAGTGATATTATCTATAAAAATACTGATATACACGAGTTCTTTTTGAATAAAATACATGTACTACTTATGCGCAAAATGTCTGAATTTGAACATATACAGTCAGGTTGGACATATCTTTCGCTAAGTCATATTGAGATTAATATATGTAAATATTGTCCCATGAGAGGCTGCACGTACAGTAGGCGCCAAAAGTCCATAGGCAAAGTCACAAAGCAATAGCTTGACGTTTAGTTTGACTTACGACCTTCTTTTAATGAGTAATTAGACACACACACTCACATATTACTCGAATATAGTTCCGTCGATGTCATGTTCGTCTTGTTCACATAGTTCGTAAAACTTTATGATTATACCCACAGAAATCTAAATAAATAAAATATAATGTAGACAGATGCTTAACTTACGGCTCATTCACCGCTAGTCCCCGACTAAATAGAATGTTGTTGCTTCTTGGTATTGTGGGTTAGTGAAGTGTGTTTAATCTATTAGCGGTGTTGTAGTTCATTTTGAAATGCAAGCAAATTTAAATATTGAGATGAAAGCGGATAAACATGGACTTAATATTATATCACAAATATTTGATGAAACCGGACTGACTGTGAGTATTATGTAAGTTGAATCTACTTTAACCAAGTTAACCAAGAATAAATAAATCGATAACACACTTTGATCTCTTTTAATTAATAACCAATTAATTAATTACAATATGTATTTAAGTAGTTTACAATAATTAACGATATAATATGTTGTTCCTACGACGAAGCGCGAGTGGCAAAAAGGGGTCAGCCCACCGAGCTCGGGCTTTTTAAAGACTTGATATTCTCCCGCCGAAGTGACGTCAGCCGATGCAGGTAGCCCGTCACTTGCCAGCAACGTTCCAACGTCCGGTCCGACGCAGGTGGCAGCACTGGACCCACGGTGCGTCGCTTGACTCGTGACACTGGCGCTATGTTTGGTCGCCAGAAGCAGTGGCGCCAACATCCGGCCCTCCTGAACCGTGTCTGTCCCTAGACACACCAACATCTGTAATGTGAGAATAAACATGTTAGCTTTGATAACTATAATAGGTATTATGTTACGTTATGTTGAATGAGTTCCCACCACTGAGCCAATGAATAGCACATGCAAAAGTGTGATCCCTGACTTTGCACCACCATGCTCAGACTTGCAGTCCACATGATAGCAGAAGCTTTCCAGGTCATCCACTTGAACCACATTTTTGCCCACAACAAGCTCAAGGTCGAACCTCACTTGTTTCTGTAGTGGAAGCGACATTACAACTGTAACATTATTTCTACTCCACAAAGTTTTATTACTTAAAGTGATTATTGCAGAACAAAATATTGTAGTAATCATTTAAAACCAAAATGTAAAGCTGTATTATTAAATTATAAATAAACAATAATTTTACCTTTTAATGTTTTATTAAATTAGTCTTTTATACATACCAACCACGCCAACATCCTCATCCCAATCGGTTATCTTAATCCATGGTTTCATGTTTTCTACACAGGTAGTACCAGAATATTTCTTGTGTAATCGCTCGCTGCCTATTATGTCAACTATGTGGTATCTATCTTTCCCGAGTATTTTTGTAACTTTGAAAGGGCCCTTGAACACCGGTAGGAGTTTAGTGCTGCTGCCATTACCAGCCTGGCTAGACACCTTTACGAGAACCAAGTCCCCAATCTCATATTGTTTGGCCACACAACGTTTTGCATCAAAACTTTCTTTTTGATGTCTAGCATCTAGCTGTATTCGTGTGTCGATATCCCGTCGCAGCTGTGTGACATCTATAATTTCTTCTTGCTCGGGTAAAAATATGTCGCTCTCTGTTCTAAGCCGGTACCCAAAAAATGCTTCACTGGGGACTGCATTGATGGTTTTCTGCAATGTGCTATTCATACATTGTTGTAAGCACGTTAAAACATCATCCCAGTATGTGTAGTCATTATCTGCACCCAATGAACGCAATACCTCTAATATTGTTTTATTGTAGCGTTCGACTTGTCCGTTCGACCTCGGCATGCCAGTTGCTATAGTGTGTGCACGAATGTTTTTGCTGTCACAATATGTTTGAAATGCCTTTGCCGTAAAAGCAGAACCAGCGTCAGTAATGAGTCTTCGCGGATTGCCAAAAATCTTAAACAAGTGGTCTAATTCTTTTATGACACAAGCAGTGCTTGTATCACGCACCGGAAAAACAAAGACGAACTTTGTAAATGCATCGACAAGTACCAGAATATGACAATTGCCCTTTGAGGATTTCACAAATGGACCCACATGGTCCATATGGAGAGTATGAAAGGGGCGAGCAAATTTTGGAATTGGAAACAACTGACCTTCCTTTTTACCACTTTTATTTTTATTGTATAGGCAGTGTAAACAATTTTTTATATATTTAGTTACTGTTTTTTTCATTTTAGGAAACCAATATTTATGTTTAATTCTTTCCAATGTTTTGTCTACAGCGAAGTGACCTATTTTGTCATGATTGTACATAATTACTTGCCAGATACAATTTTTTTGGTACAACCCATCTACGACCTATTTCAGTGCGGCGGTAGATTTTGTTTCCAAGCAATTCGTACTCGTTAAAAACATTCCGATTCGCATCGGCCTCTCCTGATAGTAAAATATCTCTAATTTTACATAGATTTGAGTCTTGTTCCTGAACACTCAAAAGCCAGTCAGCTTCGGTGATGGACATTACTATTTGTTTTTCAGAAACTTCACCACTATAGGAAAGGTTTCTGCTAAGTTTATCAACATGTTGCATTTTAGCGCCGGGTCTATGACAAATCTCATAGTTAAATTCTTGAGTCAGGAGCACCCACCTAGCTATTCGTGGCAACACTTCTTTTTTTGTAAGCGAGTATCTGACAGCATTACAGTCAGTAATTAATTTAAACTTACGGCCCAGCAAATATAAACGAAATTTTTAAATGATGCCACAATAGCAAGAAGCTCGAGCTCAAACGAGTGGTAACGCTTTTCCTCGTTGGTCGTTTGCCTGCTATAGTAATATACCGGTCGCTCACCATGTTCATGCACTTGTACCATAATTCCAGCTATACCTTCCCTACTTGCATCTGTATAAAGTATGGTTTCTCTTTTAGGGTCAAAGATAGCTAAGGTAGAATCGCATGTTAAGGCCTCTTTTAATACATTTGCGTGCAAAAAAAATGGCCCACCCCATGCTCTCCATTTGAGACACGATATCACAAAAATCGTAATGAATATAATTTATTATTTTATACTATGTGAAGGTAGGCAAGGTACAGTTTATTTGAACATACACTATATTTTGTTCAAAGCAATATTCTTGATAAGATCGACTCGATTCATCAGATGTCCCCATTACTCACTTTTGCTCGGAAAAAGTGTGTGACTTTTTTTGTCAATGAAATTAACAAACTTTAAATTTTGTGTATTTCTGTTTGTTTAATCAAAACTGAACTTGATTTTTTTAACGGGGCTTCAAAAAAAATGGAGCTTCTTTATTCAACCCCATATTTATAAGTTCGAGATTTTCTCAAAAACTAATGAATCTGTTTTGATAATTCTTTCACTAATGTAATCTACATACTTTCAGAAAGGTTTTAATATACAATATATTAGGTTATTGTTAATAAAACTTCTTGAATTATATTGTTTCAAATCGAAGAGCATGGGGTGGGTCAGTTTTATTGCACGCAAGTGTAGATTTACCGTGCGATCATGTTCGTCTGTCCATTGCCACTTTTGGCCTTTTTTTAATAATTTTGTAAGTTTGCTACTTAGTATTGCACAGTCCTTGATAAATTTACGAAAATAGTTGACTAACCCTAAGAACTGACGCAGCTTTACATTTTGGTTTTAAATGATTACTACAATATTTTGTTCTGCAATAATCACTTTAAGTAATAAAACTTTGTGGAGTAGAAATAATGTTACAGTTGTAATGTCGCTTCCACTACAGAAACAAGTGAGGTTCGACCTTGAGCTTGTTGTGGGCAAAAATGTGGTTCAAGTGGATGACCTGGAAAGCTTCGGCTATCATGTGTGATCCCTGACTTTGCACCACCATGCTCAGAGCATGGTGGTGCAAAGTCAGGGATCACACTTTTGCATGTGCTATTCATTGGCTCAGTGGTGGGAACTCATTCAACATAACGTAACATAATACCTATTATAGTTATCAAAGCTAACATGTTTATTCTCACATTACAGATGTCGGTGTGTCTAGGGACAGACACGGTTCAGGAGGGCCGGATGTTGGCGCCACTGCTTCTGGCGACCAAACATAGCGCCAGTGTCACGAGTCAAGCGACGCACCGTGGGTCCAGTGCTGCCACCTGCGTCGGACCGGACGTTGGAACGTTGCTGGCAAGTGACGGGCTACCTGCATCGGCTGACGTCACTTCGGCGGGAGAATATCAAGTCTTTAAAAAGCCCGAGCTCGGTGGGCTGACCCCTTTTTGCCACTCGCGCTTCGTCGTAGGAACAACATATTATATCGTTAATTATTGTAAACTACTTAAATACATATTGTAATTAATTAATTGGTTATTAATTAAAAGAGATCAAAGTGTGTTATCGATTTATTTATTCTTGGTTAACTTGGTTAAAGTAGATTCAACTTACATAATACTCACAGTCAGTCCGGTTTCATCAAATATTTGTGATATAATATTAAGTCCATGTTTATCCGCTTTCATCTCAATATTTAAATTTGCTTGCATTTCAAAATGAACTACAACACCGCTAATAGATTAAACACACTTCACTAACCCACAATACCAAGAAGCAACAACATTCTATTTAGTCGGGGACTAGCGGTGAATGAGCCGTAAGTTAAGCATCTGTCTACATTATATTTTATTTATTTAGATTTCTGTGGGTATAATCATAAAGTTTTACGAACTATGTGAACAAGACGAACATGACACCGACGGAACTATATTCGAGTAATATGTGAGTGTGTGTGTCTAATTACTCATTAAAAGAAGGTCGTAAGTCAAACTAAACGTCAAGCTATTGCTTTGTGACTTTGCCTATGGACTTTTGGCGCCTTCAAGTTCGTGTTTATGTTGTGCGTAGGCGACATAAAATCGCTTTTTATGTTCTAGTGCATAAAGTAATTTGTTTTTCTAAGACTAAGATAATCAGGCCCAACAGCCAAACACGCACAATAAAACGTCGCAGATTAAAGTCGTTATTTTATTTCATTTCCTTTAATTTATATCACTTTCGTGTTTTCTATCGTTAATTTAATAAAACCAGATAAAATAGTTGTCATTTATTATTTAAAAACGTAAAGAAACATTTTTATGACTTGGCAGTATGCAGTAGGTACCCAAGTCGAATGACACAATCGGGTTGAAAATTAAAAAAAAACGTGGCGGGAATTAGCTATTCTCTTCGTCAATTTTGCAACATTTTTGAACAGCGAAATTACTGTTATATATATCGGAAGAGGTATATTGTGTCTCGTTATTTATCAGGATATTTTAATTACTGTGGGCATTCAGTGGGTAGTGTTGGTTATTGCGCAATAGAAAAACGGTTTGCAGTACAAATCAGATTATAATTTCACGAACAATTATCACATTAGCAAATCACATATTATAGGTACACGATACAAGCAGATACGGAACGCGAGCCAGTTCCTGAGCACATGTTGTCCATAGGATGTCCAATTGTCAAGTCCTCCCCGCCGTTTAGCCGCTCGCTCTTCTATACTGGTAGCAAAACAAGCCGAGTAGCGGGGCGGTGGGAGAGGTCGAGTGACGTACTTGTCGATGGCGTGATCGGTGCACGTGTTGTTGCCAACTTAGAGAAATGACGCACGGCGATGCCGCCGACATATACTTTATTCCTGTTTCATTTTCTCGCAATCGAAGTGAAAAGCAGAGTGTATAACTCGGGCATAAACGAGTCATTTTACC
Organism: Hydraecia micacea; assembly: GCA_914767645.1. Lineage (NCBI taxonomy): Eukaryota > Metazoa > Arthropoda > Insecta > Lepidoptera > Noctuidae > Hydraecia > Hydraecia micacea. The sequence continues at coordinate 20,964,196 of OU611775.1, read as the reverse complement.
CCTTGACTTAAATATCCACCCTCGCCTGACGTCTCGAGGTAAAATGGCTTCTTTCATGCACTAGTTGTACAATCTACTATTATGCAATCATACTATTTCAATATCATTGTTATTAATTTGTCAATATCTGGATGTACAGAATTCAGGATCGCCTCAGGAGTGAGGTGCTCGTCATTCTGACCTGTACGTATCTGAGTGTTACTCGGGATCACCTCACGAGTGAGATGCTCGTCATCCTGAGGTATACATATCTGAGTGTTACTCGGGATCGCCTCACGTGTGAGGTGCTCGTCATCCTGAGGTATACATGTCTGACTATTACTCGGGATCGCCTCACGAGTGAGGTGCTCGTCATCCTGAGGTATACATGTCTGAGTATTAGTCGGGATCGCCTCACGAGTAAGGTACTCGTCATCCTGAGATAAGTTCAGACGAAAAGTTACTATTCTAATTTTAAATGCTGTTGCTACAATAAAAACATTTTTGAATTCAGTACTCAATAAGCTATTTGTCTTGTGTATATTAGTTCTCTTATGATATGCATACTGGTTTCGTGGTATTTCAGTTTCACATTTGGTACACTTCACAATTTTACTAAATGGTCTTGTTAATGGTAAAGATTAAGTGACTCTGTTCACCGCATCAGACATATTCATATTCATTTATTCATAAAATATAAGCTAACAGTTTACACCAAATCGCTTATATCTATGCTAATTCTACAAAATTACATTAAACTTTTAATTAAAACTTCTTAGACTAAAAAATAAATAAAATAAAAACGGAGTAACATAAAATTTGTAAACAAAAAAAACAACCTTATACATAAAATTAGAAACTAAACAATTATTTCTTCATATTTAAGTAGATATACACATGTTTAGTAATTGTCGATCGAGAGTCAAAAAATAGATCTGCCTCAGGAATATACTTTAGAAAGTCATTTATTAACTTAATTGCTCTAGCAGTGGGAGTGTTGTTGGTTCGGGGAGCACGCCATGTAGGCGGGTAGCAGAGGAGTCTATGCTGCCGTCTTACAACGCCACGCATATACTGATCAGTAACATAAAAATTTATTGACTCTCGTAGAACGGGACTATCTATCTTATCTACTAATATTAGATAATAATTAATTATATGTGTGGATTCTCGCCTGAATTTGAGTGTGTCTAAACCTACCATTCCTGACACGAACAAAGAAGGATATAGAAAGGGGTAGTATCCATATTGACGTTTGTATAGGTATCTACAGAATTTACGTTGAATTTTTTCTATCATAATAGTGTACACACGGCAGCACGTCAAAGTAAACTCTATACATATCTATAACTACGACGCGCCGTATAGTGTTAGAAAGAAAGTATCCTTGGCATGATTGGTGGAGATTTCAACGTTTCTAAAATTGCCCAATGGTTGCACATACTAATAATTGGGAGCCAATTATCACGTCTCACTAGGAATAAGCCACACCCACGTGCCCTTGCGCGTCCGCCACCGCTCCCGAGTTATCCCGAACGTTCACGAAATTAAACGAGTCACTCATCACATCGTTCGTTTGAGTTTTGACGTTATTCATTACGTCACTTGGAGTCGTACTGTGTGCAACTGTGCATAATTATTTACAAAGAGTAAAGTATCTATAGATTATTTATTATTCGGGCTGTGCGTAAATAATATATTGAAGAATGCCGCCTCATTTGACGCAAATCGAAAGGGAGCGCATCATAGCCCTTCGATTGAGTGGATGCCGTGTGATCGATATTTGTCGGCAGACGGGCATAACGGTGAGTAATATTTTTTGTTATTATAATTTTTAAACTAAAATAAACAAAGGTTAGTATTGAAAAAATGTGTCAATGGTGTTTTTCTATAGAATTTTCGGATTAAGTTAAGAGAAGGGATAGGTAGGTAGGTATTTTCTTTGTTTTCTTTCCTAATGAGTTCTTGATATTGTAAGTTTTTAAGTTTAACGCTGCGCGCTGTTCCAAGCGTCATTAAAATGTAGTGTATGTAACCGTGAAAGTTTAAATTCAGAGTTATACTTATTAAGTAACAAACAGAATCGGATGAACTATTGCTTTTGATTCCGTCATGGAAAATTCTAAACAAAAGTCATTGCAGTAGGTTGATTGGATTTTACCGCGATGCACGAACTAACTATGCTCGGGGAAACCCCGCGCTTTATTCAGTGTCTTATTTCGCCCGCCCGCTTGGCCTCGCACTCGGGTAACCTGGCTTGTGTTTTATTTATTTTACCTTAATTTTTGAATTCAATAAGCGTATCGGTATCGCCGATATTTTTATAAGAGCATCGGTATCGTATCGGCAAAAAGGCGTATCGAGGCATCCCTAATAAAAGCAGGGCTTTATAGTGTCAGAACCAAGAGAAAATTACCTACTTACTTGTAAAAATGGTCCTAAAATCAATGGTCTCTTTGCCTACAGTAATTGAGTAATAATGGGCAAAAAAACTACAGCTATTTTTTTCGTTCCAGAAAAAAACGGTTTACTTCTGGCTTCGGCGGTGGGAAGAAAGCGGAAGCATAGAAGCCCACCACCGCCAACTCTACGCGAGAGCCACTACGACGGCAGATGATGCGGCTATGGTCGCTGCACACTCTGCCGATCCCTTCCTAAGCACAAGAGTAACCTCAACTTCATACAGCGTGAGTCTATGTGTAGCTTGTAATCACACTTACCTATCAGCTTAACTTATTCATCACTAACATAAAACATGGTTTTCTTAAATAGTGACTAACAAAATTGATTAAAATAATACCTACTATAAGGTATACCTAAGTGTGCATCCTGAGTGACGGCGCACCGCGCAGGCGGAATGAACGGCGCATTAAACAAATGTTCAACACGTTTGAACTTGTCTGGAGTGCGAGCGGGCGCGAACATTTCACGGCGCATGCTACTGGCGGATGCGCTCATCAATACGCGTATTTTGATTTTTACTCGCGGATAGTGAAGTGGTCGCAAATTATTTTGAATGAAGACTTTCCTGCTGTCACAACAGTGATGGAAAAGTCTCTCATTTGGATGTCTTAATTCTTCATATAAATGTAGTCTAACGAATTCACCGCGACTTTTTTCTGTAGATGGAATTTCGTGTTAACTTTTTTTTGACAAAAAATATATCATCGGTAAAGAAACTGCTGCTTTCTAAATATTGTAAACGTTTGGGTTTTGATATCGACATTATTAAAAATTATAGTAACACTAAACACGCGCGCACGCATCAATTTCCCGCGTGCACGCATCAATTTCCCGCGTGCACTAAGGACAGGTATCGACGAGTAAATCCGCTCCGCAATCCGCCATACGCGGTGCGCCGTCACTCTAACACCGGCGCCACACGTTGCCGCCAACGCTCGTACCAACTTTGGTCGGTTAATTTCGTGAGGCGTCCACATGTTGGCTATCATACCAGTCCTGTCCCATCAGAGCCAACGTGAATGTTACGAATGGAAAGCATTTTAATTATAATAAATTAGTTTGTGAGACCTCGCTACGCATATTTACAATTTTCTATAAAATTAAATAAGTTCATCAAAACCATAACCTCCTTTTTGTTTAAAGGTGGTTAATGTTGGACATCACGTCGTCGCGCTTACAACAAGAGCTAACATTTTGCATAGAGGATTTCCCCGGTAACATTTTTGCATGGAGGATTTCCCCGCTAACATTTTTACATGGAGGTTTTCCCAACTCACATTTTGCTTGGGAAAATTCCCTAATTCACGCTTGCTTGTACACGACGACGCGAGCCCCGTCAGTTCGTCTTCAACTCTCACATAGCTCGCACAAGTTTATAGTAACGCGATCACGCCGATGCGAGGCCTCACTCAGTACTTCAACGTAACTGTATTTCATTTAATAAACCGATTAATCACGTACTGCGTACTGTACGCAACATTAAGTGGTCCTTCTAGCCGGATCTTGGATCTCGGCCACGTGTTTTAGTCGGACTAAAAACCTGTGTGCAGGGATGTCGCTGCTTCACACACCCCCAAAGGGTGTTACAACACGTAGTAAACGTGCTACGGAGCAGCTGACTACTAAAAGTGAACAGTTACTAGTGAAGTCAGTGAAAAGTGATTGTACGAGCACGCTCGACAATTTTATGCTGACGCCCGCGATCACATTTACTTACGTTTATACATTATTACATGCGCATTACTGTAATTAGTTCAGTTCAATAAAGCTGCTTGGTGAATACACAAGTCGGTGTTTTTCTTCCACATTACACATAAGAATTCCCGGCACACATAGCACCTTAGCGGTAGGACTCCAAACATTTTTGGTCCTTCGAGACTATAAGTGAAGTGTGGGAGACGGTGCCTTCATCAATAGCGAATCGGCTCGGCTGGCCTCCCACAAGCGGGTCTCACCAGTCAAGTTGAGAAAGCGCACATATTGGTGATGAGCAACTGCTCACGCGGAACTAACAGGAACCAGTGGAAACACAAGTCCACAACATACTCTTCTATCAGTGACAGTGATTACAACAGACAACTAGTTTCTTCAAGACATCTACTACAATGGAAGGGCTACTACAACGTCAACAAATCATTGCTGAAGCTGTACAGAAGGTTTCTACAAACATTAAGAAAGATTCTGCAATTAGGAAAACTGCCGAGTACACAAGAAAACGGCTAGTGACTCTTGAAGAATTGTGGGATGAGTTTGACAACAATCACAAAAAACTTACAGTGCTTTGTGATAACAAACACGAGTACATTCAGTCTGGTGCTTACCTCTCCGTGAAAGAGCTCTACACAGCTACATGTGCTCTGCTGATGGACATAACACAGACCGAAGCCATGGCTAAACAAGGTACAAGTAGTCAAGGTCAAGGCGACGAACAACACAATGTCAGCACGGAAGAGAAAGGTATGTTGTCCAAAACTGATGAGCTGATTAATCAGCAAAGAACAAACTTTCGAGCTTTTACAAGAGTCGTACGAGGTATTGACATTAACACCATCTGTGAAAAATGGGAACTACAAGACAAACTGCAGATGATACAGGCGCGCTGGAAAACTATTGACGAACTACATTGGCAAATAGATAATCTATTAATCGGTACGGAAGTGGATTATGAACAGGAGTACGCGGAGCATGAAAATATTTACGAAGCCATCAAGAGACAACTCAACCAAAGACTCAGCCATACATCTCACCAACAACAAACAATGCCCAAATTGGAGATTCCGGCATTTAATGGCAACTATGCTCAATGGCCAACTTTCATGGACCTCTACTCTGAAGCCATCCACAACAATCCCATGCTGAGCAAGACTCAAAAAATGCAGCACCTTAAGGGCAAACTGAAAGGTGAGGCAGAGCGTCTAGTGCAGCATTTGAACGTCTCAGCTGAAAACTACGACGCATGCTGGGATATACTCACCCGAAGGTACAACAACATACAACTGCTGTTTACAAAGCAAATCCAAATATTCTTAAGCCAACCGACTGTGCACAAACATTCTGCTCAAGAACTGAAAAACCTCCACGACACGACCTTGGAAACGATTCACGCTATACGCAATCTCGGAGTCGATACCACTACGTGGGATCCGTTTTTGGTGCACATACTTACAGAAAAAATGGATGCAGAAATCTACAGTTCGTACATGGAGTGTCGAAAGGCACCACGAAATCTGCCTTCATTCGACGAGCTTATGGCGTTTCTGGAGAGCAAATTTACAGCTCTCGAACCAGTCAACACAAAAAATAGCAAAACTAGTTCCACGAAGCATGAGGCCAAGAACATGGACAAAGGGGACGCCAAGGAATTTTCGTCCAAACACCTTCCGAAGAAGTTCAACAATAGGGCAAAGATTTATCATGCCCGATCTGAAAGAAAATGTCCATTATGCAAGTCGGACCACATATTGGTTTCTTGTAAAACATTCCAAAGTATGGCGCCAGAAGATAAAATAAAAACAATTGCACAATTGAAAGTCTGTGAGAATTGCATGTACTGCCACAACGACAAACAATGCAATTCCGGGAAAACATGTAAGGTGTGCAATAACAAGCATCATACGACGTTACATGATGCTATACAACAAAGGGCTCAAAATACAATTCCTGCTAATAACATGACACCTAAAGACATTCCCACAGGAGGGCAACATAAATCACATCACGTTGCTGGGTATGCGAACGAAGTTCTACTTGCCACAGTGGAACTGTATGTTATGGCTGAAAATGGAATGCCTACAAAACTTAGGGCTCTACTTGACCAAGGTTCCCAAATCAACTTGATTACGGAATCAGCTGCTCAGCGATTGGGACTTCATAGGCGTAAACAAGATGCAATCGTCACAGGAGTTGGCATCTCCAACAACAAAAGTCATGGAACCGTAGTACTTACTTGCGAGTCCATATACCAAAATTACAACTTCACTATTGAGGCGCTTGTCATGACAAGAATGCTGAACAATTTACCCAATTATACGTTTGAGCGCCAACAGTGGCCACATTTACAAAACATCAGCCTTGCGGATCCTAACTACAACATTTCCAGGCCAGTAGACATTTTACTGGACGCTGGAGTTTACGCTCAAATAATCATGAATGGGATTCTGCGAGGACCTATACATACGCCAATAGCTCAACAGACTAAGGTAGGATGGGTTCTATTGGGCAACACCACAACATTTCAATGCCATGCAGTGCTTAACAACCTAGAAGACATTTCGCGTTTCTGGGAAATAGAAGAAATAACTGAACAGTCTACAACGATGACGTCAGACGAACAATATTGCGAAACATTATACGCAACTACAACTAACAGAAAGTCTGACGGCAGATATGAGGTCAGAATACCCATGAAACAGGGATTCGAGAAACAGTTAGGTTCTTCAAAATCGCAGGCATTAGCACAGTTCCAACAATTGGAAAAACGACTAGCAAGAGACAATTCAATTGCTGAAAGTTACAAGGCATTCATGGCTGACTACATACGTCTCAATCACATGAAACAAAGTTTAATTCCACTGGAACCGAGTTGCTATTTACCACACCACGGTGTCATGAAATTGGACTCCACTACTACAAAACTCCGAGTTGTGTTTAATGCCTCAAACAAAACAACTTCAGGCCACAGTCTTAATGAGCTAATGGAGCGTGGGCCGAATCTTCAACAGGACTTACAGGCATTAATTCTACGGTGGAGAGGGTTCCAATTTGTTTATTCCGCCGACATTGAAAAGTTTTACAGACAGGTCGGGATACAGGAACAAGATCAGCATCTACAGAAGATTCTGTGGAGAGATTCCAAGGAAGACAAAATCCAAGAGTTCCAACTGTGCACCGTAACATACGGTACAAAATCTGCTCCCTTTTTAGCGATGCGCACAATAAAACAACTAATTATTGATGATGGTGCTCAATACCCGCTAGCTGCTGACACATTGGACAGTCAGCTGTACGTCGACGATCTCCTCGGCGGAAGCAATGATATCCAAGAAGCCAAAACCACTCAACAGCAATTAATCGACCTACTTAAACAAGGTGGCTTCAACCTGCGCAAATGGGCGAGCAACGACGGACGCATATTAGAAGATCTTACACCCGATCAAATTAGTCAAAACATGATAGACTTCAAGCACGCTGAAACAAACAAGACATTGGGAGTTATGTGGAATCCCTCTACAGATCAATTTACATTTCAACAACCACTGGAAACAACGAACAAATGCGCTGTCATTACAAAAAGATCATTGCTATCTCAACTGTCGAGGCTATATGATCCACTAGGTTGGCTCTCACCTGCTACAATAAAGGCCAAACTTATTTTTCAACAACTGTGGACTACAAATCTCAACTGGGACGATCCCGTACCACAGCATGTACAAAAACAATGGGAAGAGTTCAAGAACGACCTCAAATACATAGGTCAAATCACTATTCCTCGATGGATGGGAGCTAAAAATACCCCAGTCGAATTACATGGGTTCTGCGATGCATCGGAAAAGGCATACTCATGTGTGATTTATTGCCGAAGCATCAAAGACGATGGCCAATACATGACTCGAGTAGTTGCAGCGAAAACGAAGCTCGCACCGATTAGAAAATTGATGACACTGCCCAGACTCGAACTATGCGGCGCACACTTATTATCAAGACTAGCGAAAAAGGTCATAGAGTCGTTAAACAAACAGACAGTAACAATACAAGCTTGGACTGATTCAATGGTCGTTCTGGGATGGCTACAAGGCGACGTGTCCCGCTGGAAGACATTCGTAGCAAACAGGGTTACGAAAATTGGAAATATTTTGCCGCCATCGTGTTGGAGACATGTTAAATCCGACGAAAACCCGGCGGATTGCGCTAATCGTGGCTTACTTCCGTCACAACTAGTGAAACACAAACTTTGGTGGGAGGGACCTACGTGGTTAATACAAAACAACATCCCAGATCATACGACTGAATTCGAAACTCCTACATTAGAACACAAGAACAAGAAGCAAGTCTGTGCATCTCAAACATCGTCATCGATTATCGAAGAGCTTCTATGCAACCATAACTCTATTACACGTGTCGTCAGAATTCTAGGTTGGATTCTACGAGTCAAGGCAAAAAAAGACAATGTGCGATCGCCTTACTTAACAACAGTTGAACTTGAGAACGCATTGAATTTCATTATCAAGGCAGTGCAAAATAAACACTTTGGTGAAGATATTGTACATTTACAGAAACATGGCAAGGTGCATTCGAAGAGTTGTCTACTTAATTTAAACCCATTATTGGACAAACAAGGTCTCTTGAGAGTCGGGGGACGTTTAACAGAATCAGCCTTGAAGATCTCACAAAAACATCCAATTATTTTGCCACACAAGGCTCGGCTCACAGAACTTTTGATCGACAAGTCACATATTTCGACACTGCACGGGGGAGCAAGACTCACCTTGACACATTTGCGAGACAAATACTGGATACTCAGAGGTGTGAGGACAGTAAAAGGCCACATTCTCAAGTGTATCAAATGTCATCGCTTCAAGACATCTACTAGCAAACAGCTGATGGGAAACTTAACAAAGCCTCGAGTCACTCCATCGCGTCCATTTACGCACACAGGCGTTGATTTTACGGGACAAGTGGAAGTCAAGGCCAACAAGGGCAGAGGGATTAAGACGTCCAAGGCCTATATTTCAATATTCGTCTGCCTAGCAACAAAGGCCATTCATTTAGAATTGGTCTCAGACTTAAGTACTGCAGCCTTTCTCGGCGCTTTCAAACGTTTCTGTGCCCGGAGAGGAACACCAAGGTGTATGTACTCTGACAACGGTACAAATTTTGTAGGCGCTGCCAAAACACTCACACAGGAACACAAAGAGGCGTTAATGCACTACATCAACGAAGAACTCTTAAGTGAGTTAGGGAACCTTGGAGTTGAGTGGCAGTTCAACGCTCCAGTTTGGCCGTCAGCAGGAGGACTGTGGGAAGCCGCAGTCCGAAGCATGAAGCACCACCTGAAACGCGTCATTGGCGAACAAAAGCTGACATTTGAGGAGTTTTCCACACTGTTAGCCCAGATTGAAGCGTGTCTCAACTCTAGGCCGTTGGTTCCTCTAACAGACGACATTGACGATCTGGACTGCATAACGCCCGCACATTTCTTAGTGGGAGGGCCAATACTGTCAAGCCCACTCTCACCTGATGAGGACATCAGAAACATTAAAACTAGATGGCAGCTACTGGAAAAAATGCACAAAGACTTCTGGAAGAGATGGTCATCTGAATACCTTCAAACACTTCAAACGCGCAGCAAGTGGCATTATGCAACTAAGAATCTTGAGATCAATGACATCGTATTGATAAAAGATGATCACTTGCCGCCCTCTAAATGGCTTTTAGGAAGGGTTATAGAGACACATCCTGGTAAGGATGGACACGTTCGAGTGGTGACACTGAAAACAAAAAATGGCACTCTAAAACGCCCTATCATCAAATTATCACGACTACCTGTCGAAAAGAGTGATACAGGTTGCGTGGAGAGTGAAGGTGACACAACGCCCATCGAAGAACAGAAAACTGAGAGATCGAAGCGGAAGAAACCTGCTAAAGGATCCCTAAACAGTTACATTTGCACATTTTTCACGTTTGCCTTATTCATAGCTACATCACTGCAACAGACTACAGTGAACGTCACCACATTATCGTCAGCAAAATTAATCTATTTCGACAAAATTGCTGAGATGCAAATACGGCAAGACGATTGGAAAATGGTTGTATATTATAATATGACAACATACTGGCGAAGTTTACAAAACGTGGCAGACTACGTCACACATCTGAACAGTCTGACTAAGGAAGAGCCAACCTTGATATCCATCGCCTCTCAACTAGAACATGAAATCAAAGAAATACAGCACTATAACGATGTTTTGCGATCGGAACACGGAACGCGCAAGAAAAGGGGTCTGATAAATGGGATTGGTTATGCAGCAAATTATCTCTTTGGAGTCCTTGACGAAGACTTTGCCAAAAAATACGATAGTGATATCAACGTCATACAGACGAACGAAAACCATTTACTCAACCTCTACAAGGAACAAACATCGATTGTGGAAGGCGAGTACAATATTTTGAAGAGAAATGAGGATATCATGAACAAACAATTTACGCTAATAAACAAACGCTTCCAAGAAACAAACGAGCGCATACACGAAGAACGTAGCAATGCACTCAATGTGATGTCGTCTGCATTAGCTGCCAACTTAATAATTTCCAACATAAGGAGAGTTCAACAATTACTGCTCGACTTAGTGACTGATGTTAAAGGCGGACACGTCGATGCACATTTACTGAAGCCAGATCAGTTACAAGAACAATTAAACATAATATCTGGACAATTACCTAGTGACCTGTCGTTACCCTGCACAAATAGCCATCAGTGCATTCGACAGATGTATAAATTGTCACGAGTACACGTCAAGCTGACGAGAGACTTCTTCCTTTTTGAAGTCAAGCTGCCTTTGGTGAACAACGAACAGTACGAGCTAAGCCGAGTCATACCTATTCCTTCCATACAAGGACAGACAGAGAAGCATATCATACCTACATCTGAATATTTGGCAATAAATCTCAAGAAGGACGTGATGATGCATCTAACATACGAAGACCTAAGCACATGTATACAACTGAGAAAACACCAGTTACTATGTGCACTGAATTTACCGGTTTATGACATAAAGCAAGCCACAACGACGTGTGAAGCACAAATTATAGTAAACAATAAGAACTTATCGGCGTGCCACACGACTGTATCAAGTTGCAGCGATAAGTGGATACAGTTACACAATGATGGCGCGTGGCTCTACACATGCTGTAAACAATGCTTGGTTCGCATTTTCTGTCCACCTGGCACATTATCGAAACAATTAAGTGCTACTGGTATTATCGCACTTGATTCTGGATGCATGTTGAAAGGAGATAACATTATACTTCGCTCTCATAACAACTTCCACAGTAAGATAAGCGTGACTGAAGACGAGCTTTACATGAGAGAATCTACTATAAATCACTTCATAGCAGACAACAACTATACTTTTGAAACTGAGCATCATGAAGTGATGTTGCAGACATTGAAAGCCAGGATTGAACAGGTGAAGCTGCACCAAGAGACTCTAAACGAGGTGGCAACTTCCCACGACACACATCGCTATATCATGTACAGCTTTATGCTCATTGTTGTTGTTGGGGCTTGTCTATGGAGCAGTCTCAAACTGAGGAAACGCTATCGTGCAGTTCTTGGAGTTACCTACAGACCGGATAACCCGAACCAGGTGCAAGCCATCAGCGAACCACAACCACGGACGAGCCATGACACTTGCGGCGCGCACAAGGTCGACAGAGCAACATCGCCGGCAAGCTGTTAGATTTAGATATAAGCTTCGGACTTTATATTCTTTATTTACATTGATTTATTTACTGTGCTTATACTTTTACATTTCTTTTACTGTATTCACATTATTTTTACATTTTGCTTACTTTGTGATTTGGGAGCATGTACGAGCACGCTCGACAATTTTATGCTGACGCCCGCGATCACATTTACTTACGTTTATACATTATTACATGCGCATTACTGTAATTAGTTCAGTTCAATAAAGCTGCTTGGTGAATACACAAGTCGGTGTTTTTCTTCCACATTACACATAAGAATTCCCGGCACACATAGCACCTTAGCGGTAGGACTCCAAACAGTGATAAAACCACATGTTCGTCGGCAGCGGCCCGTAAAAGGCTAGAGTATGAAGCAGCTCAACTTCAAGCACAAATCGACCTTGATTTAGCTCAAAAAGACCTCGATTTAGCCCACGATTTAGCTCAAAAAGACCTCGATTTAGCCCACGATTTAGCGCAAAAGCGTGCTCAAATTCAGAAAGGCTTGCTTTCGAAAAAACTAGAAGTCGATATAGCAGACTTACAAGAAAAGGATCACGGCTCGGTCTCGAAAAGTTCTAGATTAGTCGAGTCGTGGTTCGACAAACAAGATGAAGTTGCCCCCATCGCTAAAGAGCAGCAACAGGACTTTGTCAGCGAGCACCCGCCGCATGGCGACAGCATCAACCAGTTGACAGAGGCGTTGCACCAAGTACTTACTAGAAGTAACGTTCGTGATAACAACAGAGAACTCCTTGCGCGCCTAGCAACCTCAAAAGATTTACCGGTATTCGACGGTGCCCTATGCAGTGGCTGCAGTTCAAGGAGTCGTATAAAGAGTCGTCACACTTATGCAGTTATAGCGATGCAGAAAACATTTGGCGGTTACGAAAGTGCCTACGTGGTGACGCAAAAGAAGCCGTGTCATCGCTCCTCATCGGCAACACAACACCGCAAGGTATAATTGACACCTTAGAATTACGATTTGGCAGACCCGAGTGTATAATTAATAAAATATTCACTCAACTCAAGAAAATTTATCCACTCCCAACTGCATACCATACGGAGATCGTGAATTTCTCGATAAAAGTTAAAAACTACGTCACAGCTGTTAAAGCTATTAAGTTGCAGGAATACCTACAAAGCCCGGAAACGACGTCTATAATACTGTCAAAGCTACCGCCCGCCCTTATCAATAAATGGGCCGAGTATAAGTACGAGAGACAAGACAGCTCTACACCCAAACTAGAAATACTATCGGAGTTTCTATACAGAGAAGCTACTATCGTCGCAACCTCAGGTGTGAGCTACATATTCAGCAGTCAGAACGACGTAAGAAAGAAACACGAAAGAAGTCATTCAGTACTAGTGTGCACTACTACTTACGATAATAAATGCATGTTTTGTCGTACCTCTCCGGCGCACGCGTTAGCCAAGTGCGGCAAATTCAAACGCGCCATGAGACGCGATCGATGGCAATTTGTACGGTCTAAACATCTTTGCTACAAGTGCTTAAGCGCACGGCATAATAAACCCGCCGTGTGCAGCGCTCCTAACTGCAGTGAATGTGGACATCCGCATCATAATCTCCTTCACTGGACGAAGACTACAGCGGCAGCGCCGGCGGCGCCCGCGCAGCCAGAGACGGCGCGCCCCGAAGTGGACGCAGCCCGCGTGCACCCATCAACGCACGACGAGTCGCGGCGCGAGGATACCGTTGCCCACGCACACACCAGTGCGTCCTCTAGTGTTAGTGTACCGTCAGTGCCTAAAGTGTTGTTAAAAATAGTGCCGGTTACCGTTCATGGACCTAAAGACAATATCCACACACACGCGTTGCTTGACGACGGTGCCACCGTGACGCTGATATCTGCTGATCTTGCTGATCAGGCGGGACTCCACGGTAAGACAGTCACCATGCGCGCCCGCAGTGCATGGGACTCCGGTGAGCTCGTGTGCCAAACGGAAAACGTAAGTTTTGCCATTTCTAATAATACCGGTGATCGTTTTAATTTGTGTGCTCGAAAAATGAATAAACTTAATTTACCTATTCAACGATTATCGTGTATGGACTTTAGTAATTATTCTGACTATATTAACTACGACTTGTGCAAATGTGACGCACAACCTAAATTATTAATCGGACAGGATAATTATCATCTTATTGCTCCTATTTTGTGTTTAAAGGGTAATAGAAAAAATGAACCTTATGTTACAAAGACACCGCTAGGATGGTGTATACACGGTGTCGTAATTAACAATATAAATTTGATGAACATGTCAGCTGATCGTATCGCTAGTGATGACAGTCCGCAACATTGTTGTGATTCTGAGTTGAACGAGTTCGTAAAAAAATCATTTTCTTTAGAGTCAATAGGTATATCAAAACAACCGCGACAGAATGCGGAAGAGTTGCGCGCTGTCACCATACTAAATAACACATGTGAATTAGTTGATAACCAATGGTTAGTAGAATTGCCTTGGAAATATGATAACTTTGTTATGCCTGATTCTTATCAAAATGCCTGTAATCGTTTAAAATCAGTCGAGAGAAAAATGTCAGCCGACAACACTTACGCGTCGCGTTATAGAGAACGTATTCAGCATTTATTTTCCAATAATTATGCCAGGAAGCTAAACGAGGGGGAGTCTAGCGACCATATTTGGTACCTACCTCATTTCGGGGTCGATAACCCCAATAAGAAGAAGTTACGTTTAGTTTTCGACGCGGCTGCGAGAACACAAGGATATTCTCTTAACGATTTTTTATTGACAGGTCCGGACTTAGGTATTGCAGTCTTTATTTGGAATTATGTTTAGGTTTAGAGAAAATCAAATTGGAATTATTGCAGATATTAAAGATATGTTTCTCCGAATTAAAGTTAAAGAAAAGGATCAACATACACTTAGGTTTTTATTTACAGATGAAGCCACTAAGATCGTTAATAAATATGCCATGACGTCGTTAATATTTGGCGCGAACTGCTCGCCTTTCATCGCGCAACATATTAAAAATAAAAATGCATTGCGAGTTAAGGATACTTATCCAACTGCTGTCGACGCTATTTGCAAGCAACATTATATGGACGACTATATCGATAGTTTACCAGAAATCGACCTTACAAAAGAAATGATTAAGGAAGTATCTGTTATTCACCAACGGGGTGGATTCGAAATCCGAAACTGGGCTAGCAACGTACCGGATGTTCTGGAAAACGTACCGAAGGAAGCTTTGAGTGACAGTGTCTGTTGCACCTTCGATAAAGATCAATCGGAAAGGACACTCGGTTTATTATGGTACCCTGCTAGCGACGAGTTAGGATTCGACTTAACCTTGAAGCGTATACCACCTGATGTTGTAAACTTAAAAAGAAGACCAACGAAACGCGAACTGTTATGTATTGTTATGTCTATTTTTGATATTCATGGTTATCTGATACCATTTACGATTAAAGAAAAAATAATAATGCGCGTAACTTGGAAAACGAAAATAAAATGGAGGGACAAGGGTGCACAATTGAAGATCGGTGATATGGTAGTAATAGTTGACCCTAACTCCCCCCGTAACTGCTGGCCTAAAGGTATCGTACAATCCGTGTACCCCGGTGCTGACGGACGTGTAAGGGTTGTCGACGTTAGGACTAAAAATGGCATACTTAAACGACCTGCGGCTAGGTTAGCAATATTTTAGATTACATTCTATTTGTTTGTTAGTTGTTTATTTTTAATTTTTTGTTATATTTGTATTTGTGTTGTTTTTGTTTTGATTATCGTTTTGAGTGTCGTGTCGACACTGAGGGGGAGAATGTTACGAATGGAAAGCATTTTAATTATAATAAATTAGTTTGTGAGACCTCGCTACGCATATTTACAATTTTCTATAAAATTAAATAAGTTCATCAAAACCATAACCTCCTTTTTGTTTAAAGGTGGTTAATGATGGACATCACGTCGTCGCGCTTACAACAAGAGCTAACATTTTGCATAGAGGATTTCCCCGGTAACATTTTTGCATGGAGGATTTCCCCGCTAACATTTTTACATGGAGGTTTTCCCAACTCACATTTTGCTTGGGAAAATTCCCTAATTCACGCTTGTACACGACGACGCGAGCCCCGTCAGTTCGTCTTCAACTCTCACATAGCTCGCACAAGTTTATAGTAACGCGATCACGCCGATGCGAGGCCTCACTCAGTACTTCAACGTAACTGTATTTCATTTAATAAACCGATTAATCACGTACTGCGTACTGTACGCAACAGTGAAGATGTCCAATACTGAAATCGAAATTGCTCTAAGCGCTATTATAGTACTGAGTCCCAATTATAAATTTATATTTGTTACTAAAAAAAAAAAGAAAAAGTCACGTCAAAGAATATGGTGGATGACGACACATCATAAAACACGGAATGCGTGTTGCAACAGCATGTCGATTCTGTAAAAATCTCACCGTGAAAACTTGCGTGGAGTGAGCTGTCAGTGTCATCCCACTGATGCTAGGGATTGACCAAGCAAACATTTATAATCATAATCGAGATTTTAATAATATTTTTTATGTTAATTCTATTGAAAATTTTATATAATTTCAAAGCTAGTATTTTAGTTGTCAAAACATTATTATTTCATGGGGGTTTTAAATAAAATAGCAGCACAGAAACTTAATGTTTATTTTTTATTTTTTTCCTAGACTGACTAGTCAATATAGCCTGAGGCGTGAGCGCGTCACGCACTAACAGTAAATAAAATCTGTGGTGTCTGGGAGAAACCTGTTAAGTCCAAAAACGTATTTTTTCAGTATTAGACTTTTAAGGTTCAAGTTTAATTTATAAATCAGTTTGGTAAAGTAGAAAAAGCCAACCACCGCTACGATTCTCCCACTCCTATGATAGTTACACTTGTCAGCAATAGACAAAAATAAAATATGATTTTTTTTAATAACAACATAGTACCAAACTAAAAAATTACGAAAATGGATTCACGTTTAAGACAGCTAGACTAATGAAAATACGCATCGACATTGTTTGTTAGTTTGAGCGATGGTAGATCGAGTCTAGTAAAGACTAACAACGCTAATCTATTCAATTAGAAGAGATAGCCTAGTGTGTCAAGTCACCGAGTGCTAACGGTGTGCCTTGCTGACGCGTGACGGACCATGGTTAGACTTTAACCCCACGTAGTTTGTGTGGCGTGATCACTTCACTAGAACTAGTTACTAGTTAGACTGGAAGCCGACCCCAACATTGTTGGGACGCCTTACAAGTCAAATAAGTAAGAACAAATCTCCAATGTGATAATGACAGTGACTAACGCGCAAGCGCGGCGTGATCATCACTTCACCCGATTCACGACATTAAATGTCATGGGTCGCGTGAAGTGATCACTTCACGCGACCCATGACAATTAATGGCGTGAATCAGGTGAAGTGACCACTTCACGCGACCCATGACATTTAATGGCGTGAATCGGGTGAAGTGATAAGATCACGCCGCGCTTGCGCGTTAGTCACTGTCATTATCACATTGGAGATTTGTTCTTACTTATTTAACTTGTAAGGCGTCCCAACAATGTTGGGGTCGGCTTCCAGTCTAACCGGATGCAGCTGAATACCAGTATTTTACATGGAGCGACTGCCTATCTGACCTCCACAACCCAGTTACTGGGTAATACGATACCCCTTGGTAAGACTGGTTGTCAGACTTTCGGGCTTCTGACTACCCGTAACGACTGTCAAAGATCCACGAATGACAGCCGGGACCAACGGCTTAAGGTGCTTTCCGAGGCACGGAGGGGTCTCAGTATGTAAAGATGGTCACCCATCCTCAGACCAACCGCGGCAAGCGTAGCATAACCTGATTGATCGATCTGTGCGGCTGTTATTATTTAGCCACAGACCCCTCTACGCGTGCAAATATATTATTGTAAATAGATACCTACTTAGGTAACTCGCCGATGCCACTATTAAAAGAACATTAATCAAATAATATTACAAAATTCAACGGTTCAATCGACACTCGCTCAGCTCGCAATCAGAGTGTCTCCCGTAAAAATAACTAAGACCCGTATTTTTTATGCTAGTAACCCTTAAATGAAGAAGTGGTTGGTGGCAACCCTACGCCGAAGTGATGTTGCTATGGTTACGAGATTCTTGGAAGTGAATTCGTAATTCACTTCCAAGAATCTCGTAACTACATTCCGAATTGCACTGTAATCGTTTACAGCTTGCTTACACTTTGACCCCAATTATTCTGTACGGTATAAATTACCTATTATTCCCCGCATAATCTTACCACGCCGTACGGTTGTCAAGCGTGGTATTTTGACAGTTCAAACCGGTTTCGTTCATTAAATTGTGTCATAGAGAATACGTAAATAGCAGATATGTATTGATTATATAGGTAAGGAATTGATGTGGTTTCGAAGTAAAGAATCATTAAGTGGGTCATATTGAATTAGGGCCCTTTTTCCGAATTAGCGTGAGCGCGATAACCATGTCCCGTAAGTCGACATAGATGACGTCATGGCATGCGCCATCTTCCGATAACGGCGACCATGCCCTAAATTAATAATTATCACCGCGGGCGCTGTCACAAATGAATGACAGCCTGTTGTGCTGTTTTGTTTTGAGTCGCATCATAATATTTTGCATTTAAACTAACGTGGCATTTTTTAAATCGTGCTTCCGCCAGTACAGTCGCCACCTTAACAAAGATGAAGATATTCGTGGTGTATACACAAATAAATACTATAATCCAACCATCCAACCATTAGTACCTATTCAAGTGAATATAGTTTAGCTGCCATAATAGTGATTTATCTAAATCGGAACGCTAATTACTTATGTGAGCGCTGTGCCGAGCCATAACTCCCGCCGCGCATGCGCGTTAGGTATCAAACTATTTTTTTTTAATATCCAAGTGAGCGCTGTGGGTGATGATGGCTTAATTCGGAACGAGCCAGAATTCACGCGCATGCGCGGCGTGAGACTCACGCCGTGAGTCACGCCGCGCATGCGCGTTAGACGCAAATCATCTAACAGGTCGAGGCTAAAAAACATAAAATTTGGGGACTTCGAACATTCAAACTCCACCACATGGGCAGTGAATAATACATCATTTAATTATTTGACGAATTCATCCATTGTCCAAGTTAAATAAGTAGTGGTAATGAATTTTTTTGATATCTAATGTCGAAGTTTCGCGCCAATCGTGCGTGTTTACATTTTTACTTTTCACAAATTTCACACACACACATGTAGATAAGATTTAAAATGAGACAAATATTATTGAAAATATTATGAACGACACGAAAATGCCCAAATCTTAACGTAATATTAAAACACAGGTCCAATAACACTTATTGTTCATTACCACTACTCAATTTGTGTTCAAAATCGCCGTCCATTATTGTTTTTTTTTTATCGTAATGATGTGCGAAAGCGATAATCCTAAACAATTTTTTTTTTATTTCGATTGACTCGGGTAAATTAATATGTCGAATATCGGAAATCGATACTCGGAAATTGAAATAAAATTATTTTAAACATTAAAAACAATAAGCATTGTTAATAATAATGACTTATGCTTTTTAATGTAATTTTAATAGTTTTTTGGACATTATATTGAAACTGAGTCAATACCTGAGGACCTTTGACCATAATAGTCATTTATTGAACTTCGCGCCGAATTGTTTCTATATTTGAATATTTATCTTCGGAATGCGCTCGCCGCTTAATTTTTTTTTATTTATTGTACAATTATTTATTTTTGATACTTTCTAATAGTTTGCTACAGAATGCCCAGTATACATTTTTTAGGTAGGCTTAGCAAAAGATAGGGAATGATGATTATTAATTGTATAAATTGGGTATTCCGCAATCACTTTACATTTCAATATGTTTTGTTAGTTGTATGAGCTTGTTAGTTTTTGTTTCTATTAGTTTACTTGAGTACCTAATAAATTGTTTCTTTTTTGTGGTAGGTTACCAAAGAAATTTAAAAAACTGACCATGTTTATATCGGACCACGCACAGTCGGCACATTGAAAGGTTCCGTAGTTGGGTTGAATATTTACGCATGCAAAATGCACATAATTAATTTGATCAACTGCAAATATGTTTGTATTTCATAAACTCATCATTCATAAGTTCATAACGTACCCATAAATTAAAGTGCCGACCAGAAAAGAAAAGTACTGTTTTCTTATGGGGAATAACATCTTGAGCATTTCTTAGATATTATTACAGCAAAAGTCTGCAATTAACCCCTTGGCTGCTATTTGAGACTGAAAATGCCAAAAATCTTATTTTTATAACAACTGTTTTAAGCATAACTTTTAAAAAATACCAACTTTAAATTGAATATAACATCCCGAACATGTTTTGGCTACCTATGACCAAATGTAAGTAGGTATGTACGCAGTATCAATATACTGCGTAGCAGTGGCGAAGGTACCATACAACTCGATTCCCGCCGGCTTCCCTTCGAAAATTCAGAACATAACCACTCTATAGTCAATTCATCATTGTAATTTTCTTTTGGTATTTTTTTTTTGCTCCAGCCTACCTCTGTCATAAATTCACCCTTCGCCACTGCTGCGTAGGTACATACTTACATTTGGTCATAAAAAAATTAAGCAAATCTCTCAATAGAGATTTGCTTAACTTTTTTTTGTTATTATAAAAATATATTTATGACCCTCACGACAAGCCTTTTCATTTGATATATCACACGGTACCTACAGTAAGCAAAGCTTTTTTAAATTTTCTATGTGATCCCAAAAAGTAAACCCATAACCCGACATTTTAATGTCGTGAATCGGGTGAAGTGATTACGCCACACAAACTACGTGGGGTTAAATTCTAACCATGGTCTATAACGCGTCAGCAAGGCACACCGTTAGCACTCGGTGACTTGAAACACTAGGTTATCTCTTCTAATTGATTATATTAGCGTTGTTAGTCTTTACTAGACTCACGACATTAAATGTTGTGAATCGGGTGATGTGATCGCGCCACTCAAACTATGTGGGATTAAATTCTATGGTCCGTCAGCCAGGCACGCCGTTAGCACTCGATAACTTAACACAATTATCTCTTCTAATTGAATAGATTGGGTTACCAACGCTGAACATCGTCGCAGTCTTTTCTAGACTTGATCTACAATCGCTCATAATAACAAACAAATAATGTCGATGCGTATTTTCATCAGTCTAGCTGTCTTAAACGTGAATGTTTTATTTTATTTACTGTTCGTGCGTGAGTCGCTCGCGCCTCAGGCCATAATTATAAGGACTAGTCTAGGGAAAAAAATATAGGTATAAAAAAACAACATTGAGTTTCTGACTAAGATTCTGTTTTGCTATTTTATTTTAAAACCCCACAAAATATTAATGTTTTGATCACTAAAATACTAGCTTTGAAATTATATAAAATTTTCAATAGAATTAACATAAAAAATATTATTAAAATCTCGATTATGATTGTACATGTATGCTTGGTCAATCCCTAGTATCAGGTGGAATGACACTGACAGCTCACTCCACGCTCACTTCGCCTAAGTTTTCACGGCGAGATGGTTACAGAATCGCAGTGCAGGACTGAGCAAAGCACCAACATGTGGACGGATCGCGAACGTTGGCGCAGATTCCTTTGATAAAACCGACACGCCTCGGCCAACTCCCAACGCTCGTCCCAATGTTGGTGCGAATGCTATTTTCTAGATCCACACGTTGGACGAGTAGGGTTGGGACCGACGTTGGGGCCAACGTGTGGAGCCGGCCTAATAATACACGTCACTAATAGACAAATGTAAGGTCCGACTGCGCTAATTTTTCCAAAGATGTAAACAACAATGGCTGCTCGAAATTGAATAAAATCGTTTACAAGTTTTTATTTTAAGTAATGTTAGTTTTCCGTCTAAAACTCCGAGCTAACTAGACGAATATAAAAACTTGTTAGCGATTTTATTCAATTTCGAGCGACCATTGTTATTTACATCTTTGGCAAAATTGGCGCGGTCGGACTTTAGTTGGAAGCACGCTCGGCGCTCACTCAAACCGGTTTTACGCACGCCGCGCGGCCATGGAATGAATGGTATTACTATTAATACTATTAGATAAATCTTTAGTTTTTTACAAGCATAGTTTACAACCCACCTCAACAAAGGTGGAAGTTCTCAATTCGACAGATTGTTTATTTGTTTATTTTGAAGAATATTTTTTAACCGTCCCACACTCATTTAAAGTCTATTCAAACTTATGTTTCAAATTAATATTATTTCAAGTTAAACAAATATCAACTTTATTTTAATGGCAATTAAGTTGATTTCAGTGACTAGCACTATTGAAAAAGTTAAAGTTGTAGCGTAAACTGAACTTTATTGTGTAGAATTTAAAGTTATTTTTCCATAAACTCATTGTTGTTTACATGTTTGGCAAATAAATCGCGAATGCAGATTAGTTAAGTTGGCCCGTACAATTTCTCATAATAAAGATTCTTATGTTTTGAAATTGACAAAATGTTTGTTGTTTTAGATATCAATGGACACAGTCAGGAGGCGACTGAAAGACGCCGGGAAGAAATGCCGCCGCCCTGCTAAAAAGATCCTGATGACCCAGGCGCATAAGGAGGCAAGAGTAAGTTTTTGCCTGGAGTTTTATAATTTTGACTGGGCAAACAATATCGTCATTTTTGTGGACGAAAAAAGCTTCCGGTCGGATATGGACGGAAGAAAAATATTATGGCGCAGCAGCAATGAGCGCTATGTGGAGGTAAATACTTTGCCAAATCGAGCAAGTGGAAGAATATCTCTAAATTTTTGGGGATGGATGAGCTCTATGGGACCGGGTGAACTGGTGGAGGTTAGCGGGCGCATGACTGGTGATCAGTACGTCGAAATTTTGCGCGACGTGATGATCCCCACCGTGCGCCTGCACTACCCAGAGGGCATTATTTACTTGTGCCAAGACAACTGCCGCGTGCACACCTGCAGAGTGGTGCAGGAGTGGTTCGCGGCACAGGATGACGTCATCTGCCTGCCATGGCCTGCAAAGAGCCCCGACTTAAACCCAATCGAGAATCTATGGGGTCTCATGGTTCTCGATTAGGATGCCTCAGAAATCCGCAACAATGAAAACTTGCGGCGAGAAGCCCATACTACATGGGAGCATTTCAGAGGCAGGGACACCTGCTGGAACATGGTGGTCGGGATGAAGGACAGGCTGGACGCTGTTTTAGACGCGCAAGGTGGTCCGACTAAATATTAAATATATTTACACATATATACAGGGTGAAATTGAAACCATGTGACAAATCGAAATGGGGGATTGTACTCATCATTATGAACAACTTTTACTATGGGACCAATCCTGAAATCGTGAAAAAAAAATCAGCTGTTCCCTACATTTATGTTCGCATATCTCGTCAAAATGTACTGAACAGCTGATTTTTTTTTTCGCAATTTCAGGGTTGGTCCCATAGTAAAAGTTGTTCATAATGATGAGTTATGCCATTCCATTCAGTTATTTCATTCGTGAGTCTCCCATTTCGATTTGTCGCATGTTTTCAATTTCACCCCATGTTAAGTATATACTTTTTATTTCATTTCGTATTAAGGTGAATGCGCAATGGTAGACCGCGAAATACAAATTTTCTTACGTTTTTTGAAATTTGCATGTCAGTGTCAAGTTGTATCTTGATCAAAATATGATTCGCAATTATAATAGATATGTATTTACAAAATTATAGTCATTAGAATCATTATATATTATCTCTTTAACTTAGATTTGTTCCATAAGCACTTTTCCATAAGAGATTTGTTCTTATGGAAAATTTCTAACGTAAAAAGATGCATTAATGATTCTAATGATTATACTTCTGTAAATACGTACGAGTACCTGTTATAGTCGCGAATCATATTTTGATCAAGATACAACCTACCTGACACTGACCTGAAAATTGCAAAAAACGTAAGAAAAATTGAATTTCGCGGGCTACAACTACGCATTCACCTTAATATACCTACTTAAAACGATCTTTTTATAATAATATTAATAAATAAATACTTATATTGCTTATTTGTATAGTCATTACAATTTTACAGTATCTATAGCTATTCGAGTTTATTTAAGTAACTTTTATTTATTATTTAATAATACTTGTATTGTTTTGGCAATGCATTATGCTCCCATGTAAGTTATATTTCATAACAACTAAAAGGCCGATCTTGTTGCGTATTTCTGAGGTCAAGTTTGGGCTCTTTTAGGTCATGGCATATTCTTTATCGCTAATAAGACCCGAGCGAACTTAGTTTAGTTTACAACACTATAGGCAATACACTCAATTTCTGACACCGTGTGTGAACACTTAAACACTCGGTGTCGCAAAGTGTGGGTATTCGTTCAGTTTATGAGTGTTCACACACACACAGACACTCTGTGCCGGTCACTGTGCACGGTGTATAGTGTCGTAGCCTAAACTAAGCTATAGATGACGAACTCCGATTCTACGGCACTTGTAAATAATGCACTTCATCCACCCGGGTTTCCGGGTTTCCGTAGGGACCCATCCTGTGTAAATCCAGGTCATGGTCTATTTAAGTGCCAAGCGTGAAAAATCCATCCATTCTCACAAACTTTCACATTAAATGGTAGCACAGTTTTACAATTCATAAGTTGTATTTTTTTGTTGTTGTTTTATTATAATTATTTTATTTATTAAAATAAAGGTATTTAGGTATTTCCAACCACTGTTTCTCAAACGCTTATTCTTCCATTGCTCGATTTGGCAAAGACGCCAGACATGTCGTTCGTTGATGTTGTGTCATAATAAAGTATCTTCCTCCATGTGCTTCCCCAGGCTTCAAACTATCTCCATATTTTTCATCACAATTGCCCAGCGGTTTGGCCGCGAAGGCATAACACAGACAAAGTTCTTTCGAATTTATAATGTTAGTATGGATCATTCTTCTAATATCATGATAAAGATATTATGATAATTAATACTGTAAATTTAAATTTTATATTTCTTTTCGCACCATTGTTATATTTTTGAGAATTTTTCCTTTACTATTGTTGGTGATAATTTAAGTTAGGGTCATCACCCACTGGCGGCATGGCATGACGAGGGATTTTAGTAAGCGCAAATGATTCGAGATCTTATTTTATCATGGTTAGCGCTCACAATTCGGCATGCCAGAACGTGCCGGAGGATGCCAAAGCAGGCTATGGCGTATCAATGAAATGTGAGTGTTAACAGTGTAAAATTAGATTCGAAATCATTTGTAACTGTATTACAAAAATCCCTTTTCGCGCCGTCTCGCCAGTGGGTGCCGGACCTTATACAGCCCAGTCGAATTATACTAATCTAGGTAAAAGCTTACTTTTGTTTGGCGGCAGCATTTGATTTTGCTTACCAGCCATTGGTAGATGTAACTGTATAATTATTAATCTGTTACAAATATCAATAAAAATAAAAGCTTATAAAAAATAAATATTATCTACTTGTTTTTAATCTATATAAAATAATATACCGCCTTCCAAAGGTCCGGAGCCCATGTCCCGAGATGTGTCAATGACATTAAAAAAAAATCCTTGTTGAATTATTCTTTATTGAAGATTAAAAAAACTGTGACCAATTAAGGTTACAGAAACTTTTTAATCTATTTTATAGTTTGCTTTTATACATTTTGTTGAACTTATATTTTAATTTAGAGTAAGTAGATATATTTGTTAAGTTTTCAATAATATTAATGTTTAAAAATAAAAAGGATTGTATTTCTCCATGTCCTTCCCCAGGCTTCAAACTATCTCCATATTTTTCATCACAATTGCCCAGCGGTTTGGCCGCAAAGGCATAACACAGACAAAGTTCTTTCGCATTTATAATATTATTATGGATAATAAATAATTCTTCTAATAAAGTGGTAAAGATAGTATGATAATTAATACTGTAAATTCAAATTGTATACTTCTTTTCGCACCATTGTTATATTCTTGAGAATTTTTCCTTTATTATTTATCCTTGATCATTTAAGTTAGGGCCGTCACCCTCTGACGGCATTGCACGACAAGGGATTTCAGTAAGCAAAAATTATTTGAGATCTTATTTTATCATGGTTAGCGTTCACAATTCCGCATGCCAAAACGTGCCGGAGGATGCCAAAGCAGGCTGTGACGTATCAATGAAATGTTTGTGTTAACAGTGTTAAAGTAGATTCGAAATCATCTGTAAGTATTACAAAAATCCCTTGGCGTGCCATGCAGCCAGTGGGTGCCAGACCTTATATAGCCCAGTCAAATTAATGTGACTCAGGCTGGCTGGACAAATCTTCAAAATTGCTCACATTTAACTAGGTCAATAGGGCACTTTATGTGACGGCTAAACACCCTTATTTCAGAATTTGTAACGCTACAGAATCTTAGATAATCGATCGAAAACGTGTCCAGCCAGCTTGAAAAAACACTTTTCGCTGGTCTCTCAATCTCGGTAACGGAAGTGATTTTGACGACTTTTTGCATATCAACGGGCGTTACATAAAATTGTAACAGGCATCGAGCTAAAAGTTTTGTGGTACGTACAGCGGTTTAGTAGAAAAATGCAAAAATCTGTGTCCAGCCAGCTTGAATTTACGTATAAAACTTTTGGCTGGCACTTCCGAATCTCAATAACGGGAGCGTTTTCGAATATGGTTACTTTACTAACATTTAGTAACGCAATGTGTAACAGTAATAACGTTTGATTTATGGCGTCACATGTAAGGGTTTACGAGAAATCAATAAAAACTTAATGTCCAGCCAGCCTGAAATCAAGCTGGCTGGACACATGTATCTCCGCTGCCTGATGATCTACGACCTTCGAAATGTGTTCAAAATTTTGTACCGGGGACGATAATGATAACCTGAATTTGTAACGGAGAAACTTTGCGTAGTTTCAAAGATATTGATCATTAAAATGTTTTCATATAAACACTGCAGTAGGGTTACCAATCTTGTAGGTTTTATGTAGGACTAAGTGTATTTTAAGGTGTTTTCTTTAATGGACGAAAATCCGTGTATTGGTGATACTAATACGAACAACTGTAGTTCACAGTCTGATCTCAGTGTCCATCCGTCAAAAATACCTCTAGTTTCCCTTCATTTTGACAAGTTTTTGACATTTGTTTGTCGCCGAGATGAGACTGTGACTAGATTTTGAACGTTTTAAATTACGAGAATTGGCCTTCAGGTATTGTGTCACCCCAAATAGACCACATGTCTTTACTCTTTAGGATAAGGTTTTGATCAACGTTCGTAATAACGTGTTCTGCCGTTGTACCTAATACTTAAATAAATAAAACAGGGCGCATACATCCAACTGACGACACAAATCGTAAAAACTAACAACTTTCGCAAAAAAACATTGTAATTCACGTTAGTTACCAAGGACACATTACTTTTTAAAACAACAGTTGTATAAAAAGACAGTACTTATCTGAAAGTTTATAACGGTCAGTTACACACAAGTCACACACACAGATTACACACAAAGCAAGTCTCATCATGGCCGCGTTCCGAATCGCACTCATGAGCGCTAAAATCGCTCTTGCTGGTAATTCATAGAAATGGGTTAGTAGTGATTGAATGTTATGAAGTTGCAGCTGGGTATTGTTTATTTAATTATCAGAATAATAATTAAATAAACAATATCGATTTCAAAATTTGAAATCAATAAATTGCGTAAAAAATGTAGTTAAACAAACGTCGGGGGACAAAATAACTGTGAACGGAATGTAATACTTACTTCCATGATAGCTGATGATGGTGTCTCTATCTATTGCTTAAAGTTGGTACTACTAGGACAACTGGTGGAATCTTAACTCTTAAATTTATGTTGTCTACCGCAGATTAATTAATAGTTGTCTTACTCTGATTAGTGATGACACTTCGAAAAGTACATACAATGCCGACTGTAGAGTTTAGTTCTCATTTTCAGTTACCTAAGATAATGAACTAAACGCGAAATACAAGTGGGCTCTCTTTTGCAGCGCTGGTAGTCAATTATTATTTTGAATTAACACATACTTACGCTTTTTACTGCAGGAAAACCTTTTATTCCCACGGGAAAATCAAATACAAAGCAGGCGTGGCTGCTACCGGCCGATTCGTCGATTAAAAAGAAATCCTTTATTTATGTAAAATTATGGTCACCTCACAATATTAATGGCAGTTTGTATGGGAAAATTTAAATGATCAATATCTTTGAAACTACGCAAAGTTTCTCCGTTACAAATTCAGGTTATCATTATCGTCCCCGGTACAAAATTTTGAACACATTTCGAAGGTCGTAGATCATCAGGCAGCGGAGATACATGTGTCCAGCCAGCTTGATTTCAGGCTGGCTGGACATTAAGTTTTTATTGATTTCTCGTAAACCCTTACATGTGACGCCATAAATCAAACGTTATTACTGTTACACATTGCGTTACTAAATGTTAGTAAAGTAACCATATTCGAAAACGCTCCCGTTATTGAGATTCGGAAGTGCCAGCCAAAAGTTTTATACGTAAATTCAAGCTGGCTGGACACAGATTTTTGCATTTTTCTACTAAACCGCTGTACGTAACACAAAACTTTTAGCTCGATGCCTGTTACAATTTTATGTAACGCCCGTTGATATGCAAAAAGTCGTCAAAATCACTTCCGTTACCGAGATTGAGAGACCAGCGAAAAGTGGTTTTTCAAGCTGGCTGGACACGTTTTCGATCGATTATCTAAGATTCTGTAGCGTTACAAATTCTGAAATAAGGGTGTTTAGCCGTCACATAAAGTGCCCTATTGACCTAGTTAATTGCGAGCAATTTTGAAGATTTGTCCAGCCAGCCTGAGTCACATGTCAAATTATACTAATCTGGGTAAAAACTTATATTTGTTTGGCAATCAAATGCTACCGCATTTGATTTTGCTTGGCAGCCATTGGCTCGTAGATGTAACTGTATAATTAATCTGTTACAAATAACAATAAAAATAAAAGCGTGTAAAAAATAAATATTATCTACTTGTTTTTAATCTATGTTTTTCCATAGTCCTAACCAGTTCACTTCAGCCACCAAAACCCATAATCCAATATTTTTGTTTCAATGTCTTACAATAGTCCTACACCAACCGGGGGTTGTCGAAAACAGTACTCGACATACCTAATAGGTTACAGAAATTTTTAATTTATTGTATAGTTTGGTTTTATAAATTTTGTTGTAAGTATATTTTAATTTAAAGTAGGTATTTGTTTTTATGTTTAAAGTTATGGTTAAAAATAAAAATATTATGATTGTTATTCCGCATTTATTTTGATACTTTTCCCGCAGTTTCCCACGCGTTCCCGTAGGAACCTATCCTATGTCCTTTTCTAATAGGTAGAGGTATGCAAAATTCCATGATGATCGGTTTTGTAGTTATGCGCCAAAAGCAGGGGGGTAGCTACTGCCGTATCTATTATTAGGGAGGCCCCGACGGTATATATTTTATTTAGTTAAAACAACGTCACCGTCGTTTTTGCAAAAGACCCCGCCAAGATATTTTGATATATTTTCACGCAGTGGCGTAACTAGCCGTAAAGGGCGCCCCTTTACGGCTAGTTACGCCACTGCGTGAAAACTGAAAGCGTAACAAATAAACTCACTTTCGCATTTTATGTGGCTTCATCCGAGTTCCCATAGGAATAGGTTCCTGTGGGAACCGATGTCCTTTTACAGAAAAGGACATGGGTTTCCATTAAGATATTCATTGAAATCAAATGATGTCAAGGGCAATTGTGTTAAAATTAAATACTTGTGATGAATAACGTATTTATTTGGATAGAGTTAATATCATGTATATAAAAACACCTTCGCAAATAATGCATTATTTTAGAACAAATTTGATTACCATAGATTATAGTGAGTCAACCTTAAAAGATACATTTATTATGCTGTCGCGGACTTTTTTTTTTGAACTTATAAAGAGGAACAATTCTGTCATACATGATTTTTGCGTAACTTTAACCGTTTGAAGCTCTCAAAAGGAATAAATTTTCCCGTTTTGCAAACATTTTTCATTGATGCTCTGCTCCTATTAGTCTTAGGGTGATGTTATATAGCCTATAGCCTTACTCAATAAATGGACTATCGAACACAAACAGGATTTTTTTAATTTGATCCAGCAGTTCCTGAGATTAGCTCGTTCAACCAAACAAACAAACAAACTCTTCAGCTTTATAATATTAGTAGGTATAGATTTAGGATGTAAAGTAACGATAATAAATAGGAGATTAGAATTTTATTTGAAAATTCATAACCTTTGAAATCGTATCTTATCACTAGAGTAATAAGGTTAAACTTGCATGTAAAAGCAAACTTCGGTAGGTATAGGTAATTCTGTTACTAAGTTCAACCTTATTGTTTTGTAATAAGATCGTGTCGCGGACGAAACGATCTCAAACACGGCGGACTGACAAAAGCCTTTTTGTAGGTATAATTAATTGGCTAAACTTCACACACGTTCGTGATGGGGTAAGTATTCATTTTTTTTTTTCAAATTTCAAGCAGATTGTGTTATGGGTTTTCAGCATTTAATTTCGTAAAAATGAATAGAAGAGCAAGGAACGCGCTAAAACAGGTGACCGCCAGCCCGTCAGTAAGTAGGTAACAAAACCCGGAAGGGTCATTAAAACCTGCTTGAAATAAAAAAAAAAAGAAATGTTTTTCTCTACCTGTCTACTTAAAAATATGGGCTCTTTCAATTGAGACGTTTCGTGTCGGACCGCTGCAGTGCCGAAGCGGTGCGTTTGTCGTATTTGTGCACGGACGGTCGTTTGTTTTCATACAAAGCGCGCGGTGCGGCAACAGTGCGGCGTCGGTACCGCGAACGCTCGACAACCTGTATGAACACAAACAACCGTCCGTGCACAATACGAAAAACGCACCGCTTCGGCACCGCAGCCGTCCGACACGAAACGTCTAAATTGAAAGAGCCCTATTCATCGAGAGCGTGAAATTTCACTAGGTAATTTATGGTTTATTACCGTACTTACCTACCTGTTTAAATGTAATATGAGTAGGTAATACCTACTTAATACTTAGGTAATTTTCCAACAAATATGTAAAAATAAAGGATTAAATAAAAGATACTTTAAATAAACATATTGAATATAAGCTTTCATAGGCATTTTAGGCATTGCGCGGGCCGCTTGCTTTTATTACTATGCCATTATTTCGATTCGAAAGTATTCAACCTGCGACGCTATTTCTTATCGCACAGTATTTTATTCTACACCACGACGCGCATACGCACACACCCTCATGTACGCACTGCAGCACGAAACATTACAAGTAAAAACAGACAAAAAGCTATATATCTCTTTCGCACGATTCTCGCTGTAGCTGCTCATAGCGCGTTCAAGGTCAAAGTGGGGTAACTTGATGTGCTGGCGACTGTACAATGACTCTTGAGGACTCCAAACTAGCGCTTTATTGCCAAATACCATTCATAATTAAGACATGGCGCTTTATTGCCAAATACCATTCGCTGTATAATATGCGGTCCATCAAGCTGTGGCAAAACGAATGTTATGATTAGTTTACTGCTAACATCTCTTGCAGGACGTCTAAGTTCAGCAGCTTATGCTGTCAGAAAAATCCGTCAATTAACTGATGTAGATACTGCGAGACTAGTCTATTTTAGTTATTTTCATAGTATCGTGTCATACGGTATTTTACTTTGGAGACGGGCTGCAGACATCGATTCTATTTTTATTCTGCAGAAAAGAGCCATCAGAGCCATATATAATCTCCGCGGGCGCGATTCTCTAAGGGAACTGTTTAAGGAAATTAACATCATGACGGTACCTTGTCAATACATCTACGAAAACATCATGTATGTAAGGAAAAATTTACATCTTTTTAGTAAAAGAGGAGAAAGACATAATTATAGTACTAGAAATAGAGACCTATTGGTTCAATCAGGTTTCAGACTGGCTAAAGTAGACTCATCTTTTATGGGATACTGTTTAAAATGTTATAATAAGATACCTCCCCACATTCTTCAACTGAATGAAACAAAATTCAAGTCTTGTATAAAACGCACACTATGCAGGCAGGCATATTATAAGTTGGGGGATTACATCGCTGATAAAAATACCTGGCTCATTGCTGGTCCTGCTCCACAACCACAACTAATCGATTAACACTTGAAAATACTGTTGGAGCTGCTGAAGATTGTAAGACTATCTTTGCATTGTATAAACTCAATTTCCTTTGTATTGTATAATTGCATAGCACAGATGTGAGTTCTATGTACTGTAGAGCTATCATTTACCGGGTAATATGTCTTTCATTGACTTGAATATGCCCTGGCAGCTGATAGTATGTCATGCTCACACAATTGTCTCGCTGACGGTGGCGTGTGTATTGGATCATTTAGCTCCCTTCAAAATGGTTGAGCTGAATGGTGCTAATCTATGCGTCATGTTCGTGAACGGGCGCCGTCAGTTGGGGCTGGTCATCACTCGGCTGCCTCGGCTTATTTTTATTTTTAATTATTTTATTTTTGGATTGTTGTTTTTTTTTTATTATTTACTATTTGCTGTACTCTGGACGCTTTTAACGCATACGTTTTTTTTGTACATCGTTCTCACATATTATTATAAATTCAACATTAATGATGTAACTAATATTTTTGTAAAAATATAATTTAAAAGAGTGTCCATGGAGTTTCTTGCCCGTTCTTCTCCATAGGTACCTACGCTTTGGAATGGGCAACTAGCTTCATTTTATTTTTGACTGACCGACTTCTTGACAATTCAAAAGTGCCTGTAAATGGTTTAATTGAAATAAATGCTTTGAGTTTGAGTTTTGAGCTGCATGAAAATGGGCTCAAATTTAAAAATCTTTATCTTTACTGTAAAACTTCTTTTCAACCAAAATACCGTTTCTTGGCCGAAGTATTAAAAAGAGTGCCACAGATTAACTTTTACGAAATCAATGATGATAAAGGTGTCATTTCTCCGGGTGAAGCTTTAACAAATTCTGTATTTATTTTTGATGATGTTGCGTGTGAAAATCAAGTAAATATCCGCAATTATTTCTGTATGGGTAGACATAAGCAAATAGATTGTTTCTATTTATCTCAAACCTATTCTACAATTCCGAAGCAATTGTTACGTGATAATGTTCATTTTCTTATTATATTCAAACAAGATGATGTGAATTTAAAACATATTTATGAAGAGCATCTTAGTTCTGATTTACAATGGAAAGAGTTCAGAAACATTTGTCGAACTGTTTGGAGTAAACCATATAATTTTCTACTTATTAATAAAGAATCGTCATTAAATAATGGAAGGTACAGACAGAATTTTGATATGTTTTTTTAAATTTGACTGACTGTTTATATGTATCTACATATAAGTAATTAACATGCAAAATAAAATTCAGTATAATTTGTACTTTAGCTGAACGCAGTTGTTATAATATAATATGGAAAAAAATATTAAAATAGAATTAATGAAGTCTGTAGACTCCATAAAGAATAAAATAAAACAAATGAAGGATCAGGAACACTCAATGAACTTGTCACTCGATTAAATGCTAAAACCAGTCACAGACCCCCTTAAAACTCTAGTTGATTCGAATATAACTATGGAAAAAATCAGACATTTAGAAAATACAACACTTACTAATTCTGGAGGTATTGAATTGGATGAAATTAATACTAGCTCATCTACAAAGTTTGTGGACTGTTACGAACCAAAACTGAATTCTACACAATTGGTTAAAGAGTCTCCTGAAATGGTATTACCAGATGATTTAGAAATCTCATTAGAGGGTCAGGATATCTATGATATTTATGATGGTGTAAATAAACCGTTTGGAATAAGAAGTGAAAACAAACTTTATTGATGGAAAATTCAGTAGTATCATTTTCTAAAATTGACAGTTTGAATAATGAAAATGTCATTTTGATTAAAATCGGTGATAACTCCTACAATTTAACTCCTGGCCTGAAAGAACTTTTACTTCGTAAAAAACCTGATTTAAAACTAATATCCAACAAAGATAAACTTGTCTACAAGGATATATTGTATTATAAAAATGTTCATAAGAGAGACTTCAATCCTAGAGGTCAAATAAAAGGTGATAAAGGAATAAAATATCGTGAAGTAATCAGACCATTGTTTTCCGAAACCTCAAACGATATTATTCACACTAAACTTGGGGGATACTTGCCAATGCTAAAGAAATATAAAAAAAATACTGAACTGGTATATTGGGATGACCCTAACGAATTAGTTGAGTGATTGAAACTATTAGTTGCTTCAAAAGATGCTGGCAATACGAACCATGATAATGAAATACTATCGATAATTGAAGAATTAAAAGAAGCTGACATGATTAAAGAATAAATAGTAGTAATAACATGGTTTTCATTCAGTATCATTGTTGGATTCACTACAAATGTTTATATACTGAGTTTTGAATATGAGTAAAGCCGATGTGGTAAACGAAATTCATAAAAATACGAGGGTAAATTTTCCACGAAGACATGTTATTATGAAAGATATAGATGACCTTTGGCAAGCAGACTTAATTGATATGCAATCAATTTCCAAAGAAAATAAAAATTACAGATTTATTCTTACTGTTATTGATACATTTTCGAAATACGCTTGGACCTTTCCTTTGAAAAGTAAGACTAAAGATGTTACATGCAACTCTTTCAAGATTTTGTTGGATAAAGGGCGTGTCCCCAAAAATCTGCAAACGGATAATGGAACAGAATTTTATAATAATAATTTTCAAAAACTTATGAAATCTTATTGTATAAACTATTATTCAACCTTCTCAACAAAAAAGGCATCAATAGTTGAGCGTTTTATCAGAACATTAAAATCTAAACTTTACAAGGAATTCAGTTTAAAAGGTGACTATAACTGGATAGATAATACCCTCAATAATGTTATCTATAAATACAATCACACCTATCATCGGACAATTGATGAAATCCCGGAAAACGTGGACAATACCAATAAAACACGCATATTAGGGAGATATTTCAGGTTGGTAAAAACCGATAATATAAAAAGTAAGATTAAAGTAGGTGGTATGTACAGTAGGCTCCAAAAGTCCATAGGCAAAGTCACAAAGCAATAGCTTGACTTACGACCTTCTTTTAATGAGTAATTAGACACACACACTCGCATATTACTCGAATATAGTTCCGTGTCATGTTCGTCTTGTTCACATAGTTCGTAAAACTTTATGATTATACCCACAGAAGTCTAAATAAATAAAACATAAGGTAGACAGATGCTTAACTCATTCAACGCTAGTCCCCGACTAAATAGAATGTTGTTGCTTCTTGGTTGGTGGATAATTTGATATGTGAAGTGTGTTTAATCTATTAGCGTTGTTGTAGTTCATTTTGAAATGCAAGCAAATTTAAATATCGAGATGATAGCTGATATTATCGCGCTGCGTAAATATGGACTTATTATTATATCAAAAATATTTGATGAAACCGGACTGACTGTGAGTATTATGATTTCATTATTTTATCGAACATTTATCTAATTAAAGTATAAATGATGACCCTTGTAGTTATTTTTTTAAACGTTTTATATTTACCATAAGCCCTAAATAGAAACACTCGGGGACTGCCGCGGTAAAGCTATTGCATAGCATTTTTATCAACTTATGCAATTATAATATTTATGCAATATTTTTTTTTCTTTGATTAATATCAAAGAAAAAAAAATATTGCAATTTAATATTATATTATTATATTTATATTTTAATATTAAAGTTACACTTTTTTAGCGTGGTGACCGATAAGAAAACAAAACATGCATACGTCTAGTCGCACGCACACAAACACCGTGCCGAAGTCTGCCGAACTGATACGACGTTAGACGATGCACGGCTTTCAACGCTGCACCGCTGTGCCGGTCGGAGTGGGGGGTGTTAGGTTTATTTTCGTTACGGAATTTCTTCATTCGGTCGCCGCGCTCAAAGCCCAAGATAAAAGCTATGCAATAGCTTAAAAAAAAAAAAAAATCCTAAAGTTTATTTATTTACTTTTGGAATGATGAATATAATATTAAGCATAATTATAATATATAATCATTTTGTAACATTTCTATTTTCAAAATAATTTTGTTTCAAAATAGTAATAATATTTTATAATTTTGCTAGTAGCCTAACAGTATTCCTTTTTTGTTTTAGAGAAATTACCTACTGTGAGTCGGAGGGTCAAAAGATATAAGGAAGAGGGTAGCCTTGCCAGTCGAAAGCGAAGTGGAACGCCCAGCTGGTCAGTGAATATGAAAGAAGTGGTTTCCGAGATATTTTGCCGAATTATTCAACAAGTGTTTACGAAGCGTTCGCCGTGCAAACGAAAACCAGCTCAAAAACATAATATTTGATTGGAAATAATAAACAAGAACATTTATACAAAGTATTATAGTAGTGACTAGAGTCAAGAGCAAGTCCATTTCAAATAAAAAAAAAAAAAGTATTAAGTTATAAATTGATTTTAGTAATATTAAAATAAAATTGTGTCATATCCGTATTAATAAGGATTATTTTGAGGTTTAGTTTCAATCTTCTTTTCATAATGAAAATGAATACTTAAGCTATAACCGCAATAAGTCCTAATAAATATGACTGTTTATAACGAATAAACATTTTGAAATCACTTAAGTATAAAACATTTTTATTTTTAACCCCATATAACATAAGCATAACAATATAATAATAAAAACATAAAAATTATTATTCTCCTTTATTATCTCTATTGAATAACAAAAAAAAAAAAAACGAAAAAGATAATTGTTGAAAAGAAAAATAATAGTCTCATCTCGAGATTGGAACCCAGACTTTCACGTTTGCTAAACCATTAGGTTACGTTACCAGCTATCTATACTTGCTATGATGAAGTGAATTTGAGTAGTAGTATGAACCCACCAAGGTTATGTGTAATTACGTAGTACCGTGTGCGTAAAAGCGACGATATGTTTTGTTTCGTTCGACGCTAGGACAGTAGAAAGATATTTATACTGTGACGCTCACGCTAGCCAATGCGTGTTCGACTTACACACACAGATGTGGCCTGCGGCGCGAGGCGGCCGGTATTATCACAGCAATTTGAACTTTAATATGCTTATCGATGTCTTAACCTGCAAACCGGCTAACTCCACTTTTGACCCAAAATCATGTTTTGATGTCATCGAGTACGCGGAGTTGCCACTTACGGTATGCAAAATGAAACAACTCCCTAGCTTTCAAAATTACCGAAAAAATCGCGTGCACGTAAATTGGGCAACTCCCAACACTGACATAGCAACACGTCAAAGTGGCTAACTCCGGTGCCAGCCGCCATTTTGTACTGGACGGCGTGCAAGAAAGAACAGGTTTTCGTGGCTTGAGTTTATATTTTTGTCAATGTGCGTAAATAACAGATAGTTTAACCTGAAAACAATACATGGAATTGGTGGTAAGTGACTTTATTTAAATAAGGTATAATTGTTGTGAATACTCAAAAAGAAAACCATAAATAACCTACAAAAGTGCGATGATGGAGTTGGCCATTTTTTGTTGACAATTTGTTCTTGATTTGGGAGTTACCAGTTTTGTGTTTTTAGGTAAATTAATGTTAAAAATATTTAATGGGATTGTTACTTATATTGTAGACAAAGAAAATGTCGAGGGCGAAAAAAATGGTTGAAGGTGCTTGCAACCGAAGTCGTCAAAATGATATAATATTTTTCACAAAGGAATCGATTGAAAATATGCCTGTTATACTGGCTGCTGATTCGTCATTATCTGAAGCTGTTCCAGAAGTAATTATGCGAATTGTCCCATTAGTTGATGATGCGGCAACATCTGATGCTGTTACAGAAGTGGTCATGGAAATTCCTCCACTAGCTGATGGGGCTTTAACATCTGATGCTCTTACAGAGGGGATCACGGAAATGGAACCAATAGCCGAAGGTTCATCTCTGAATTCCGGCCTGTTAACATTGGTTACTGAAGCATCCATGGAATCATCCGGACCAGCTACAAATTCACAGGTTACACCACGTCATGATAACAATGCTGCCTTGATTGACAACTATATAAGCGATGATAGTGACTACAATAATGAACAGCTTGTACCCTATTCTGAGCACTCGGATTCTAATAGTGAAGAACAACCAATGAGAGTTAAGAGAAGAAAAAGGTGTCAGGTTAACAAAGCAACATGGAATGAATACAAAAACAAACTTAAGGGGATTGAATACTGACACTTTTTCATACATTCTTTCGGGGTAGAAATCTCGATACATAAACGATTTTTGCAGAACAAAAGCACGTATATTAAGTTGTTATGATTTATAATTGACGCATATCGACAAAAATCTGTAAAAAAAACACTATTTGTAGGATTTCTAGGCCTGAAAAAATCGATAAATTTTTCTATGTGTGCGCGGACGGAACACGCCCTCTGCAGGATATTTCAAAGAACCATCTGGATGGTTCTTTGAAATATCCTGCAGAGGGCGTACATTTTTGCTAAGGTTATCAGCAGCAGTTGATCTTGATCGTTAGATGGCGTTGTTTGTCAAAGTCGCACAGATTGGCCAATTTTATTATTTTGTGCGTTGCGGATCGTACTTAGGTAGGTTACAATTTTTCTTACAAGGCTGGCGCGGTAGCTCTGCCCGCGCAGTTATCACAAAAAGGAGGAGGTACTATGTTCGGCTGTTTGTGTTTTTTTTTTTTTTTTTGTATGTTTGTTCATCGAATACTCCGCCAATTGTCGACAGATTTTCAAAATTCTTTTTTTGTTCGAAAGTAGATAGTTCTGAGGTGGTCCCATTGTCACCAAGTTAGGATCTGATAATGGGATCTTAGAGAAATCGAGGGCAACCCTCAAATTTTATAGGCTTACTTATGGTTTTTCGCATATTTTATGAAGTATCTTGTGTATTTGCGTATGGTTATCACCATCTCAGGTAGCTGGGCTGATGATGGAAGGTACAACTCCTTAACAGTAAGAAGTTAATCGAAAAGGCAAGGACTGTTTTAATAAATTGTTTTGATGCTTGATAGGACATTTGCCACATTTGGTCTCATGATCATCAAGTCATGACCTGATGCTGCAGTCAGGATAGTCTGCAGAGTACCTAACTCCTCGACAACTAACAGCAGATATATCGTGTTTAGGCTCATTGAAAAGGGCTCGATGTGTGGATAAACGTACTGTTAATGAAGAACACCGAAGTACATAGAGACGTGATGCTGAAGCCAGGAGCATCAGAAAAAGTACAAACCTTGAAATTACAGCACCGTAGTCGTGTTTGGGCTCATTTTAAACAGGACTAAATTTTAAGTTCAATGCAATGTTGACATAAGTCTGGCCTGATGCTGCAGCCAGGATTATCAGCATCTAGTCGAAAAACTAATAAATATATTTTTTAATGAATAAGGTATGCTTCAGAGGTGGTCCCATATAATTTTTATGAACTTTGCTTGGGTAGTTTTAGAATTAGCTTCAATAATACGATTGTTTTCCACTTAGTTTATATTGATGATGTTTATCTTCCTGTCACTAGCAAGTAGTGTTATATGAATTTGTATGGGGTAGGTACAACTAAAAAGAGAAAAATAAAAACTTTTTTACAAAAAAATACAACCGACTTCCAAAAAAAACACTACAAAGTGAAAAATAACTTTAATTTCGGAAGTCGGTGTCAAAAAAACGAAAATGTGGAACCAACGACACCGACTTCCGAAATTAAAGTTATTTTTCACTTTGTAGTGTTTTTTTTGGAAGTCGGTTGTATTTTTTTGTAAAAAAGTTTTTTATCAATTTAATCATGAAGTGAGAAAATCTACCCTGGGTTCGATATTACTGTAATGAATGTACAGACGCCAGCACATCAACCTACCCGAAACTGTCACATTTCCCCAAGCAATTTTGAACCTTATGCTTTAGCAATAAAGTTGAAAATGTATTAAAGAAATTTGACAGATTGTAGTAGGTTGATGTGCTGGCGTCTGTACTAAGTTTATTATAAGTACCTACATAAATGTAAGTAGGTACTAACTTACACTTGAACTGTCTTCGAGAAATTTTCTGAATTAAAAATCTTTCTGCATTAGGTAGGTAGGTAGGTAAGTACCTACCTATTGAGAGAGCCCTTCCCAGTTCCCAGACCGTCTATCCTATCGTCAACGCGGGCATAGTCGAAAAGCTTGTTCACAGAACAGTATAAACTCCTAGTAGCGGATATGAGTTTGTTCTTTCATCCAGCGCAATGTTTGAAAAACTGTGAAAAACAGGCAAAGCCGAAAGAGAGAGATAGCGTCTGAACGCTTGGTTGGTTGCATGTGTACAGTGATGCGGCAAAATTTTTGCGGTGCGGCGCCGCACCGCACCGTGTGGCTTCTCTCTCACGCGCAGGCGGCAGGCCGCTATCATTCCATGATGTCGCATCGCACGCGCCTCGCTACGTGGCCGCGCGCATAAATGCCATAGTTTTGTAAATTGCTCTGCATGCACAGAAGTACCTACATAACCTACATATAGTACGGACGGGACGTAGCGCTTTGGCCCCGGAGATGTGTTTGAATTTTTACCAATCTAGGTACCTATCGTACTTGCGTTATTTTTGACTGCATGGAAATTATTGATAATATACACATAGAATATACATTAGCTTTTTCATATTATGTATATTCCTAACTAATATTATAAATGTGCATGTGACTTTGTTTGTTCCACTTTCACGCTAAAACGGCTGAACGGATTTAGATGTTATTTGGCATATGGGTAGACCATGACCTGGGGGGTAAATGCGTAACACACTATCTACTGATTGCTACTGCAATGGACTTCAACAACATTCATTGCGTTTGTTGAGACCGCTTTTGCACTCAACATCGCCGCACGCTGGCGGCAGTGAACGAGGGGTGCGGGGACAGCGGGCGGTCAGCCGGCCGCCGGCCGAGCGCGGGCCCCCGCAACACACCGCGAGAGGAGTCAGCTGTTGCACGCCTTCAAGCACGGCTGCGCTATTCATCTTTCTTATATTATTTCTTATTTTCATATTTAACCGACCGTTGTAATTTCTTTTCTTTATAATCCATTATAATTCGTATTTTATACAGTCCACTATTTTCATTTTGCTCCACCACGACCTATCGTCGCGATCAGCGTTATTTACGTTTTTGAGCAAAAAAAAGTTTCGAACATAATGCAAAGCAATGGATTAGCAATATTCTTCAAAACGATTCAGATTGAGATTGATAATGTGTTAGGTACACAATTAGGGTGCTGGGTTAGGACATAGGATTATTTTTATTCCGATAGTACAGACTGGTACAGACGCCAGCAGATCAAGCTACCCGAAACTGTCAAATTTAGCCAATCAACTTTGAACCTTATGCTTTAGCGATAAAGTTGAAAATCTATTAAAGAAATTTGACAGATTGTAGTAGGTTGATGTGCTGGCGTCTCGTCTGTACGATTCCGTGGGATAATCTCCGACATCCACGTGGGCGCAGCCGCGGAAAACATCTAGTAGCTACATAAAGTACGAAAAAGTAAAGGTAGCCAGAAGAAGTTCATGTATACGGCGGCGGAGGAGGTCCGAGGTAGGTAGGTATACAAACTAAGTATTTACCTATTTTTCCCTAAGCTATGATTCACCGTTGCGTAGGTACCTAATCGATTAATTGAATTATATTTAATTCTTGTGAAACCAGCATTCAAAACTAAAAAGTAGGTACAGGTATGCGAATACACAGCTTACGATTTGTTTGCGCTTTTCAGTATTATTATTATTAGCATAGCATGATAGCACACACAGTGCGGCAAGGTCATTCTCAATAACAACAACCATTCGTTCAGAAACTAAACTGCAAAACTAATTCAAATAACAATATTTTTATAATTTATTCAATAACTACCTGTACAAGCAATACGAAAACGCTAATTTCATAAATATAAATAAATGTTTAGCGAACTGTGAAGCTATGAACAGGCGAGTAGGTCTTTTTGATTTTTGAACGTACTAAGTACTATTATACTATTACATTACAAATAGGTACGTGAAACGTGCAGTGTGCTCCACCTAAATATATTTCCCTTAATTATGATAGTAAAGTTTATTAGGGTATGAAATGTTTTATTATGAACAAGTTATAATAACATTCGCATGATGTACATTAGATACCATTTAGATACGTTGTGCATTTCATGTAGATCAAAATTGCTCTTTACAGCATATATCATTAAAATGAATATCTTAGAAGATAGCAGAGATTTAAAATGCGTAGAGTGGCTGGCGGGGCGGTACTAAGTTCGCGGGGGTCAGCTAGTATATAATATAATAATAATTACCCATAATAATTGTTTTTTTTTTTTAGGGAAAAACTGAAAAAGTGGCAGATCCAAAATCAGAGGCTGGCAACACCACGTATTCAAATAGTTCTTTCTGGTTTGCTGATTTGCTCTAGTATAAAATAATAATACCTCTGTGGGTCTGTAGTTTCCCATTGCTTTACTTGCACTGCGTAAATTCATTTTGTACTCGTAGACTTTGTACTAGCGAAAACTGCGGCTTCCTGCAGCAGTTGATTTTATTGTTCATGAGATTCGGATGAAAGGAATAATAACACACGATGGAAGTAAAAAGTGACAAGCAGAATTTGGATTCTTAGCAACTAGCCCTGATGGTAAATTTATTTCAATAATAAAAATATATAAATAACTAGCTTTCGCCTGCGGTTCATCCCTCGTGAATGTTTGGGATGTAAAGTATCCTGTCCTCCAAAGCCCAATCTATCAACAGATAAGTTTCTTTCGCATTTATAATATGGACGTATGTTACAAAAACTTTTGTTTGTTACAGGTATTATAGAAGCAGTAAACAACATTGGCAGTAAATGCTGTTTTAAACATAAAATGTTTTCTTTGGAAAGGAAATCTCAAAATATTAGAGTAGCATCAGGAAATAGAAATTTTCCTATTGTTTTCCTCAATTATGTTTTAGTTGTGAACAAAAAACATGATTATTATCAAGTAAGTAACAAATAGGTACTATTATATCTTTGTTCATGTATAAAAAAATTACGTTTCTCGGAATATTTGTTTTAATTGCTATTATTATTTTGATTCTAGGTCCAGGGTCAATTGCGAATTACCAAAATGAATAAATGTTACTTCATTTGCTTCATATCTGTCACCCAACCATTGACTGTCATAGAGGTCAACCGGGATGAAATTATTTTGAGACGCGTCCAGAAAAATGCTAAATGTCAAGACATCAAGGAATTAAAAGGTATGAATAATATAACTAAATTATTTCTAGGGTCTGAGGTTTGGGTTCAGTATAG
This sequence comes from Hydraecia micacea, assembly GCA_914767645.1. Taxonomy (NCBI): domain Eukaryota; kingdom Metazoa; phylum Arthropoda; class Insecta; order Lepidoptera; family Noctuidae; genus Hydraecia; species Hydraecia micacea. The sequence goes on along the minus strand of OU611775.1, from coordinate 20,920,904 downwards.
AATAGTCTTTACAAAATTGTGTTAATTCATTTGTTACAGTGAAAACTGCGGCTTCCAGTAGTTGAGTTTATTGTTCATGAGATTTGGACGGAAAGGAAACACACGATTGATACAGCAACAAAAAGCAGCGTGTAGAACAGAAGATATTTTTATTGTAATACTTAATTTTAAATTCATGTATCTTTGTACAGTATATCAATGTATATTTTAATCAATTGTGTTATTTATTAGTTCATAAGATTTTTCATTGTAGATATTTTCACTTGTTTATTTAGGTACCAGCTAGAAATTCAAAATTGTGTAAGTGTAGGTATTCTTGAAACTATGTTAGGTTAGCAAGCTACTTGTGTGTTATTGTGAGATAGGTACTTATATGTTTCGACGTGTCATGTTTTGTATGTAGCAATGTATAGCTTATGTTATTTGTTAAAAATATCAATTTTTAATTATTTTGAACTATTGTGGTAAGTATAGTAATATCGTCTTCACATATACTTAATTATATAATTAATGTACCTACTTATACAAAATATTGTAAAACATTTCAATCAAATTTAAGTTTTTATTATAAATATTGATGCTGGTCCTGCTCCATAGGACAAACTAGAGTCTAGACAAAATCAAACTGGTTGCTAATTTAGTTGTAAAAGTTATTATTTTTTTGACATTGATTTACATTCTGTAATTACTTTAACTCACACCCTGACTTATTACTTGTTAATTTGTTTTTAATGAAAATCGTTTACATTTACCATGTTTGTAAATCGCACTGCTAACACAAGACTGTATCAACTCAAAATGAAGCTTTTTTCAGAAATGATGGAAAACTGATTACTCGTTTCCTGTTAACGATTGTAAAAAGTGAACACTGTTTTAAAATTAGTGATAAAATTAAGGGGTTTCTTTAATTATGAGTAATTCAGAGATTGCAGGTTATCAAGTTATTTCCAAATTTGGAGTTAATACAGAATTGTGTGAGAAATAAATTTTTGAGTTGATACAGTCTTGTGTGAGCAGTGCGAAATATGTGAGCACCATGTATCTATCAGATAATTAATTTATATGTCATGGTTTCGTTTTTAATTCTTTTACCTATTGTTGTATAGTAATTTTATTTTAGGTGCATCGTCTTTACATATTTATTACATAATTAATGTATGCAAAATATTGTAAAACATTTTAAGAGTAACGGTGGAGTTTCTTGCCCATTCTTCTCCATACGAAAACTACCCTTTGGAAGGAGCGACTAGGATCAATTCTATTTGAAATAAATGCTTTGACTTTGATGTTTAAATGTGCCTTTTATGTGCTTAATTGAAATAAATTATTTGACTGAGTCTATTATTTATTTAGGACACGACAAAACCAAATTTAGATTCTGTCAGTATGTGTTTATTTATTTATTTATTTATTTATATATACTTTATTGTACACCAGAAAAAACATTACAATAAAAACGATGGTTCACATAAAACATACAATGGGCGGCCTTATCGCTTTCTGCGATCTCTTCCAGGCAACCTTGGAATGGACATATGTTATGTTACTGACATAATCTAAATTTGGTTCAAACACAAATAAACCTATTTACAGTTTACAATAATTAAGTAATACCTACCTAATATATCTATAATTGGATACTTTGTGGGCTTGAAAATGTGACCAATCGTTATATGAGCCTATAGGAAACAAAATAGAAATACATAAGTATTCTTTTCAGTTTTTATATTATTGAATGAGGACGGTCATCATAAAAATATTTTATTTTAATTAACGCCATCTGGACTATTTATTTCAAACCAAGTTTATGAATACAACGCCATCTAGTTCTATCGAAAGTAATATATATCGTACTGCATATGTGTGTGTAAACTGTGTAAAGAAATAAAGTGAAACGGCAAAATGTTTAGGGGTACAAATCTTTGTATGAGAAGAGTTAACAAGCAAAGTGAATATCCAAAAAAATTAAGTTAATGCGTTAGTTGACGCATATAATAAAGTTGTCTCTCAAAGCTTTCTGAATTAGGCGTAAAAATTGAAAATGTTCGAAAGTGCGAATGTGCCGCCATCTAGCGAGAAAGTGGCTGGGAGATCATGTAATGAACAACCTTAATCGGGAAAAGGGGAGGCAGTATATTGGACGAAAAAAAGTTGACGGGAAATGGGAAAAAACACTAAAGAATAAGCGAGTGCTTAAACCTCGATGCAAATGTAAGACAAATGACAAAAGTGCTTTAAAATGTTGTGAAATTACAGAAGATGATAGAAAAGTAATATATGAAAAGTTTTGGGGGATGACTTGGGGAGAAAAGAAGGTTTTCGTAAATAGTCTTGTACAAGAGATGCCTACAAAACGCCCAAGAGATAGAAAAGACCCATCTATTACAAAGAGAAAAAGCTCAATGATTTATAACTTGCATTTGAATGACGAACGTCGTGTGAGGGTCTGCAAAACGATGTTTCAAAACACTTTGTGTATCACCAAAATGACCATCTGGAACTGGAAAAAAGGTAAAGAAAATACCTCTCACAATGAAAACCAAAATGTATCTGCCAGAAAAAATCCCCACGAAGCAGAGGTAGAATCACTTAAAGAGTTTTTGAACAATATACCAAAAATGGAATCCCACTATTGCCGCAAATCTACATCAAAGCTTTATTTGTTACCAGAATGGACATCAAAAAGAGCCCTATACGAATTCTACAAAAAAGACTGGTATGCATCGCGGAATAATAAACCTCTCTCTATAGCAAAATTCAGCAACACTTTAGAAATTGAAAACATATCACTGTTTAAGCCGAAAAAAGATGAGTGCGAAAAATGTCTATCCCATAAACTCGGAAATATACCTGATACAGAACATAAGGAGCACATAGAAAGAAAAAATGAAGCCCGAATCGAAAAAGAAAACGATAAAAATTCAGAAGAACTCGTATTTACGATGGATACACAAGCTGTGTTATTAGCACCTAAATCTAATGTTTCATCTCTATATTATAAAACTAAGCTATGCACACACAATTTCTGTTTATTCAATTTGAGAAACAAAGATTGATTTTGCTATCTATGGAACGAGACTGAAGGCGCCCTATCGTCTGACAACTATGCAACCATAATAGTCAAGTTTATTACAAATAATCTTCTGCCGAGCATTCACAGAGAACCTGAAAAGGATATTAAAATTATATTGTACAATGATGGATGTACAGTCATGCATCAATTTTGCATAAGCATATTAAAGTTCAAATTGCTGTGATAATACCGGCCGCCTCGCGCCGCAGGCCACATCTGTGTGTGTGTCGAACACGCATTGGCTAGCGTCGAACGAAACAAAACATATCGTCGCTTTTACGCACACGGTACTACGTAAAATTACGCATGACCTTGGTAGATTGATACTACTACTAAAATTCACTTTATCACAGCAAGTATAGATAGCTGGTAACGTAACCTAATGGTTTAGCAAACGTGAAAGTCTGGGTTCCAATCTCGAGATGACTTATAATTTTTCTTTTCAACAATTATCTTTTTCGTTTTTTTATTTGTTATTCAATAGAGATAATAAACGAGAATAATAATGTAACAATTTTTATATTTTTATTATTATATTGTTATGCTTATGTTATATGGGGTTAAAAATAAAAATGTTTTATACTAAGTGTTTTCAAAATGTTTATTCGTTATAAACAGTCGTATTAATTAGGACTTATTGCGGTTATAGCTTAAGTATTCATTTTCATTATGAAAAGAAGATTGAAACTAAACCTCAAAATAATCCTTATTACGGATATGACACAATTTTATTTTAATATTACTAAAATCAATTCATAACTTAATACTTTGTAAAAACGTTCTTGTTTATGATTTCCAATCAAATATTATGTTTTTGAGCTGGTTTTCGCTTGCACGGCGAACGCTTCGTAAACACTTGTCGAATAATTCGGCAAAATATCCTGTTGGTATGAATCCACTTGTTTCATATTCACTGACCAGCTGGGCCTTCCACTTCGCTTTCGACTGGCATGGCTACCCACTTCCTTATATCTTTTGACCCTCCGACTCACAGTTGGTAATTTCTCTAAAACAAAAAAGGAATAATGTTAGGCAACTAGCAAAATTATAAAATATTATTACTATTTTGAAACAAAATTATTTTGAAAATAGAAATGTTACAAAATTATTATATTATAATTATGCTTAATTTTATATTCATCATTCCAAAAGTAAATAAATAAACTTTAGGAAATATTTTTTTTCTATTTAGGGCTTAATGGTAAATATAAAACGTTTAAAAAAATAACTACAAGGATCATCAGTTATATTTTAATTAGATAAATGTTCGATAAAATAATTAAATCATAATACTCACATTCAGTCCGGTTTCATCAAATATTTGTGATATAATATTAAGTCCATGTTTACGCAGCGCGATAATATCCAATTTCATCTCAATATTTAAATTTGCTTGCATTTCAAAATGAACTACAACACCGCTAATAGATTAAACACACTTCACTAACCCACAATATCAAATTATCAAAGAAGCAACAACATTCTATTTAGTCGGGGACTAGCGGTGAATGAGCCGTAAGTTAAGCATCTATCTACCTTATATTTTATTTATTTAGATTTCTGTGGGTATAATCATAAAGTTTTACGAACTATGTGAACAAGACGAACATGACACGGAACTATATTCGAGTAATATGGGAGTGTGTGTGTCTAATTACTCATTAAAAGAAGGTCGTAAGTCAAACTAAACGTCAAGCTATTGCTTTGAGACTTTGCCTATGGACTTTTGGAGCCTACTGTACAGCACAAAATAGGAACGTGGTATTGGCAAACGCTTTACTGAATGTGGCAACATTAAACAATATTATAATTGAGCAAAAGTATTTGGAGGTTGGCCATACCCAGATGGAGGCTGACTCTATGCATGCCGCCATAGAGAGGAAGCTGAAAAATAAAGTTATTCATGTACCAGCTGAATATGTAGGAGTCTGTCTTGGAGCACGCATACACCCTAAGCCCTACAACGTGTCTTATTTAACGCACGATTTTTTTAAATCCTTTGGAAGTCTACAATATTATAAATCTATAAGAACAGGAAAAGCGACAGGAGACGCTAAGGTACCTTTGATTTTATTTATATTTGATCTTATTATTTTATTCATTTTTATAACTCTTTTTGTTCAGGTTTCAGTAGAAGTGTAAAAAACACATTTTACTGTGTAATTCATTGATTAGGTATAATTATTATTGTTTGTGTTCAGGTCACAGACATTCGTGCGCTGCAATATAAAAAAGGGAACATAAACTTTAAGCTAAGATTTAAAGATGAGTGGCAGTTACTACCACAACGATGCGATAGAAATATCACACCCTCGGCGATTGAAAGCTTACCGAATCTTCATAAAAATCGGCTACAAATTAAAAAACGTAAGTTCAAAGACCTCCAGGAATTAAAATCTACCCTACCGGTGGACTACAGGGACTTCTACGACAACATACCACATGAATGAAGACTTACTTTTTTTTTTTTCTTGTAACATTATAAGACGTAATAAAACATATTAAGTGATAAAAATATTTTTTTTTTCTCTTATTACCCAATACTAATCTAAAAAACTCTATATAAATCTAAATAATAGGAGTCACAGAAAAGTGGACAACTCCCGTATTTTTATTATTTTTTAATTTACAAATAGGCCAACTCCAAAAATCTATTTTAAATGTATGTGATCAATATATTTTTTCATAATGTTCAGTTAATTCCGTATGCAAAATAAAAAAGCACCAAATAGTATTTTGGAATATGGATATTGTAAATATTTAATTTTTTATTCAGTTTTTTTGCCTCCCTCTAAAATTGCATAAAACGGAGTTGGCCGATTTGCAGATTAAGCCATCGTTATGCAAAATTGATGCCTGACTGTACGTATCAGTACATACAAAGGAACATTTGAAAAGGGATAATTTTAAATATAAAATACAACTCCTATTACCTACTTAATTGAAGATGCAATCAGAGGCCAACCCATTTTAGGTGCATTTTATGTGCAAGAGCTGCAAAAGACAAAATATCCCAATTTATATCTAGTCGAGAAAGTTCTTAGAAGTAAAGGAAATATGGGTTTTAGTAAAATGGTTAGGTTTGTCTTCATCTGAAAACAGTTGGATTGATAAATCGAATATTTATTAAATGTTCAACTCATGATGCATCAGTCTTATGATGGGTATTGGAGAGAGCAGTCTTCTCAATTGGCTTATAAATAATTTACCAATTGAATTACATTTACCAGGACACAATTATTCTGCCGTCCTTTAACTAAAAAGCCGTTAACCCTCAAATGGTCAATGATGATGATGATGATGATGGGGCTCCCTTTTCCGCACTTAGACTCTCATTTGGTCCGTTGTGCGTAGGGATTCTGGCTAAGAAAGCCAGCCTAGCTCCGCCCAAAAGCACAGAAGCTTCCTGGGAGCTTCGCAGGCTTCACGGAGCGACCTCACTGTTCCGAGGATTTCTTTACGTTGAGAAGCCACGGCCTCGCATTCCAGGATGACGTGGGCGGCTGATTCCTCGGCGTCAAGGCAGCCCCTGCAGAGGGAGCTGTCCGTGGCGCCTATGTTAAAAAGATGTTTGTTGAGGTGGTTATGGCCCGTAATTATACCTATTATTATTCTAAGGTTATTTCTACTTAAGCTTAGAAGTTTTTTTGTTAGTCGCGGATGTACCATTGGTAAAGCCAATTTCGACTGTCTACAGTCTGTTACCCGTGACCATCTGTTGTTATGGAGTTCAGTCGATCTTTGGCGAATCCACGCACGAATTTGTGAGAAAGGCAGAGGGAGAAGTGGGTACGGGCCTAGCACCTCCAAGTCAGAGCCTCTCTTCGCAAGTTCATCTGCAGCATCATTGCCCAAGGATCCACTGTGCCCTTTGATCCACTGGAGTGTGATTCGATTGCACGTCGATAAACTCTCCAGAGCTAAATGGCACTCAAAGATTAGTTTGTTTTTAGTTTGTTTGTTCTCTAAAGCTTTGAGCACAGATAAACTGTCGGATAAGAATTTAATGCCGTAATACCGGATGCCTAAGCGCTTTACTGCTATTGCGGCTTGTGTTAAGGCAACACATTCACATTGAAAGATCGAACTGTGTATGCCTAGTGGTATGTAGAAGTTAATATTAAGGTCAAGGGAGTGTACGCCAGCACCTGAACCGTTTTGTGTCTTTGAGCCGTCTGTGTAGATGCGCACTTCATTGGCTCCTGACTGATCCCTATCTTCCTGAGCTGTTTGTATAACGTAGTTTTTGTTAAACATCGGTTGGTTTGGTGTTCTATCACACGGGGCAGCGATGAGAGGCTGGTACACAATCGCCCGGTTCAGGATTTTAGCGTGTGGACTGTTAAGGTTATTGCCCCATATGCCCAGGTGCATTAGCCTGATAGCAGCTAGCGCCGCCTCCTGCTGTATGTACAGGTCAAGGGGAGTTAATTGAAGGGCTATCTCCATGGCTGCTGTTGGGGTGGTTCTCATGCAGCCAGTGGCAGCTGAACAGGCCAGTCGTTGGAAGCGTTGTAGTCTGGTAATAGTGGTCAAGAGTTCGGTCCTCGTCCACCAAACCAGAGCGCCATAAGCCAACATTGGCCTGACCAGCGCTTTGTATAACCACAGAGTGATCTTCGGAGAGAGCCCCCATGTTTTTCCTAACATTCTTTTACATTGATAGAATACAATTGTGCTTTTGTTAAGTTTGTAGTCAAGATGCTTGTTCCAGAGCAGTTTGCTATCCAGGATCACCCCCAAGTACTTGACTTCATCTTTAAGTGTTAGTTCTGTGTTGAAAAGTTTTGGAAGCCTATGGGGTCCAATGGTTCTTTTGTTGGTGAACATTATTAATTCTGTCTTCAAGGGGTTAACCGATAGTTCGTGCTTCGAGCACCAACCCTCGATTATTTTGAAGGCCCTACGCATGAGATCGCATAGGATACCCTCAAACTTCCCCGAAATCAGAATTGCTATGTCATCCGCATATCCCACCGAGTAAAGACTGCTGGCGTTGAGCTCTGCAATGAGCTCATTTACGACTAAGTTCCACAGCAGTGGTGACAGCACCCCACCCTGTGGGCAGCCCCTACTCACGATACCTCGTGTGGTGGTATTCACGGTAAATTGAATAGCACGGTGTTTTAACATGTTATTTATCCATTCTATGAGTGTTCGCGCAACACCGTGCGTGGCAAGTGCCCGTTCGATGCTGGCGAAGTTAGTTTTGTCGAAAGCACCTTCTATGTCAATGAAGGCGCCTAATGTTGGGTTTTTGGCTTTAAGAGCATTTCCTATGCGTGACACTACGCTGTGGAGTGCTGATTCAGTTGATTTGCCTGCACAGTAGGCGTGTTGATTAGGGTGTAGAGGTCTTTGTACCGAAATTTGGGATCTTATCTTCCTATCTCCCAGCCTCTCCAGTGTTTTCAAGAAGAACGAGGAGAGGCTTATAGGTCTAAAAGCTTTGGGCTGGGTATAGTCGCCCCTACCAGGTTTCGGTATAAAGATTATTTTTACTTCCCGCCATTTCAAGGGAATGTAGCGGTGTGCCAGGCAGGCCCGAAACACCTCAGCGAGGTAACTAGCCAGTAAGTCTCGGCTCCACCTGAGCAGAGCCGGGAAGATACCGTCTAGTCCTGCTGCCTTGAAGGGTAGGAAGGTGTTGATTGCCCACGTTATTTTGTCTTTATCGATTACCTCTGACGCCACTTCCCAATCTAGGATGCTCGTGGGCCTCTCCCTGTGCGGTTCCCAGCTTTGCTGGGTGGCAATCTGGCATCCTGGGAAGTGGGTGGTCAGGAGTAGTTCGCTTGTCTCAGCGTCGTTTGTTGTGTAGGTGTTGTCTGGTTTTTTTAGGCATCCTATTGAGTGGTCTGTCTCTTTAGCAAGACAGGTTTTGACTCTCATTGCCTGGTTGTTATTTTCAATGTTAGTACAGAAACGCCTCCAGCTATTCTTCCCTCTGAGTCGTATCAGTTTTTTATATATTTTACGAGCTGTTGTATAGCGGTCCCAGTCAACTGGCGACCTTGTGTTCCTAGCTCTGTTGAACAGTCTTCTCAGCCTGCGTCGGTGTCTTTCCAGTTCAGGACTCCACCAGGAACGGCGACCTCCCTGCCTGGGTACCGTGAGGGGACAAGACTGTTCAAAGCTAGATATAAGGATGGATGTGATCTTGTTGACATGTTCGTCTAAGTTGGTTACTGGTATTTCAGCCGGAAGGGCGGGTATTTTGGCTAGTTCAGCTTTAACGAGTTTAGTGAACTTGACTTGGTCTGTGTTGCGAGGAATCCTTCTTGGTTGTGGTTTGGTTAAGTTGAAGTTGATGGTATAGCGGATCCATCTGTGGTCTGAGCATGATATCTCGGTGGACACATGCCAGTCCTGTATGGAGTTGGATATACCTATGGTTGCTAAAGTAAGGTCTATTATTGTTTGCGATCTTGCGTTTATGAAGGTAGGTTCGGAGCCCTTGTTAAGTAGAACAAGGTTATTACTAAGAATAAAATCAAGCATTTCCTCACCTCGGTTGTTGGTTTTGACATTACCCCAGAGCGTGTGATGCGCGTTGGAGTCAGTCGCGATGATTAGTTCCAGTTTCTCCTTTTCACAGTACTCAACCAGTGAGGCGAGCTCTGGCAGAGGCACGTCCTCATCGCCCGGCAGGTAAGCCGAGGCTAGTACAATGTCCGGGAGTTCCTGTTCGGTTCTGAAAAGCCTGACTGCTGTCAGGTCCCTTGAACAGAATTCGTTAATTAAAAGGTTAGGTACAAGTTTGGGAACAAGAATGCAGGTGCGTGGGTTACTAGCGGAGGTGTCTAGTAGCAACTTACCTCCTATGTTACCAAGACCGCATATTCTGCCACCCCTAATCCACGGCTCTTGGATAAGGGCGATGGTCTTTTCTTGTTGGTTCTCCAGCACTCTGCGCAAGGTGGCCGACGCAGATTGACTGTGCTGGAGGTTGGTCTGTAGGATCCTAGTCCCGCACAGGAGAGGAGCAGAGGCTGCTGTCCTCGCCCTCACTTCTCTCCTCTGGCGGAAAGCAATCCTCGTCCGAAGTCAGACCGGACGAGGGTGGATCCCTCATTGAGCCCGTTGTTGATAGAACCTCCAGCGCTGCCATGGAGGTCGCCAACTCTACCGCCTCCCCAACAGTCTCCATCGCTAGAGGCGACGGTGAACGCTCAGGAAGCGGCAGACCAGGTTCCCTTTCTGGCGCACTCGAGGCTGCTTCTGTTGTTAGCGCGGCGGCATCCTCCTTGGTACCACCCTCCTCCAGGAAGCGGATGTATATACTGCCCATAAGGTAGTATACTCGCCGTTGTTGGTCTTTTATTATTTTGACCATGGGTTCCGGCACACGAAAGAAGAGACAAGTACCCGGGGGCTCCTGCCTAGCCCTTTCGTGTGTCAGTGTCCAGGTGTTCATTTTCAGGTTCGGGTTCTGCCTCGCCAACATCCTGAGCAGTTCTGTTGTGTCCTCGCTGTTCTCGGGGACAAACAGCATGCACACTACCTTCTTGGGTATGTCAGCTTGAGGCCGAACGGTGAGCTTGGTCCCCGGTAACGGAGACGGTATGTTATTTACGACCCCTTTGAGCCAGGCCATTGTGAAGTCGTCCTCACACCATGTCTTAAGGACGCCCTCAGCAAAGTGAGCCCGGCCTCTAAAATGGATCGCGGTACTATAGTTTGTTTCTGTTGGTTCAGGTTCAGGAGCAAAATCAAAATCAAAATATTTTTATTTCACATAAACCAACATGGGCACTTATGAAACGTCAGAAGCTAGGTGCACGGTTCCAATTGGTCGTTTCCTATGGAGAAGAACCGGCAAGAAACTCCATGGTTACTCTTTTAAAAATAATTGGCTTTTACAATGTTTTCGAGTTACAGTAGGTATGGGAGGACAGCGTAGGCCTGTCAACAAGTACCAGGTACTTGATAAAAATAAAAAATGGTCTACAGATCTAGTCTACAAGGCTTACAAAGTCCTCACATTTACAAAATAAGGATGTATCAAAAGGATAAACAAAATATAAAAATCTACTAAAACCAAGAGATATGATTGCCATTTCAACTAAGAAAGAGGTGAAAAATTAAAATTGTCTGTATATAATGTCAAATAATAAAAAGATTATGTCATAGAAGTATGTACAAATAAAAAATAAACATCGTAATTTGAGAGCAGTTAATAGAAATTTACGTAGAACTTATGCCGTCAAAGAGGTGCCAGGGAAGCCACATGTGCAGAAGGAATTATTGCCAAACTACCTTGTCTTCAACGTAGTCTTTAATCTTATAATATGCTTTTTTGATAAGGACTCGTTTGATGAGGGTTTTGAACTTTCCATCGCTAAGTTCTGTAACCGACTTTGGCAACTTGTTATAAAAACGGATGCTGTTTACAAGAAATGACTTGCTAGTTTTAGTTAGTCTAAATTTAGGTATCACAATTTCATTTTTACTGCGTGTATTTATATTATGGAAATCGCTTCTTATTTTGAAAAGTCCTAAGTTTTTGCGAACATACAAAATACTTTCTAAAATGTAAAGAGAAGGCAGAGTTAGTATATCAATTTCTTTAAATTTGTTTCTAAGAGACTCGCGAGGACCCATTTTATATATTGCGCGGATTGCCCTCTTTTGTAAAATGAAAATTGAATCTACGTCAGCTGCCGATCCCCACAGCAGAACACCATAAGACATAATACTGTGGAAATATGCAAAGTATACTAACCTAGCTGTGGCTATATCTGTCAACTGCCTTATTTTTCTTACTGCATATGCAGCTGAACTTAATCTACCTGAAAGAGCTCTAATGTGTGCGCCCCATTGTAATTTTGAATCTAAAGTAATTCCCAGAAATACAGTTTCCGTAATAGCATCTAGTTTTTTGCCATCAAGTTTTAAATTCAGATCCACTTGAGGTACATTTGGTAATGAGAACTTAAGACATTTAGTTTTGTTCGCATTAAGTAAAAGATTATTAGCTGCAAACCATTTCGAAAGAACAGCCAGACTATCGTTGACATGTAAGACATCCGTATCTTTTCTATCTATTTTAAAAATAAGGGAAGTGTCATCAGCGAATAAAATGATATCCGATAAGTTAGCCATCATGTAAGGAAGGTCATTAATATATACTAGAAATAAGAAAGGGCCAAGAATTGAGCCTTGAGGCACGCCCATCTTAACTAGAGACCCCGATGACGTCGCCCCGTTAACGTTTACTTTTTGCTGCCGTTTTGATAGGTAGGAAAGAACAAGATCAGCAGCTTGTCCACGAATTCCGTAATGGTATAATTTACAGAGCAGTGTATTATGGTCAACGCAGTCAAACGCTTTTGAGAGGTCACAGAAAATGCCAATTGCATCCTGGGACTTCTCCCAGGATTCCAAAATGTGACTGATGAGTTTTGCTCCCGCGTCCGTCGTCGACCTACCTTTCGTGAAACCAAACTGGCGACTATGTAAAATCCCATTTGAGTTAAAATGTGACAACATCTGGTCCAGCATGATTTTTTCATAGATTTTGCTCAATGCTGGTAGCACAGATATAGGTCTATAATTGGAGGGATCAAACTTACTACCCGATTTGAAAATTGGTACTACTTTACTATGTTTCATTAGGTCAGGAAACGTACCGCTGTCTAAACATTGATTAAATATGCCTGTTAGGGCAGGGGCAATTGTGTCAATAATATCTCCGAGAACCTTAACAGAAATCCCCCATAAGTCTTCAGTGTTTTTTATGTTAAGACTTTTAAACGCTTTTTTAATTGTGGCAACAGAAATGGGCTTGAATTCAAAGCTTGGAATTTCCTTATTAAAGTTTTCTTTAAGAAGAGCTTCAGCTAACATAGGTGATGAGGGGAGAGATTTCGTAACCTCTATTGGTATGTTGGTAAAGAAATGTTCTAGTGTCTCAGCAACTTTCAACTTATCTGAAATGGTTTCATTATCAATTTTTAGGGACAACTCATTCTGATCTCGCTGTTTTGTGTTTCCAGTTTCTTTGTTAATTACTTGCCACACAGTTTTTATTTTATTATTAGACATACTAATTTTGTTACTTATTAATTTAGATTTAGCCACAGCGCAGACTCTTTTGAATATTTTAGAATAGTTTCTTACATAATTATGAAGGGCTTGATCAGAAGTTAGTGATTTCTCGTGGTACAGATTATATAAAGTATCTCTGCTTTTTCTAATGCCAGCAGTGGCCCATTCACTAAATTTTGGTTTAGTATTTATAGTAACTTTTTTTACAGGACATGCTTTATTGAATTCTTGGCATACTGTAGAAAATAATGTACCATAGTTTATGTTGGGGTCTTGTGAATCAAAACTAGCTGTTGAAAGATAGCTATGAACATTATTATTAAACATTTTCAATTTATTTTTAGTTAAAGGTCTCAAATGAATGGATTTTTCCGTGTTTAATTTTTTACCTAAGTCAAATGATACAAGTTGACCAGTATGGTCAGACCTGACGCCACTAATTAAGGACGAGTCTTTTATTTTACAATTAGTAAATACATTGTCGATGCATGAAGCTGAAGTTGCTGTTATTCTAGTCGCTTCATTAAATTAACATTTTAAATTAAATGATTTAAACAATGAGATTAGCTTACATTTTTCTGGTGAATTAACTAAAAGATCAATATTTAGATCACCACAAACAAAAACGAATTTACTATCTTTAAAAAGTTTACTCAGGATTTCTTCCATTACAATCAAGAATGATGACAAGTTAGAGGCTGGTGGTCTATAAACACATAAGAAAGTATGGCCTTCAACCTCTGCACATGCTACCTCACATAAGCGATCAACAGAGCAAGCAGTGATATCCTTTCTTTCTTTATATCTAAAAGAACTATTACATAATATTAAAGTACCACCCCCTATTGAGGACCTGTTGTACGCACTGGCAACTGAAAAATTATTTACACTAAACAGCATTCTATCTGGTTTTAACCATGTTTCACAAAAACATAAGATATCCATATGATATTTATCTATTAACATTTCCACGTCTAAGATTTTGCCAGAGATGCGATTTATATTTTGGTGATACAGTAAAATATTATTACGCTTCTCTTTTGTCGACTCTAAAAGTTTAAAGAATTAATGACAGTATTAATAGAAGTACTAGATAATACTGTTTCGTCACTTAACCTAGTCTCAGTTAAATTATCAATAACTGCGTGTATATTGTAAGCTAACAAAGTAGCCAATACATGTTTACTTTTCTTGGGAAGAAACATATGTTCCTGAGCTAATACAAAATCCCTAATAAAATAGTTTGTATCAAAATACAATAAACGGTCACTATGACGACATGTCAAAATATGCATTAAGTTGTTTAAACTATAAATGTAATCATTTTCTACATCATACAAATTATCAGAATATGGCAATGCACATAATATTAATTTACCTAGTTTTAATTTAAGTAGGGTGTCAATACCGTTAACTATGTCCCTTTTTGTTACGCTCAAACTGTTTCCAATTAAAAGAACTACAGTAGTCTGCTCATTCATTTGTGTATGTTTTATTTTATGAACAAGCTCATTAAAATGCAAGTTATGATAACAACAGTTAGCTATAGCATGTTTAGAGCGGTTATTTAATAATGATCCAAAACCTGATCCTAATCTATCAGAGCCTTTAACAGAGCCCGGAGCTGGTCCTCTATCACCTGACGGATCCCCTCCGCTTGCTCCTGCGTCATTTCCAGAAAAGGCTCTGTCATGACGGCAACACACAGCTCGTTGCTCCTGAATGACGCAGCCGCTTCAGCGTAGCTCACCAAAGTTCCATCCACCATACGGGAGCGAGCAGGCTTGCTCTTCTTGCTGATCCCTGTTGGTGTGACGGAATCTTCGGGACGCGAACGCTTCTGCGCCCTTGCCATTGGTTCGGTGTTGGTCTTATTTGGGTTTTTCTTCCCTCTTGGTCTCTCGCTGCGTTTGCGCTTAACGCTGGTGGCAGCCTCGCCTTTTGGCATCTCAGCCGTAGCCGGTACCGCCTTGAGGGACTTCTTTTTGTTTGTGGCTGTTTGCCATCTATTGGCGTTTGATACTCCTTCCAATGGGGCTTCGTTCAGACCCGTCAGGTCCCTCTCAGAGACCGCAGCCGTTGACGCAGCCCGTGTTTTGGGCGCATCTACATTTGCAGTACTCCTCGAGTCGCCATGAGCGAGTGCTGTCCTAGGCCTTTCGGTCGGAGTTATGTTAGGTGGCGCATCCGTGGGGTGCACGTTGAAAAGCCTCCTCGTGGCGCACCCTGGGCAACGTCGGCTACAAATGCCCACTAGGTTTTGGTGGACAATTGGGGCCGGCGGCTAATTTTCAACAGGCGGGGAAAGGTCATGGTTCCAATCACCGATCATCCATGATGGTCGGTGAAGGGAACCGGGCTACAGACGGGCGGGCCTACGTCTACTCCCCCTCTGCTTACAGAGGGAGTTGAGTGGGCGTAGACTGGGAAGAGGCGGTTCGCGCCGCTGCACCCACGAGAGTGTGGGTGGTGGAGGGTGTCCAATGCCCGCGCTGCGTCTGTCCGGCATCCGGCGGCAGCGTGGGGATGCCGGGGCGGCGGTTGGTTCTGCCCAGCCGTCGGCCACCCCGTAATCCTGAGTTCAGGACCGGGGGTCCGGGCCACTGAGGCTCGGGCCGCGAGGAAGACAACTTCTTTAAAAAATTACCCCAATCCCAAGGTCTAGCGTGCCGAGGGGATGTATGGCCGGAGGGGATCCGGTCGTTAGCGCGGTGAAAAGGGACCTCACCCTTAAAAAGGAAAAATGGAAAAGGCTAATGAGAAAATGATTCCCCAGGCGGGCACCCTCCTACCCAAGGAGGTACAATCCCGCCCTTCTTCGGAAGGCAGCCCCTTCGTATCTGGGGGGGGCACCAATAGCCTCGCGGGCCGGCAGACCACCGCCGACCTGCGTCAACCGGCGTCGCAAGAAAAGGAGCTCCGGGTTAACCTGGAGCGCCTGTGCGACGCCACAGTACCGCTTGCCGTCGCTGACGGCAACAAGAGCCGAGGAGGCTCATGTCCTGAGAAGGACCCAAACTCGGGTGAGTGCACCTCCAAATCTCGGAGGAAGCGCCCGCGAAGCGTGGACTCGGGGTCGATGGGCCTCTCCTCCAGTGAGGAGAACCTGTCGGCCGCCAAGGTGCCAACGGCACAAAGAGGGCGGGGTCGGTTGCCGGGCCGTGATCGAGCGGGTCGCTTCGTGCCGATCTCTCGGCCCGCTACACCGGCTCCCATTCAGCGTCTGGCAGAGAGCGTGGAGAGCGACCCCGGGCCCTCGATAGTGGACCTCAGTGAGGGCTCCTCGGCGTCCTTGCTGGGGTCCAACAAGGCGGAGGCGAACGCCGCAAAGCGGGCGCAGCGGAAAGCGGTGGCGGCTGACGAGGTCAGCGAAATGGCCCGACTGGCCCGAGAGCGACGCTCTGCTCAGGTGGCTGCCGGAGAGAGCCTGTCGGCGGTGGCGCTCAGTCGCCAAGTTTTGGACGGCGTGGACATCGTCCTGAAGGTTGCCACTAAATCTGGCAGCCTGAAGGGCACGTTCACGCGCGCTCTAAAGGAGGCGGCTGACGACATAAAGGAGGCAGTTGGGGTCCTCCTTAATCGCACCAGCTCGGAGGAGACGGCGAAGTTGTGGGAGGAGAACGGCCGTCTCAGATCTGAGCTCGAGGACCTCAAGCGGGAGCTTGCCGCGCAGAGGGCGGAATGGCAGCAGAGGCGTCCTGCGGCCACCGGTTCCACTCCCGTCACTGCCCCGCCACCGTCGGCCCCATCATCGTCGGTCCCTGCCCCGACACCTGCGGATGTGGAGATCGAGAAGATTGTTCGCATCTGCATGCTGCAGTGTGGGGGTATGGTGAATGCCCGCCTGCAGGGCCTGGAGTCGAGGCTTCTCCCGGCAGAGACTCTCCGGCCGCCGCTCGCTGCGGATAGGCGGAGGAAGGAGGAGCCCGCTAAGCCGGGCCCGACAGCCCGGAAACCCAAGGGGGCCAACAAGCCCGCGGAGGGGCCCGGAAAGCCCGTGGAGGGCAAGTCCGCGCCAACTTCCCGGACAGCTGCGCCTCCGCCGACCGCACCCCTGGCGACCGCTCCCTTGGCAACCGCACCTGGGTCCACCACGGAGGCCTGGACGACGGTCGTCAGGAGGGGCCGCCGTAGGAGAAAGACGGCGCCGCCGCCACCGGTACCCGCTGGTGCACCAACACCGGCACCCAAGAAGGCTCAGGGGCCGCCTAAGGTCAGAGCTCCACGCACCGCGGCTGTAGTGATTACACTGCAGCCCGGAGCCGTCGAAAGGGGCGTCTCCTATAAGGCGGTCCTCACGGAGGCAAAAGCCAAAGTCGCGTTCCCCGACCTTGGCATACCGTCCGGCCTCAAAGTGAGGCCGGCGATTACGGGGGCGCGACTACTTGAGGTGTCGGGTGCCTCTAGCGGCGAAAAGGCAGACGTCCTGGCCGCCAAGCTGAGGGAGGTCCTCAACCCGGAGGACGTTCGGGTGTCCAGGCCGATGAAGACCGCTGAATTGCGCGTCGACGGACTGGACGACTCGACGACTCCGGCCGAGGTCGTGGCGGCCGTCGCCCAAGCCGGTGGATGTCCCCCGAGGACGTGCGGACGGGCGAGATCCGCGTCGCCGATTCCGGGCTCGGCGCGATTTGGGTGCGGTGTCCAGTGGCGGCGGCGAACAAAGTCGCCGACGCTGGACGTCTGTTGGTGGGGTGGGTTGCAGCGAGGGTGAAGCTGCTGCAACCCAGGGCCTTGCGGTGCTACCGTTGCCTCGACATTGGGCATGTCAAGGCACGGTGCACCTCTGTAGACCGCAGCGAGCAGTGCTATCGCTGCGGTCAGACCGGCCACAAGGCGGCCCAGTGCTCCGCGGCGCCAAACTGCAGCCTCTGTACAGCTGCAGGGAGGCCCGCTGGGCACAGAGCGCCCAAAGGCCTGTGGTGCGCCCGCCCAGAAAGGGAAGAGAGGGGGTGCCAAGGCTGCCGGGGGCTCTTTACCCCCCCCTCAGCCTGGTTGCTCTTCGGCCGACTCCCGGCCTAGGAATGGTGCGGAGGGAATGGATTGCGCATAATGGCGCTCTACCATTTCCTCCAGGGCAATATCAACCACTCTGCCAGAGCTCAGGATCTTTTGCTCCAGAGCATGGCAGAGTGGTCGATTCACGTGGCTGTGGTCGCCGAACCGTACTTTGTCCCCCTCAGGGATAACTGGGTGGGAGACCTGGACGGTTTGGTGGCCATCATTGGCGGGGCTCTCGCCGGTCCGTCCCGAGGTCACGGCTGGGTAGCCGCCCTCGCGGACGGCATTGGCACGGTTGGCGCGTATTTCTCGCCCAACAAGAGTCTCGCCGACTTCGAGAGGTTCCTTGTCGAGTTGGGTGCCGTCGTGAATCGACTCTACCCTCGCCCGGTGCTGTTGCTGGGGGATCTCAACGCTAAGTCAGTGGCGTGGGGATCTCCTGTGACTGATGCTAGGGGCGAGGTGCTGGAGGAGTGGGCGATCGCGACTGGCCTGACCGTCCTAAATCGGGGCTCGGTGCACACGTGCGTGCGGCAACGGGGCGGGTCTATAGTGGACGTCTCGTTCGCTAGCCCCGCTGTCGCGAGCCGTGTCCACGACTGGCGTGTCGCCGTGGGGGTGGAGACGTTGTCGGATCACCGATACATCCGTTTCGACGTCTCCGCCCAGACCGTCGGCGGCCGCAGTCTGCCGGCCCCGCGAACGGACGGTCCACGCTGGGCACGTAAGCGCATCGACAGGGAGCTCCTCGAGGAGGCTGCTATTGTCCAGGCCTGGATCCGGGAGTCGGCAACGAGCGGACCCGTCGACGTCGAGCAGGAGGCGCTGTGGTTCCGCGGGGCGATGACGCAAATTTGTGACGCGTCAATGCCCCGGGTCCACGTACAGTCAGCAAGGCGCCAGGTGTACTGGTGGACCGCTGAGATCGCGCAGCTGCGCGTCACGTGCGTGGCGGTTAGGCGCCAGTACACCCGATACCGGAGGAGACGTCGTCGGGTCCCTGACGAAGAAGCCGCGCTGTATGAGGTGTACCGCGCGGCGAAGGAGACTCTGTGGCTGGCCATCGGCGACGCGAAGACGCGAGCCAGGGAGGAGATGTTGGAGACTCTAGACGGGGATCCGTGGGGGCGACCTTATCGCGCGGTTCGAGGGAAACTTCGGGCCGCGGCGCCCCCACTTACGGAGAGTCTCCAACCCGAGCTGCTGGAGGAGGTGGTAGCAGCCCTCTTCCCGGCAAGAGCGGAACACACTCCGCCGCCGATGGCTTTGCCCACAGCCGCAGAGTCTAGAGAAGAGAACGCCATCAGCGTCCCAGAGGTGACACAGGCAGAGATGGGGGCAGCCGTGAAGCGGCTCCGGGCCAAGAACGTGGCTCCGGGGCCCGACGGGATTCACGGCTGCGTGTTAGCCCTCGCTCTGAAGGAGCTTGAGCCCCAACTGAGAGGACTCTACACGGCGTGTCTTGAGCGGGGCCAATTTCCCACTTTGTGGAAATCTGGTCGTCTGGTCCTGCTCGGGAAGCCGGGGCGCCCTGCGGATTCGCCGTCTGCATACCGGCCCATAGTGCTGCTTGACGAGGTGGGTAAGCTGTTTGAGCGGATAATCGCAGCCCGCCTCGTCGGCCACTTGTGCAGAGAGGGGCCGGACTTGGACGACAGCCAGTTCGGCTTTCGGCACGGGCGCTCCACCATTCACGCTGTGTCGCGGGTGAGAGTCCTGGCGGAGGAAGCAGTGTCTCGGGGCGGGGTGATGTTGGCAGTGTCCTTGGACATATCCAACGCCTTCAACACCCTGCCCTGGAGTTGTATTCGGGAGGCACTGCAGTATCATCGGGTGCCTCCCTACCTCCGCCACATCGTTGGGGCTTATCTGTCGGAGAGGTGTGTCACCTACATGGGACGTGATGGCGAAAACCAGCACCGCATGTCGTGCGGTGTTCCACAGGGCTCGGTCGTAGGCCCGCTCCTGTGGAACATCGGGTACGACTGGGTGCTGAGAGGCGAGCTCCAACCGGGCGTGGACCTGACGTGTTATGCTGATGACACGCTGGTCACTGCCCGGGGGAGCTCGTACAGGGAGGCAGCGTTGCTGGCGACGGCTGCGGTCTCACAGGTGGTGGGCCGCATACGTCGCCTGGGACTGGAAGTGGCCCTCAACAAGTCGGAGGCCATGGTGTTTCATGGCCCCCGGCGGGCGCCGCCGCCCGGCTCACACATCGTGGTCGGGGGGGCCCGGATCGCTGTCGAGTCTACCATGAAGTACCTGGGATTGGTGCTCGACAGCCGGTGGGATTTCGGCCCTCACTTCCGGCGGCTGGCGCCTAAGCTGTTGGGCGCCGCTGGGGCTCTGTCAACGCTGCTTCCCAATCTGGGGGGCCCGAGCGCCGCCTGTAGGCGGCTCTACATGGGGGTCGTGCGATCGATGGCCCTGTATGGGGCCCCGATCTGGGCGACTGACCTGACGGCCGGTAGCATCGCAATACTGCGAAAGCCGCAGAGGGCGATGGCCGTCAGAGTCGCCCGGGGCTATCGCACGATCTCCTACGAGGCGGCCTGCGTACTGGCTGGATCCCCGCCCTGGGACCTAGAGGCGAAAGTACTCGCGTCGCTGTATCGGTGGCGCGAGGAAGCGCGGGCGCGAGGCGAGTGGCTGATGCAGCGCCATATGGAGCTGCGTCGGTCACAGCTTCGCGAGGTCCTGGTGGCGGAATGGCGGGACAGGCTTTCCCGCTCTACCGCCGGCCTCGTCACTATCGAGGCGGTCCGGCCGGTACTCGAGCGCTGGCTCGGGAGGAGGCACGGCTCCCTGTCGTTTCGGGTGACGCAGGTGCTCTCGGGGCATGGTTGCTTCGGGAAGTACCTGTGTCGCATAAACAGGGAGCCGGACGCCCGGTGTCACCACTGCGTCGACTGCCGGGAGGACACGGCGTGGCATACGCTGGCAGAGTGTGCCGCTTGGGAGGAGCCGCGCCGTGCCCTCATCTCAGAAGTAGGCAGTGACCTGTCGCTGCCGGCCGTGGTCGAGTCGATGGTCGGCAGCGAAGAGTCCTGGGACGCGGTGGTTTCCTTCTGCGAAACAGTCGTCTCGCAGAAGGAGGCTGCGGAAAGGGAGAGGGAGATCTCGTCCACTCACCCGGCCCGCAGCAGGCGCACCGGGCGTCGGCGGAGGGCAGACAATGCCCTCTTCCAGCCCCCCTAAATGGGTCCAGGGGCGACGGACTCGGGGACGTCCGTCACCCCCCACACACTAGGACCCGAGGTGGCGGCGCGTAGTGTTCCACGCGCGCCCCTGTTAGACGTCACGGGGGGAGTCAAACACCTCACTCCCCCCCCCTGACCCGAGGAGGCCCGCAATTGCGGGGGCACCAGCCGGGGGTTGCGGAAGGATCGTACGTTCCCGCGACCCCCGGCGTAGGTGTGAGATGGAACACCGGGGTGGTTTTTAGTCAGTAAGAGTCTGACAGACCCCGTCGCCCGCCCCAGGGCGGCGGACATCCATGAGGATTTTCCACCCCGGAAACAAAAAAAAAAAAAAGGTGGCGCATCCGTGGACGCAGATGAGGTTGGGATTGCTCTGGACGCAGCCTGTTGTGGCGCATCCTTTGCGGATGCCTTCCTCATCGCATCCTTGGACGCCGCCGAACGTTTGTGTTTATTGGACACAGTCTTGGGCAGTTGCCTCTTAGGCGCATCTTGAGACGCAGCCTTTGTGTTGGATGTGGATGGCGCATCTGAAGACGCAGCCTTTGGTGGGTTGGTTTTTGTAAGCGCATCCGACGAGCGGGACGCAGCTTGTGATTTTAATTCTTTGGTCTCTTTATCCATATGTTAGGATGTTTTGATTCACCGTTGGAGCTCTCCACCCGCCACGGAGCCCTCAGTCGGGGACGTCGCCCGTTCAACGAGCGAACGCCAGAGCTACTCCTTCGGTATAGGATCAACCTAGTAGGAAATTGACGAGCCCGCACGTAACGGAAGATCAAGGAACTGTAAACGACACGAGACTATGCCGCAACTCATCCCAAGACCCCACGCCACGCCGGCTGTCCCCCCCCACTAAGCCGATCCTCGCTTGACATCCCGCTTATGGGATGCCTCAGCCGGTTGATAATGGGTAGCTACTCCATTACCTCCCGTGTAAGAGGAAATCCGGGCCAAAGTGGTGTGTTGTGTGCAACCTGCTCCACTCAACCACCAGGATTCCTTCATCCCTCCGTACGGGTCCCCGCGTACGGCACAAACACGCGGGAGGTCATTGCTGTCCATCATCTGCTCTTGTTCTATGGTGGACACCCAGGGGCATGACCTCGCCACCCCTGAGATAATCGCCCGGTGATTTCTGTTACGTCTAATTCATAAGGAATTAGACCAATAACGGGGAGCAACCTCGAGAAGGAACATCACCAGACTTGCCTTGAGGATCTACACGACCGTTGCGCTCTCTCTCAAGACCCCGCCACCTCGCCGCCTCTGAAGGAGGAGACAAGGTAGGTTTGCGTCTACAAAACCAAGCCAAGCAAGTAAGCAAGCGAAGCGTGTTGTTGGAAGCCAAAACATAAATTTGCAAACACAAACCCCCCCTCAAATGGTCAATTTTTACTTTTTAATAGAAAGTGACAGAGTTCAAAATTCTCTATCTTTCTGTCTAAGAAACATTTTTATAACATAAATAGTTCCAAAGATATGGACATCTTTTAGGCCGTTAAGTAACATAATTTTTGATGATTCCATCACTTGAAAGCGTCTAACCCACACTTCTTAGCTTAATGTACTTTAAAATACCTTAACTGCCCGATGTGATGATTATTTTCTAGCCTTCTACTTAACTACAAGCACGTTATCTGATTTTTCTTGACTATAAAGACGCTAACGGACTATAACTTCTTTATAGCATTTAAAGAACAGTTTATGTGAAAAAAATTACTTATTTGCAGTTACCAGCCCTTAACGCTGTTTTAGTTAAGCATGTAATTCTGCACATTTCCCAGAATACTTATCTAAAAAGCAGCTAAGCCTCATTACTTAGCTAAAAGGCAGTTAGCAGACTCTCGCGCCGCGTTCACTCCGGGGTTGAGTGGGGTGCGGGTGCCCTGCTCAAGCCATCCGCCGTCCCGTCGGACTTAATCTTTCCACCCGGAGGGCACTGACACTGACTCTGTCAAAGATATGAACTACGAGATCTAACTAAGATCGAAGAAGTGACGATACAGATGAAGATATTGAAACAGAAAAACCCAAAACGACAAGAAAACAAAATCAAGTCATTTATTCAGACTAGGCTGAGAATCAGCACTTTTCGAACGTCAAAATTACAAAAGACAGTCCCCAAAACGCCCGCCCTTCACCACTTCCTAGTGCTTACTTACGATCCAAAAAAATAAATACAATAAAATCAAAGAGCTAGCGAGTCTCTTTAATTCCGTCATCTAAGAGGGTACAACGCCCGAGGCGTGGAGCAGAGATGCGGTGGTTCTGTTCTTCAAAAAAGGTGACAAATCCTCACTGAAGAACTATAGACCCATCTCACTGCTGAAACACTTATACAAGCTGCTCCCGAGGGTCGTCACGGACCGTCTCGCGAAGAGACATGTCGAGTTCCAGCCGCCAAATCAAGCCGGTTTTCGAAAAGGCTTCAGTACCAAAGACCACATCTATGTTCGGCAAATTATACAAAATACCGCGGAGTATAACCAGTCCCTGTGTATAGCATTTGTGGACTACGAGAAACGATGCGACTCCGTCAAAATATGGGCAGTTCTGGCCTTTCTGCAACGATGTTGAATTGACTGACGCTACATCGAAGAGACGAGAGAGAGAGAAAGATAGAGAGAGCGCGCGCGCGCGCGTGCGGGCATTGAGATGTTTGTACGACGCTGCCACAATGACTTTTCAGATCCAGGATCAGAAAACAACCCCATCCAACTGCTCAGAGGGGTGAGACAGGGGGATGTAGGTAATATCCCTGGCTGACTGGATTGGACAGGGTATCAACGTGAATGGCGAGTACATTTCACATCTACGATTTGCCGATGATATTGTCCTAATGGCAGAGATGCTGAAACAGTTAGACCAGATGCTGCATAGCCTAAATGGAGGCTCCATTTAGGTTGTGCAACATCTGGTCTAACTGTCTCAGCGTCTGTTCATCTTGTTCGATTTGCCGATGACATCGTCATATTGACTAAGTCTCTCCAGCCGAAATGGAGCCTCTCGGTGGGTTCGCTTCAGCTTAAATGTGGACAAGACAAAATTCATGTACAATTCGCACATCTTAACGAGTCCAACTAAAGTTTTGAAGGATTATATCTACCTAGGGCAAGTCAACCAGCTCAGTAGACACAACTTTGAGAAAGAAGCCGACTGAAGGATACAGTTGGGCTGGGCAGCATTTGGAAAACTTCGTCAAGTTGTCGCGTCGCCTATCCCGCAGTGTTTGAAGACTAAGGTCTTAACCAGTGCGTCCTGTCTGTCATGATATACGTTGCCGAAACGAAGACATTGACGGTCGGGCTGGTACACAATTCAAGGCCGCTCAGCGCGCTATAGAGCGAGCTATGCTCAGAGTCTCTTTGAAGTATAAAATCAGGAATGAAATTTTCAGGAAAAGAACCGCAGTTACCGACATAGCTTGCAGAGTAAGCAAACTGAAATGGCAGTGGGCTGGCCATGTTTGTCAAAGGACCGATGGCCGGTGGAGCAGACGAGTCCTGGAGTGAAGACCGCGTATCGGCAAGTGTCGAGTGAGCCTCCCACCAACTAGATGGATCGACGGCCTAAATAAGGTGGCTAGGACAAACAGGATGCGGAAGGTAGAAGACAGGGTGTTATGGCGCAGCTTGGGAGAGACCTTTGTCTAGCAGTGGACTGCGATAGGCTGAGTTTATTGATGACTGTGTTTAATTTAGATATTGTTATGTTCCTAAATACTTAAAACTACAAGCTTTTGCTTATGGATCCGTCCGCGTGGAGGTTGGTAAACGATATCATTTCGAATAATTAACTCACGGGAATGAACTACCGGTATAAAAAGTATTCAATGTTTTATTCCAGGTCATGGTCTACCAGTGTGCCAAATGTATCTATCTACACTTGAAAGTGCTGCTTATGTTTTATTATTTATTTAGTGTGCAATTTTACTACATATTTTATTAGGTACCTTTATTTGTTATAATATTTAAATAATTTAGGACTGAAGTTGCCTCATGTCTGATATAATGTAGCCTTAGTTTATTAAAATAACTGGGTTAGAAGTTTTCTATTAAATCAATGGTTGAATCAATGGAATAAAGAACATGGATTAAGAATATTGTCCATGCCAAATAATGAGCTCATGATCTGTTAGATCATAATTAGTTATAAGTTGATTATTATTGCGTCTTAAAATTATAAGTAATTATTTTACCTTTTAAATGTTGAATTATACTTTTGATTTTGAAAAGAACATGACGTAAGTATTTAATCAATTACTCACATATTTCCCTAAGAATGCTACACTATAAAGAAGTTAACCACAAGCGAAATATTTTTAGCCACCTTTTAGTTAAGTAAAGTAGTTAAGAGTTTACAAAAGTTCCATAAAACATTGGCAACAATTAGCTAAAAAGCATCTAAAGCCCCGTAATCGCTCATTAGGAAAGTTATTGAAATTGAAATCGAAGCGAATGTCATGACTATAAAGCAGTTATGTCACTTAACAACTTTTTAGTTAAGTATTTCTAAACAAAATATAACAAACATTATGAAGCTTAACATTTTAAATAAATTACTTTACTAAAAATCCGCTAAAGTATGGCTAACGGCCTTTTAGTACAGCAATAAGATGCAATAACTAGGTTACATGCTTAACAAAATGAGAAAAATTAATTTTAAAAGTAATTAATAACAGTTATTGGACAAAAAGGGTTATCTACGATAAACAGAAAGAAATATCAATTGATGTGTCCACCAATCATTATCCTAAGTATCATAGGTTTTAAGAAACAACGATTCCCGCGTTTTTTGGCATTTTCTCCGAAACAACTTTTTGGGCTTAACGGCCTTCTAGTTAAAGGACGGCAGAAAGGTGTTAATAAATTAGACGAATATTGCAAACAACACGACATTGCCTATCACAAGTCTTCAAACTTAGAGGATCGCCACAAGGCAGATTTAGTTTTGTTAAATATGGCTAAAGAGCGAGCACTTGCCTCAGATGCCAGTGTAGGGGAAAAATTGGCAGCGTGCTTAGTAAGCAGCGATATGTCAACAAAAATTAAAACTGGTTTTGACCTAAAAAAAGATAGCAAAAAGTGTTCTCAAGTGTTCAAAATTTCTATATTTATGTCTGTAATTTATATGGTGTACATAATAAAGAGTATTCTATTCTATTCTCCTAAAATTAAACCTGGAAAAGGGTTGAAAAATAAATTTAAAAATGTTATTAACAAAACGAAGAGACATATGACAAAATTAAAACCGAAATGCAAGAAAGTGGCAATAGAATTAGCTATGGCCGCTGTCAGAGAATTAGCTGATGATTCCTCTATAGAACTTCCTCGTGTTATTCCTATACCAAAAACTGGTGGTGTATTGCCTTTGATTCCGATTTTTGCGGGATTATCGACCGCATATCGGTAGATAGCAAATCGGCCTCACGCATACGCTTCGCGACTCGTTGTACGACTAATTACCTGACTACGATTCTCAAAGTTTTCAACACCTACCCAAAATGTTTAAATGCAAGCGTTGCCAAGTTGAGAGTAGGGACGGCGCTAAATGCGTGGGATGCCTGGGACAGTTCGACTTTCCCTGCGCTGGCATAACTGAAGGAGGATGGAGGAAATTGGGGGATCGCAAGAACACATGGAAATGTAGTAATTGCAAATCCTCGGCAGCATCCAGCCCTCGCCCCACAACTGCAGCTGCAACTACGCCCGTAACAGCTGACATGGATTCTATTATGTCAGAACTGAAGGCCCTCTCAGCCCAGATGGACAACTTGCCTGCTTTAATGGAGAACGTGAAAGCTATCCAATCGGAACTGGCGGAGCTTAAGTCGATCAGGTCGGATTATTCCAGTCTTAAAACAGATGTCGAGTTTCTGGACCATTCGGTGGAGACATTAACCAACAAAGTGTCGGTCTTGGAGACTGAAGTGGACTGCCTTAAGAAAACTAAGGAGGAGATGGCGGCGTTACATGATCGATGCTCCAAAATTGAAGATCTACATCGCGAAACTGAGCAAAGATCAAGAATGAACAACTTAGAAATTAAGGGTGTTCCATCAACCAACTCAGAAAATCTGTTCGCAATCATTGGCAAGATAGGAGATATCATTGGATGCAGTATCCCTAAAGAGCAGATAAACTTTATTGCAAGAGTACCGATGCGAAACAATGAACAGAATAAAAATATTATTTGCTCAGTTCATAACAGATACCTCAAAAATGATTTCGTGGCCGCTGCTAAAAAACTTAAAACATCTATAACTGCAAGCAAGTTGGGCCTGCAGTCCGACAGTGTCATCTACGTAAATGATCATCTGACTTTTGAGAACAAACTGCTGTTGAACAAAACGAAAAAGCTTGCTAAAGAACGAGGTTTTTTATACACTTGGGTGGTTGGTTGCAAAATCCTTCTAAAGAAAAATACCACTTCTCCAACCCATCACATAAAAACGGAACAGGACTTAAAAAAGTTTCTGAATTAAAAATGCTGTGTCAATTTTATAATTTGTCGTACTTGTATACTCGCACGCACTACGCTAATAGTTTGAGAAACACTGGTGCCATTTTTTTACGCGCATTCCTTTACCGCTGCCCTTTTATTTTCTTATCGCTCGGTGTCGACCATAGCTATTTCTCTATCGAATCCTATTTGCATGGACCTAAGGTTGTAATCAGCTTGATCTCGCTCATTTTCTTAATGTATCATAATGTAGCTTTTTGCTTTGAACTGAATGTACCTCACATTACAATTTCTATTGAAGCACTATTATTTAGTAATCTTTCTGTTTGCAATGTCACCTATTAGTGTGTTTTACCAAAATGTTCGGGGATTGCGTACAAAAACGTTAATATTCTATCGTAATGTGTGTGTTAATTTCTACGATATCATTTGCTTAACTGAGACCTGGCTTATTGAGGGTATTAAAGACAGTGAATTATTTGACGACCGTTATATAGTGTGGAGGCGCGATAGAAATTATTCTAGCACGAAACAAACTTTGGGGGGTGGTGTTCTAATTGCAGTGCGACGTGAACTTATCAGTGATCTCCGCAGTGAATGGTTCTCGTCTGCCGAAGACTTGTGGGTTACTCTCACTTTGCACAAGAAGAGACCGCGAGTGTCGTATAAAATGCATATTTGTGTAGTATACATTTGCAACCAAAATCTTGGCCACTCCCAAGCAGGTCAGTTAACAAATTTTTCTAATAACCTAACAGATATTGTTCAGAAGCATCCAGCTGATAAATTTTTAGTTCTTGGCGACTTTAACCTTCCAAATATAAACTGGGAACCAGATGATGATGGTCAGTCTGTTTGCCCTAGTAATATCCAAGGTCATGTTCAGGTCAATTTATTCGATAACTTTACAGTCTGCAATATCTCGCAATACAATTCGCACGTAAATGTCAACAATAAAATACTAGATCTAGTTTTATCTAATAGCGAGGTTTCAGTGGCAAGTTGCGCCGATCCTCTTGTGCCGGAAGATCCGCATCATAGGGCTCTCTGTGTGTCTGCTGATTTCGTGGAACTTCACACTCTTTCTGCACGACCTCGTATACAATTTTTATATCGATCGGCCGATTATACGGCCATTAATCACCGGCTGAGCCAGATCGATTGGCTTAACGAAGTGAGCACTAGGACACTCGAAGATGCCGTATCATTTTTCTATGACACAATCAATGAACTACGTGATTCTTTTGTACCAATTAAGACGGTAGTTTCAAGCAGCAGATACCCTCTCTGGTTCAAACAGCCTCTGATAAAAATTCTAAAAGAAAAAGCGAAGTACCACGCAAAATTTAAAAAATACGGAAACCTGTCTGATCATGAGTCTTTTGTTTTGCTCCGACAGCGTGCCAGGGAAGTTGAAAGTGAAATGTTTAGCTGCTATATTAAAAAAATTGAAGAAGACATTTTTAAGAACCCCAAAGCGTTTTGGTCGTACGTAAAATCGAAAAATCAAATCAATGCTTATCCTTCCTCGCTTCAATATCGAAATAGCACTTCAAGTATAGGAGAGGATATTTGCAACATGTTTGGCGACTATTTCTATTCTAATTTTCTTGGTACTCCTAGTAGTATCAACGGTGACGATGATCTTTCCACTGGCCATGCGCAGGGTTCAAACATGCATTTAAGCGATATTGTTTCGAACATACATTCAGTCGAAGTTAATGAATTAGAAGTATTCAATCTACTTAAAGGAGTTGACTTATCTAAATCTGCAGGACCAGACAATATTCCGCCAGTTTTTATACTCAACTGTGCCAAAAGTCTGACTCCTCCTCTTTCACTTCTATTCAGGCAGTCTCTAAAATTAGGTGAGGTACAGTAAGGCATCAATTTTGCATAAGCATATTAAAGTTCAAATTGCTGTGATAATACCGGCCGCCTCGCGCCGCAGGCCACATCTGTGTGTGTAAGTCGAACACGCATTGGCTAGCGTGAGCGTCACAGTATAAATATCTTTCTACTGTCCTAGCGTCGAACGAAACAAAACATATCGTCGCTTTTACGCACACGGTACTACGTAATTACACATAACCTTGGTGGGTTCATACTACTGCTCAAATTCACTTCATCATAGCAAGTATAGATAGCTGGTAACGTAACCTAATGGTTTAGCAAACGTGAAAGTCTGGGTTCCAATCTCGAGATGAGACTATTATTTTTCTTTTCAACAATATTATCTTTTTCGTTTTTTTTTTTTTGTTATTCAATAGAGATAATAAAAAAGAATAACAATGTAATAATTTTTATGTTTTTATTATTATATTGTTATGCTTATGTTATATGGGGTTAAAAATAAAAATGTTTTATGCTTAAGTGATTTCAAAATGTTTATTCGTTATAAACAGTCATATTTATTAGGACTTATTGCGGTTATAGCTTAAGTATTCATTTTCATTATGAAAAGAAGATTGAAACTAAACCTCAAAATAATCCTTATTAATACGGATATGACACAATTTTATTTTAATATTACTAAAATCAATTTATGGGCCATTTTCAAATTCTTTGCAGGTAAATGTTAATTCAATTTCTAGAAATTTAAATATTACAAATTATTTATATATTATTTTTTACTAAATGTATGCCCGTAATAACCATCGAATTTTGAAATCCTGTCATTAGTCGTGATGTTTTACTAATAATTGTAGGCTTTTTTTTAGATTTACGGTCTCAAGGTGTAAATAAATACCATTCTGTTACCAATGCGAAATATTTTTTATTTTAATACAAACAAAATGTATCACAAATATTTTGGTATCACTATTAATTACAGCCTTTTCTCTCTTAGGAACATGCAGAATCACAATATAAAACATTACTAATATGTATTAAAATAAAGTCATAAACAACTATGTTACTTTAAATATTAGGTTAAACCTTAAATTCTACCTAAATTCTAAAAAGTCTTTATTTTAACATCAATCATCACTAATTTTTAACTTATAAATTGGTTTATAACCAATTTATAATATTTTACAGATTAGTTTTACTGAAAACATTTATTTTGCGCCTTATATTTTTGGGACAGAAAAGTAACATAGTTGTAACACAGTAACAAAGTTGTTTTCTTGTACTAATTATACTCGCATACCTAGCTTAATATCTATTGACTATGCTTTAAATTGCAATAATGAGATCTCGTATATTAACGTAGACTTAAAAAAATATGTAGGAATGAAAAACTTCCTAAAATAATTATGAGATTTTCAACAACGTAATCAACAGCACACTGCTACTTCTCAAATATTTCTAATGGAGTATCAAACTGATAGTATACTCTTTTGCCTTTGTTTACTTTTTTGGGTTCCGCGACAATAGCCAGTAAATTTTCAAAAGGCTCATAAGACAAATCAGTCTCAACTAATTTGAATGTTTTTGCAGTATCGTCCACTGATTTGAAAAACATAATTTTTACCTCACCATCATCTTCTACTTCGCTCAACGCTTTACCCAAATAAACATAATCTTGCTTCAAACCCGAAACTTTGACTAAAACGCACACACCTTGTTTTATTTTATTAACATGGATATTTTCCTTCTCTATCAAAGAATCATCGTCGATTCCTTTTGATGTGCTGGGTTTTTCAGTTGTAGTTTTATCTTTCAATGTTTTCAAGGGGATATCATCATCAGAATCTGAACCATAGACTGTGTTATAAAATTTATTTTTTTGGGACTGCATGAGGTTGCCTATATCTTTCAGAAAATCTGATTCGCATTCGATAGAATGAATTGATAGTTCGTCTACGGGTTTCAGTGGACGGTATTCTTTGGGATCCATGCAAGAGCAAAAACCGCGTTGGCAGAAACAGCTCAAGTCTCTATACTTCAGAACTCCTTCCTCTTCAGTAAACACCTGGTGTACTTTCATTGTGCCAGATAAAGGTACAATATTCTCTGGAATTTCCGATGAACATATTTTAATATCTTCATCAGTTATAAGATGTAGCTTTACTTTACTAATATCCTTCAGAGCAAAATAGAAGTGTGAAGCATCAGAAATATCCTGTCCACGTGCGACAAGTTGGTCTGCAGTGCGCTTTAAAAAGCCACCAACCCCGTCTGCTGCGCCCTTGCCATGCCCTGCCTCAAAGAAATTCCATGTAATTTTGTTGAAGCTGTATTCAGAGAATAATTTGTTGCAAATTAGATAGAAATTCTGTTTTTGTCGGTACTGGGTGGCCGGGCCATCTGAAAACACATGAACAATTTTGACTTCTGGAAATTCCTCTTGAATAGTGGATAAGATTGGATGAAGGTGAGCCCAGATTGCAGCTGGATTGTGAGTAATATTTTCGGACACAGTGCAAAAAGATGACACTTCTATTTTGTGTTCTGGCCCTCGCTTGTACATGACTCCAGTGTGTAAAGAGACTTGATTTCGCGAACCTCCGAAATGATGGGACTGTATTTCTTCAAAATATTTACAGTTATAATTCTCGCTAAAATCAATATGCAATGCTACTTCTTCTTCGGCCAATTTATCTATACATGTTCTATAGTTTCTGTACTGTGTCTTTATATAATAAACGTGCCTTTTGAACTCTTTTAATACTATTTCCAAATTATCTATCATAGATTTTCCTGTACTTTCTTTTTCTTCTTTTACATTTTTTGTAACTTTTATTTTTTTTCCTAGCTTCTCTATAACTTCAATTTTTCTATCCCACTGAGGATATTTTACTATCATTTCGTTCTTTGTGGTATCATATTTTATTTTTCTGGAGCAACATTCAGAGCAGATTCCTGTCATACAAGCCCGTGAGGTTGCATCGCATACTTGATCTTTTATAATTTTATTTAGATCCGAGGTTGGAATCACTTTGTTTTTACACAAAGCAACAGCCAAGTATTGTACGTTTGTATGTATGCGACACAAACATGTTTCTCGCGCAGCAACAGTCGGAAGTAATACATAAAAAGGTCTATGCCGGGTAAAAGTAGTATAAGAGCATCTCAGACTTGGATTTTCTCTTTTAAATGAAACAAAAAGGTTCTTCATGTTATCGAGTAAGTAACGTTTTTGCTTTTTATCTTTCTTACGGGTTACTGTTTCTCTTTTTCCAGCAGTTGCTCTGGACACATCATCACGGTTGAAAAATTCTTTGATTTTCTTACCTATAACTTTTTTACTCAACTTTGATTGGTCCTTTCTTATGTATCCTTGGTCCACATTCAGGCATTCTTGTATAATTTGCATTTTCTTTCTAGAACATTTAACCACCTCCTCTTCAAATATCTTTTGAATAGCATGCTTTTCCTTCTGATTTCTAACTTTCTCATAGCGTTTTTTAATAGCATTCGACAAGACCCCGTACTTATCTTGACTTTTCCGACTATTATCTTCATTTTTATTAATTTTTTGCTTTTCCCTATTATATCTTTTCTTGTACTTCTCGTATTTTTTATTTATTTCTTCTATTTGTTCCTTTAGTTTCAGGTTTTCGCGGAATAACTTTGATCTATTTCTTTTCACTTGTTTTCTGCCGCGTTTGGCCGCTGTTAAGGTTGAATCAGGGCTATTTTCAGGAGGAGTCGAAAGTTGAGGTGTTGACAAACGGCGAATTGGTAGCAAAACACGTGAAACGTCATGGTCCTGTGGGTTTGGAGTAAGACGTGGGGTCATTATTCCAGGTGATGATTCCGGAGTGTGCATAACTATGCGAAGAGCCTTGGCTCGATCTCTCCGCTTGGCATTCGCAGCTCGCCATTTTTTTTTTCAGTGCTCGGTGTTCCCGTGATGACAAATCTCTGACTAAACGTTTCTTTGCATGGTATCTCTCAAGGTCGTTTTTTTTAGATGCCGCTTCTTTTTCAGGGTTATTTTTACGTCGTTCCCTATAACGTCGCTGCTTTTCTGCAGGCGTTAGAGCCATCTTCGAACGACGTAAGTCATACAAAATGTCCTGAAACAAATTATTTATTATCATTTAGTATAAATTTTTTAAGTTAAATTATTAAAAGCGTGTGACACACGAATTAATATACAAATTTGGGCCAAAACTAATATAATACCACTCTGTTACTCAGTTTACAACTCTGTTACCACGTGCTAAGTAACAGAGTTGTTCAGTAACAGAGTGGTAAATTTAACATTCCTTAAACA
Source organism: Hydraecia micacea (assembly GCA_914767645.1). NCBI lineage: Eukaryota > Metazoa > Arthropoda > Insecta > Lepidoptera > Noctuidae > Hydraecia > Hydraecia micacea. The sequence continues at coordinate 20,886,949 of OU611775.1, read as the reverse complement.
ATTAATCACAAAATACACTACATAGGAAAAATAATACTTCTGATTTAAAATATTCACTCCATGTACTATATAAATATTGTTAAATCATATTAAAAATACTAATCACTTACGCAAAAATATCAGTAACAGAGTGGTAGCTGAATAAACACACTCGACTCCTTCCACGAAACGCGGCCGACTGACTGACGTTGCGTCCCTCCCCCGTTCCTGCGAACTATCGAGAAAGATCCCAGACACCGCGCCGAAGCTACTGCTAGGAAAACAGTAGCGCCATCTGTATTTTTTAATCTAAATTACTATAGTAACAGAGCGTTGCTATGATTTTCAATGAAGCGCAGGACAAACTTGAAAAATAAAAGAAAATTACACTTTATCAATCTACTTGTCTTTTAACGCATTTAATGTGATTCAACAATGTCTCTATTTATTTATTCTATTTATTTTAATTTATCAGTTTCCCAGTAAAACAATTTATTAATGAATATTTGTATTGTACTTCTGTCTGGGACACGATAATTTTATATAGAAAACAACTCTGTTACCAAGAATGACCGCTATGTTACCTTAAAAAAGAGGAAAAATAATGAAATTTGATAAATATTTATTATTTAAGATGCTTTATGTAACAATTTATTTTAAGTTTATTCACTTTGTATTCGAAGATTTTTTGTTATTTGTTATAAAAAAAATATCTTTTTTGAGGGACACAGTTACCTGCGATGAATTTGAAATTGGCCCTTATAACTTAATACTTTGTATAAATGTTCTTGTTTATTATTTCCAATCAAATATTATGTTTTTGAGCTGGTTTTCGTTTGCACGGCGAACGCTTCGTAAACACTTGTTGAATAATTCGGCAAAATATCTCGGAAACCAATTGTTTCATATTCACTGAACAGCTGGGCCTTCCACTTCGCTTTCGACTGGCAAGGCTACCCTCTTCCTTATATCTTTTGACCCTCCGACTCACAGTAGGTAATTTCTCTAAAACATAAAAGGAATACTGTTAAGCTACTAGCAAAATTATAAAATATTATTACTATTTTGAAACAAAATTATTTTGAAAATAGAAATGTTACAAAATGATTATATATTATAATATTATGCTTAATATTATATTCATAATTCCAAAAGTAAATAAATAAACTTTAGGAAATATATTTTTTTTTTCTATTTAGGGCTTATGGTAGGTAAATTTAAAACGTTTAAAAAAATAACTACAAGGATCATCATTTATACTTTAATTAGATAAATGTTCCATAAAATAATGAAATCATAATACTCACAGTCAGTCCGGTTTCATCAAATATTTGTGATATAATAATAAGTCCATATTTACGCAGCGCGATAATATCAGCAGCTATCATCTCGATATTTAAAGGACATCATTCATTTTGGACCAAAAACTGAAAGTGCCGGCCAGGATAAAAATATGTAATATTCGGATAGAACTCACAATTCCTATCATTTTTTACTACGACACCAAATCTGTGCGCCCTTTGGTTACGGTGTTAAACACTTTTAAAATACAATAAAAATGTTATTATGAAATTGTTATTTTCATACATTTGATCATGTATATTTAATTATTCATACTGCGTATGTCCTTTTGATGTGCAATAAAATGAATTCTATTCTCTATTAAGAGATTTTCATCATTGATACTCTACGCACCGCACAGGCACAGACAGAGCGTCACAATTCACAACAAGTCCAAACTTGTTTTAAGCAGGTACCTGGAAAATCACCGGTTTGTCCCTCCCCGCCGCCCGCAACTACTGTACCCCGCGTCACCCGCCTTTTGTTTTGTTCAGTTATCCATGCGACTCTTGTTACATCGGACGGCTAAATCGCGACTTGCACTCCTCAGTTAATATTGTTATTCTTGTTTGTTGTTATTTGTTTATAGTTATTTTTTGTTATTGTTATTGTTTTAACTGACGTTATGAGTGGACAATTGTGTATTTCGTGTCGTACGCCTGTCGGTAATCGTCGAAGTTATACTTGGACTTCCCGAGAATCACAGCATACGGATGTTGCACAGTTTGTTATTGAAGATCTATTAGTTCGACAGGTATGAATCATTATTATTTTATTTCATTTTATATACAGACCTTTACCTACCTAGAGTTTTATATGATTTTGACTAAGTCTTTATTTCATCATTTCCTTGTCTGTATACCAGTTTATCTGATGTCGGCGCAGTATGTTTTCTTTTTCCAAATAATTTGGTCACTTGCCATCAACTCATTCATTTTGACCATTTATTAGTTGTATCACCTTGTATGTATATACCGTGAAATAGAACCCTTCTTGCTTAGGAAACAAAACGATTAGAATATCACGGCTCATGTATGTACATGTGCAACGAATAATACATGTTTCTTGTTTTACAGGAAGAACCTACAGAGGTTATTTGTCGACCCTGTTGGCAACGGGCTGAGCGTCGGTATCTCCGACACCAACGTGAAGTGGATCATGATGTTGCAGACGAAGAAGTCAACGCTGAACCTCATGCTTCACCAACCGTTTTACCCGGGTTCAGCCGTACCGGTAATTCGGCGAATACGTGTGTATTTCAACACGTCAAAATGCAACGAGGCACAGAGTACCCGAAGATATCATACTACGAATGTTATGCCGCTACAGCCTATTTATAACCGAAAATAGCCGTGTATGCAGTGAACACCTTGAGCAAGCTGAATGGCATTTACTTGCTTTGCAAGACAATTTTAATCGGAGGATTCAGTGCAACTCAAATTGTTTGTGCTCTAAGATTATTAATGAGCCATATCAGCACAGAAGTTTTAGATTTTGAACATTATGAACTAATAAATGATAAAGAATTTCATGACTGGACTGGCCTGACTATTGAACAGTTTACTGATTTATTAGCCAACACACCTAGCCTAAATCAAAGAAGAAACAAAAGAACTATTCTAGCAGCTTTGTTAGCAAAACTCCGAACTGGCGAATCAAATGCACGGCTAGCATCGATTTTTAAAACCAGCGAAGCCACTTACTCGCGAATCCTCCATACTGGCAGAGAAGCACTACTGCAGGACTTTGTTCCTATTCACTTAGGCTTTGACCATATGACCCGGGAAGATGTAGCACGGAGGAACCTTATGATTCCTGAAAGAATTTTTGGGAACCCGGAGAGTTCTACCGACGAAAGAAAAGCCATAACAATTGTCGATGGCACTTACATATATATACAAAAGAGTTCAAACTACTTTTTTCAAAGGAAATCCTATAGCAGCCACAAGTTCAGAAACTTATTAAAGCCGTTTCTGTTTGTCTGTTGTGACGGGCACATCATAGAAGTTTCTGGTCCACACGCTGCTACTTCTTCAGATGCGCAAATAATGCTTGATATTGTACAAAGTGAAAATGATTATGGCGACGGATTATTTCAATGGTTTTACCGAAATGGGGACGTATTTATTTTGGACCGTGGCTTTAGAGATGCAATTTCCAGCCTTGAAGGATATGGATACACCGCTAAGATGCCCGAGACAAAGCTCCCTGGGGAAACGCAACTTACGACAGAACAAGCTAATAAGTCGCGACTTGTTACTATTTGCCGATGGGTCGTAGAAGTCGTAAATGGCCGATTTAAAAGAGATTTCCGGCTGCTGAGACACGTCAACATCAATATAACACTGCACAATATGATGGATTATTTTAGAATTGCTGCCGCATTAATAAATGCCTATCACATTTTGATAGTGGATAAGGTTCACGCTACTGATATCCTTCAAATAATAGGTGAAAGAATAAACACGCCCAATACACTGGGAGATCTTGTGAATAGACACAATTTAAACCGAAGGCGAGCACAGTTCCAACCCATGGCTGCGGATATGACAGATTTCAATGATTTTCCAACATTGACAGAAGAAGATTTAATATTATTCAGCCTTGGTGTATATCAGCTCAAACAAGCAAAAAGTTATTACGGAGAGCACCTTCAATCCGACGGAGTTTTTATCATTGAGCTCGGTGGTGGGATTCCTCTGGAAATAGTCAGGGAACTTGAAGGGGAAGACTTGTGGATTATAAGAGGACGAATACAATCCCGCCACATCCAAGCCAAAAAATACCATGTGTACATTGCACTAGATCGGGCAGCAAATGGTCGTCGAGCATTAGCTCATTATTATTGTACATGCAATATCGGCAAGAGGACCATTGGATGCTGCTCACATACCATGACCATAGTCTGGTACATGGGTTATGCTAGACATGACCCATACCTCACCCCACCTGCAATAGGATTAGATGATGTATATGTTAGATTAGGACAAATATAAATGAATTTATACAATAATTTAATGTTGTTTCATTTTGCTCTTTTTTACCTAAATGAAAGGTACTGAATCTAAATGAGGTGCTGTTGGTATTGTTGCTTGTTTTTTTTTCATATTTACTATATTTGACCAAATGTATTAAAATAACACACATCTTATAACATTTTATTTCACATTTTTTTTAAAAGCATGTAACAACATAACCATAGGGCGCACAGGTTTGGTGCCATAGTAAAAAATAATAGGAATTTGGTGATCTATCCGAATATTACGTTTTTTTTTTCTGGCCGGCACTTTCAGATTTGGCCCAAAAATGTATGAAACGTGAATGATGTCCTTTGCTTGCATTTCAAAATGAACTACACCAACGCTAATAGATTAAACACACTTCACATATCAAATTATCCACCAACCAAGAAGCAACAACATTCTATTTAGTCGGGGACTAGCGGTGAATGAGTTAAGCATCTGTCTACCTTATGTTTTATTTATTTAGATTTCTGTGGGTATAATCATAAAGTTTTATGAACTATGTGAACAAGACGAACATGACACGGAACTATATTCGAGTAATATGCGAGTGTGTGTGTCTAATTACTCATTAAAAGAAGGTCGTAAGTTAAACTAAACGTCAAGCTATTGCATTGTGACTTTGCCTATGGACTTTTGGAGCCTACTGTACCTAAAATTTGGAAGTCAGCGTTAATCACTCCGATCCATAAAAAAGGGCCTAGAAACTTCGTGGAAAACTACAGGCCCATATCCAAACTATGCATTTTCGCTAAAATCCTGGAAAAAATAATATACAAGCAGCTTTACGCTTGTCTTAAACTAAGTATCAGTGACCGCCAACATGGTTTCCAGCGAGGTCGGTCCACAACCACCAATCTCATTCTTTGTGGTGACTACTTGACTGAATGTATGGCTCATCGCACACAAGTAGATGTAATCTACACTGACTACAGCAAGTGTTTTGATCGCTTGGATCATGCTATACTTCTGCGTAAGCTATTGGCTATAGGTATCAGTGGAAATCTCTTTAGGTGGTTCTCATCTTATGTGGCCAACAGATGTCAAACTGTTGTTCTTAATGGATACACATCAAGAACTATGATTACTCCCTCAGGGATTCCACAGGGATCGCTTTTGGGTCCCTTGTTATTCAACATCTTCATCAATGACGTCTCTTCATGTTTCTCTAACTCAACAGTTCTTTTGTTTGCGGACGACATGAAGATTCTTAGTGAAATCAGAACTTACGAAGATGCTGAATGTCTCCAACTTGATCTGGACAGCTTCCAAAAGTATTGCACGGCCAACCGCTTGGATCTAAATGTATCGAAATGTTACACATGTACCTTCACTCGTAAACCTAAACCTATTCTTTACAATTACAAACTAGCCAACACTTCAATAGCCAGAGTTAATACGATTAGAGACTTAGGCGTCACTTTTGACTCGAAACTTCTTTTTGACACACACATCGATAATATTATTAAAAAGCTTCTAAAGCACTAGGTTTCATCTTGAGGATATCAGCCGATTTTAAAAATATCAAAACACTCAAAATTCTGTATTGTGCTTTTGTACGCAGTCATCTCGAATACTGCTCACCAGTATGGAATCCTATTTACAATACTTACGTCAATCGCATCGAAAGTATTCAAAAGAAGTTCTTGAGGTACATTCAGTTTAAATCCAAAACCTATTTGCCTAATTATTACAGCCGCTGCAGAAAGTTTCACATTCTTCCATTAATTGAGCGGAGAAAAATTGCCGATATGGTATTCCTGTTCAATTTGGCAAATAGTTCAATCGACTGTCCTGAATTGATGAGCAAAATTGGGCTGCGTGTTCCATCCTTCACCTTAAGGAATCATCAACCTCTGTATGTTCCCTCTGTGCGATGCATATATCGACAAAACTCTTATATGATACGAGCTAGCAGGGCATACAACTCGATGTGTCAGAGTGTTGATGATCTTGATTTATTCTCCACCAGTGTTTCTAAATTAAAAAAAATATTGTGTAAAAACTTCTTTGAAGATCACTAAAACCTGTTCCGTATTTTCTTAATTCTCTCAGAGTGCTTACTTATTCTTGCTATCGCTTACCTGTCTACTGTTTCTTGTGCTACCCTAATATTGTTAGTGAAAACTTTTAATTGGCCTTCATTCACTAAGTGTCAACTATCTGTATCCTAGCTGTAAGTTTTCTTAAAAAAAAAAAAAAAATTTAGAAAAGGTGCTTCCCTTTTTCTTTTTTTTTTAGTGTTTCTGACATTACGATCTCAATGTTTATTTTTATTTTAATCAATCAAGTTTAATTTGTTTAATACATCAATACTAAACACCTTTTGCTGTTTGGTAGTAAACAATTTTAATCATCTTTTAAATAAATTGCAATCTATAGTTTTGTATAATTTAGATGCATTTTTTCAATTTTGTAAATGTAAGAACCATGGATCCGTTTATTATGATTTTTTGATGTTGACTTGAAAGAGCATGGTAGTTGAGAATGTGTCATGCTCACTTAAATGTCTCACTGATGGTGGCGCGTGTGTTGGATCATTCGGTTCCCTACAAAATGGTTGAGCTGGACGGTGCTGATCCACGCGTCATGTTCGTGAACGGGCGCCGTCGGTTGAGACTGGTCATCTCTTAACTGCCAAGGCTTATTTTTAATCTTATATTTTGAATTGCTTCTTCACTTGTGTTTTTTTTTACATTGTTCTCACATATAGAAGCATCAAGAATAATGTACCCAGGATTTTGTAATATCTTGATTTAAAAGAGTGTCCATGGAGTTTCTTGCCCATTCTTCTCCATAGAGATCTACGTTTTGGAATGAGCAACTAGCTTCAACTTTCTGACTAACTGACTGACTATTTAATTTTGACAATTCAAAAGTGCCTGTACATGGTTTAATTGAAATAAATGCTTTGATTTGATTTGATTTTCAGAGGCATTAGCAGGCGGTGCAGCTGGTATTGCTAAAACCATAAATGAATTCAAGATGGCTAAAAAGTTATTGACTGAATCGAAGAGACACAATGAAAAGATGGAAGCTCTATGCATCGGAAAAGGGCTACACCTTAAACCACATAAAGCTGGGCTAGGGATTTTTTATCGAAAGAAAAAAATTAAGATATCGGCTACCCAAACGAGCCTTGAGTAATTTAGACATTTTGAAATATGGAAATAATATTCCCTATTTCAGAGGTGTCTTTATGAGAGATAAACTCCCTAAACACCCTTTTAAAAATGAATGTGGAGTCTATGTACTAAATACCCATGTTTGCAAACCAATAAATGATTTGATTTGATTTTGATTTATAAATTTAGATAGCTCTGAAAATCCTGGTTTTCATTGGGTAGCCTATGCAAAATACAACGATTATATTGAGTATTTTGATAGTTACGGAAATCTTAAGCCTCCAAAGGAATTTATAAAATACTTAGGATCCAAAATTAACTATAATTATAATAATCTTCAGCGTGATCACCCTTTTAATTGTGGACATCTTTGTTTAAAGTTTTTGAAGAATTTTTGGTGTAGTGAAAGAATAAAATAAACAGGATCTACCGAAATAGGCCAGTATTGAAGCATGTTTACTACGGTTACCATCTCTGGAAATAAATCGGAATTGGTTTCATACTTTCAACCACCAGTGCATTTGTCAGATCAATACGAGTGCGGTTTGATATATTTTTCGGTATTAAAATTGTGACCGATATACATAATAGCGCCCTCTGTTGTGGGATAGCGGAGGCAATGTAGACGTGTCCTTCTGTTTGTACCATACGACACTAGAGGGCTTCAGCATTTATGAATGAAATATTGGATAATTGCTTGCGCTCCTCGACACTAGAGGGACGATTTATGAATGAATCACTGTTTAGTATGAATGTATTATTGTGGTTGTCGCCTCTCGACACCGCAGCAGCACTGTAGTACATACTGGAATGTTCTCGATTTTTTTTTTTTTTTATTTTTTATTTTTTTTTTGTTTTCGAATTTTTCCCAGTCGTATTTTTTATTGTTCAGTTCGCTTCCAGAGATAACACGATTCACTAGTCTCGTAATTGTTATAACCGCGTATTGCTATAGGACACGGTATCTTTAACTAAAGCCACGCTTGCTTATTATCAGTAATAATAATAATAATAATAATATTCCACAACTATCACACAACGCCATCTAGTCCCAAGCTAAGCAGAGCTTGTGTTATGGGTACTAGACAATAATAAATAATTATAATAATTATAATATAATAAAACCTGTGGATATTGAGAGTAAATCTGGTAGAACAGTTTCACATTGAATTGGCCTTTCATTCAAACAGCTACCATTTAGTCCTCTGTCCTCAACATTGGTCCTTCTAGCCGGATATAGGCACGTGTCAGAAAGGTGGATGAAATCTATATGATTATGTATAATATCAGCTTAATTAGTAAGCTTTGAGTGTGGTTGGTTGGTGTCATTTACTGTGTATGGAGGTTATTAGTTATTTACTCTATGAAGTACCTATGAATAGTGTGTAAGGAAAGGGTTTTATGAAGAAAAGCACAGAAAGACAAGACTAGGCATTTATTTCAATTAGGCTTGTCAGTTAAATACTTTAATCAGAAAACTAGTTGTCCGTTCCCAAAACTAGGTCATCATGAAGAAGGAAGGACAAGCAAACTTCATGGTAGCTTGTTTTATAAAATATTGTATCAACACATTGTACATTTGTATAAACAGTTATTGTTAGGTACCCATCACGTTAATCTCTTGGACCATTTCTCCAACTAGCTATAGCAACGGGTACGTATCAAAATCCCGAATTTTAAAATACCGATGGACGAAATCCCGAAAATTGAAACGCCGAATGGTTGTTTGGTCGAAAGTTTAAAATCCCGAAAGTTCATTTGCCCGAAAGTTTAAAATCCCGAAGTTTAAAAACCCGAAGTTCAAAATCCCGAAATTGTCACCGTTTTCGAGAAAAACATTTTTTTGTAAACCTAACCTCAAAACACTTAAAAGTTGCCTGTTTTTTTTTAAATAATTAACCTATTTACTTTTTTATGTTTACAAGACTTAGTATTAGGTATTAATGTACCAATGTGCTTTTTCTCAGAATTGTTAATGAATTATTTTTATATCAGTTACATTTAAAAAATAACGCTCTAATATAATTGTAAGGTAAAGTGATGGCCTGAAACACAGGTTTGAATAAACCTAGTTCGGGTGGGTCGCAACTTAACACTCTAATTCCGATCCATCACTACTTGCACCTGTAATAAAACATATTTTAGTTTTAGTTTATTTTAGGCACTATAATTGTATGGAAAATTTGCTACTATTGGCCAAATGTACACCTTTTTTAAACGTTTTATTAAATAAATTATTATTATTATTTATTTTTGAATTTATATATCTCGGGACCATGGGGTCCCGGTCCTTTGGAAGGCGTACGAGGGGCCGAAGCCAACTCGCAGAGGCCCCTTAGGAAATTTTAAGGAAATGCGGCACCGTCCGACGATTATCCCTGTATGCACTATGCAAATGCACCCAAGGATAACCCCCGGTTGGTGTAGGACTATTGTAGGATAGGAAAAATAAAAAGTTGGACTATGGGTTTGGGTGGCTGAAGTGGACTGGTTACCAAGAACTATGGAAGAACTATGACCCCTGCCTGATCAATGTTTTATATATACACGGATAAAATGGCAGGGGGTGACTTGCACACTCAATAATGGGCCCCCGGAAACGGTCGCTAGCACATAGTGACGTAGCGACAAGGGGGCAACATGTCCTGAGGTGCTTATGAGGAGTGGAGAGGTATTCCACGGCTATCAGGACAATCCCGGAAGTACGGTCAAGATCCCTACCAGCATCTTACTGGAATACTTCCTTCCTCCGAGCACGTTTGCTCTTGCGAATCTCCACTCAAGCCGGCCAATAAAGGCAAGAATGAGGTGGGAGCTCTGTTCCTCGTCATTTTTCACTCCAGCCGGCCAATAAAGGCAAGCCAGAGGTGAGGAACAAGACTTCTCCCGGGAGATAGGGTCCGTGGGGTCGCTACTGCCCAACAGCTCGCCACATGCTGCCCTGCGGGTTTCTGTATCTCTCTTGGTCTGGCTCCTCACCTTAGACCCATTCCGGAGAGTAAACTCTTTCGGCGCAGGCCCAGAGTTCGGAGCGCACAAGCCCCACCACGACGTCAACGTAGAGATACGGCGATGGGGTTATTATTATTATTATTATTCTAACTAGTTCGGTTCCAGGTAGCCTACTAAAAATAATCTCTTTTTTTTTTATTAGCGCAAGTCGTTTCTGGCGCCCATATTTTGTGTAAAAGTAATTTTTTTCTATATAATCCTGTCGTTTCTGGCACTCGCCGGCCGCTGCCGCGGCACCGCTCGCTTTGCTCGCTCGGCTCGTGCGTAGGGGTCACAGTTTTAACCTAACCTAACCTAACAATTTTTTTATAAATAATTAATCTAATCTTTCGTCCATTCGGGATTTCGTCCTTTCGAGCATTTGAACATCGGTATTTTGTGTTTCGATATAACGACTATCGGCATTTAAAACTTTCGGTATTTTGAATTTCGGTGTTTTGGACGTCGGTATTTCAATCATAGGTATTATGAACTTTCGGGATTTTGATACGTACCCATAGCAACTTATCAATGCAAAGAAACAGAACATGATTATTCCGTAATTCGATTTACCACAAAATGACAAAAGCAATATTACACTTATTATATTACCTATACCACATAGGTATAGAACAACATAGTTAACAGCAATAATATCAATTCACTTACATGAACGGTAGTCCATCTTTCACCCCAGTTGAATCCAAGAGAGCCATAAATTGGCGGGCCCACCCTTATAAAGTTTCGCAATATTATTCAAGTACCACTAACATTCCCGCCATTTTTAACAATCATACAATTTGACCAAATAACTTTTAATATTGACAGTCTTATGTAAATCTATTTTGACAGAACTGTTTTAAAACGTTATAAGATATTTAATGTATTTTTATAACAATTTATCCGACTACAATTAGATAAAGTCTCTTAAACATAGCATTCACTGAGTTTACTATATTTATTATTTATAACTACTTATACATCAAGAGTTGCACATAAAATTAAGAAAATATTTTAAATACAATGTTAATTCTGTTACCCTTACATTTTTGGTGAAAAGTAAAATAAGTTATTCTATTTATTTAGACGGACTCACAGATCTCCGGTTTCGCTCGGAATTCGTTGATTATTTAGTCTAGAAACACTTTCGACTGTCTAGCAAAAATATAGTAAATACTAATTCCATTCAATTTAGGAAAGTACATACTAATTCCATGTAATCTAGGAAGATTGTATTCTTTGTAACTCTACATATTCCGACACACGCATGGCTTTGGTTTGTCCTTACGCGAGTGGTATTGTGGTGATAGTGCAGTACCTGTCGACATGGTGAAGACACGCGGTATGCAAGAACCCGTCTCAGCGGCCACGGAAGGGGACGAGCCCGTCTCCACGGAATCGCAGACAGCGGTGCGACCGACAGGCACACCCAAAGATTTCGTCACAGATTCGGTCCAGACCCAGCCTCACAGCCCTGAGGCGAAGACACCTCCACACAGACAACCACTAGAAGAGACGAAATATCACACGAAGGCATTAGCCCGAGCGAGATTGGAGCTCGCCGCCGCGCCGCTAGGCTAGCGCTCTTGGAAGCAGAATCAGCAGAAGAAGAACTATTGGCGGGAAGCTCGACTGCGACATCGAAACGGCAGATGGACGCCGCGGACATGCTAGACGAACACCGTGGCCACACCCATCTGTCGCAATTGCAAGCCATGTCGCCTCATTTTGAGTCGCCAAACCCGCCGCGGCGCGCCAACACGGCGCCACGCGCTGACGCGACGCCACACGGCGCTCCGTCGCCCTCGTCACAGCGCGGTGACGAGGGGAATCTGCTGAAGGGACTCACGCAGGCATTGTTAGAGGTAGCACGGGGTAACCCCGTTGCCAGCAGGTATGGATTTGATTTACCTATCTTTAGTGGCCACTCAGGCGAATGGCTGCATTTTAAAGCAGCATATAATGAGTCTGCGTCGACTCACACAGAGGCAGGAAATTTGGCCCGCCTCAGAAAATCTTTGAGAGGACCCGCGATGGAGTCAGTCAAATGCCTATATCTGGGATCCTCGGCCGTTCAAATCATGCAAAGGTTAGAATCTCGGTTTGGACGACCAAACGCGTTAATAACGTATGAACTAGGTAAATTACGTCAGTTACCTAAACTATCTGATAACCCTACAGACATATGTGTATTTGCATCAAAGGTCACGAATGCCATTGCCGCGGTATAAGCTCTGAAAAGAACAGAATTTCTACATAGCCCAGAAATGATTTCCGTAATTTCAGAAAAGCTAACAGTTACGCTTAGGAGCCGGTGGTATGATTACGAGATGGCTGCGGGTGACGCGGAGCCCGGTCTAATAGTGTTGGGACGATTTCTCGATAGAGAGGCTGATCTCAATGCGCGTCACGCCTCGGCAGAGGTAGAACGTAAACAAGAAAATCCACAACGATCGGCTCACAACACATTTAAAATGGCAGAGACCAATAAAACACCATGTGTTATATGCAACGACAATTGCGGCAGCGTGGCTGTCTGTACCAAATTTAGGAAAATGTCGATAACTGATAGATGGGAAACTGCACGTAAAAATAAATTATGTTTCAGGTGCCTAAAGCGACGAACTTGGAAGCACAAATGCAAAAGTATTCAGTGTGAAGAGCAAGACTGCGAGCATTATCATCACGGCCTACTGCACAGTGATAGTAGGCGCGGGACACGCGCCGACACTGCGCCGCACGCTGACATCGCACAGCACGCCGTTATCAACAGCACGAGCGCGCCGCGCAGGAACAACCAAGTTTTGCTGAAAGTAGTACCAGTGACACTATCGGGACCAAACGGTAAAGTAGACTCATTTGCTTTGTTAGACGATGGATCGACAATAACGCTACTTACTACTGACGTCGCGCAGCGAATAGGCGCAAAAGGCCCAAACGAACCATTTTACATCGAGGCCGTAGCGGGCACGCGCATTGACGCTACGAACTCATGCCGGGTCAAGGTAAATATACGAGGCAAACACACGACCTAAGGCATAGACATCGAAGCCAGAACCATCGACAAACTCGAATTATCAAGCCAGTCGATATTCGCAAATGATCTAGCGGGCCTCGATCATCTGACATCTATAATCGAGCAGCTCTCATATGACGCAGGCGTGCCAACTGTCTTAATAGGCCAGGACAACTGGGCGCTCCTGCTCGCCTCTGAAGTGCGAGTAGGCACAAATAATCAACCGGTAGCGTCACGTACACCGCTTGGCTGGGCTTTACATGGTCGAACCTGTAGTCTGACAAAAGTACATGTAGTACCACAGGCCAGAGAACGCTGCAGCCATGTAAGTACAGACGAGTCTATTGAAAAGCTCATGCAAGAATATTTTAGCCTGGAGTCACTAGGAGTGCATCCACACCGCCCGCAAGCAGACCCAGAGATGAGAGCGTTGAAAATATTAAAGGAAACTACGCGCGCTCTACCTGAAGGCGGTTACGAAACAGGTTTGTTATGGAAGAATGAAGGTAGGTGTTTTCCAGATAACCACGCCTCCGCACTCAGTCGACTACAAGGTATTGAAAACCGTTTATGAAAAGACCAAACTCTGAAACAAAAATATTCAGAGCAGATGAAGTCACTGATAACAAATGGGTATGCAAAGCTAGCACCACCGACGCCATCTAGCGGATGCAAGTGGTACTTACCACATTTTCCAGTAATTAATTCATCTAAGCCGGGTAAAGTCAGAATTGTGTATGACGCGGCGGCACGCACGCATGGGGTGTGCCTCAATGATTATCTTTTGACAGGCCCAGATCTCTTACAATCACTCCTTGGCGTGTTAATGCGATTCAGATAAAAACCTGTCGCAGTGTCGGCAGACATAAAACATATGTTTTTACGCATATCAGTGAGAGCGGAAGACAGAAACGCACTTCGTTTTCTATGGCGCGATGACCCGACTTCATCGCCCATCGAATATAGAATGAAAGCGGTTTTATTTGGTGCGACCTCTTCCCCAAGTACCGCGATTTATGTCAAAAATTATAACGCACACGTTCATGAGGCTGACTACCCCGAAGCGGTGGACTCTATAGTTCGAAATCACTATATGGATGATTTTTTACAGAGCTTCGATGACACAGAAGAAGCGAACCGAGTGTCTAAAGCAGTCGACGCTGTACAACAGCGAGGTAACTTCATACTACAGAAGTGGGCATCCAACGAGTCTGCGGCCGTCGCAGGACTCGCGACCGAGCCAGTGGAGGACACTCTGCTCAACAAGGAGGAGAAAATCCTCGGCCTTATCTGGCAACACTGCAATGACACTTTAGGATTCAATTTCAGGAAAGTAGACCCTTCTTATTTAGACAAACAGGTTACGAAACGCAGTTACTGAAAACAGCAATGTCTTTGTATGACCCACTGGGACTAGCCGCGCCGTTTACGACACAAGCAAAGTGCATATTGCAAGACACTTGGCGTTTAAATATCGGTTGGTTGGGACGAGCGTCTACCTAAAAGTCTAGAACGTAAATGGCGCGACTGGTTAATTGCTCTGCAAATTCTGAAAGGCGTTCGTATTCCACGATGTTACCCGGGATATAATGACTCGACTAGAGTAGAATTGCACGTATTTGTAGACGCGAGCGAACGGGCCTACGCCGCCGCAGCATTTTGGCGTTCAGTGAACGGCATAGGTCATGTTAACGTGTCGCTCGCGGCAGCGAAAGGGCGCGTTGCGCCCCTTAAGGTCACATCTATACCTAGACTTGAATTACAGGCTGCCGTTCTCGGCGGGCCACTGGCACGCTGCGTGGAAGAAGAACACGACCGTCGCGCCGACCGCCGAGTCTTCTGGTCCGACTCGCGCACCGTGCTAGCGTGGCTGCGCGCCGGCGCGCGCACTTTCAAACCGTTCGTCGCTCACCGAATAGCGGAACTAGAAGAAACCACCCAGCGAAGCGAATGGCGCTGGGTCCCCACTGCTTACAATGTCGCCGACGACTCGACTCGCGATACACCGACGCACTTCTCTGCGAACCACCGCTGGTACAACGGCCCTTCGTTTCTGTACGACGACGAAAACGCCTGGCCGCAGGAGACAGACCCGACACCCTACATCAACACGGGAGAGGAGCGTGTCACCACTACCGCTGCTCACGAACGGCCGACCATAACAGAGGCGCTACCCGACGTCACACGTTTCTCTTCCTGGTTGCGACTCATCCGAGCCACAGCACGCGTGCTTCAATTCATCGACCTATATAGAGTGATCCATACCACGGCCGCTACCCGCAAACGCAATAGACGCGTTACTGCAGACGACCCGAACTGGACGGCGAAGCGACGGGAGGCTACGACAACGCGATCTGGACCACAGAGGCACAACTTCAGAGTAACTCCAACGGTCTATATACCACTTGGTACGCAGTACACACGTCAAGCCGAGATCTTGTGGACGCGCGCTATACAGGAAGGGTGTTTTGTAAATGAATTGCGGGACGTTACCGGCGGGAGAGCAGTATCAGCTGACAGCCGTTTGAATCGGCTATCTCTGACAGTCGACGAACACAACATAATGAGAATACGCTCGCACATCGCTGCGGCAGCTGACATATCACGACAAACACAGTCGCCAGCAGTACTAGATGACGACCACCGCTACTGTCGGTTGTACATAGACTGGATTCATCGAAAGTTGCATCACAGCGGCGTGGAATGCGTAGTGAACGAGGTCCGCCAACACTACTGGATCCTTCGCTTGAGGCCCTCCGTCCGTGCAGTAATCAAGCTCTGCGAGCCCTGTAGACTACGTCGAGCCGTGCCGCCAGAGCCACTGACCGGTGACTTACCACCCTGTCGACTGGCACACCATCAACGTCCGTTCACACACACAGGACTGGACTATTTCGGACCGATTTCTGTCACAGTAGCGAGACATCACGAGAAGCGCTACGTGGCATTGTTCAAATGCCTCACTACGCGTGCGGTTCACTTAGAAGTTGCCGCCTCGCTATCAACGGATGCCGCTATACTCGCGTTAAGGCGCATGATGGCGCGCCGCGGATGTCCTGAAGTCATTTGGAGTGACAACGGTACCAATTTCCACGGAGCGGATGCTGAGCTTCGCAAAGCAGCCCTAGAGTCGCTACAACGCGAAGCAGAGGTACGACATATCGACTGGCGCTACATACCACCAGGAGCGCCGTTCATGGGCGGAGCATGGGAGAGGTTGGTACGCTCTGTAAAGACCGCACTGAATGCTACACTAATCGATCGGCATCCGTATGAAGATGTGCTTCATACACTGCTGACAGAGATAGAACACACTGTCAATTCGCGACCTCTGACCCATGTGTCGGTCAACCCAGACGACGAGGAGGCTTTGACGCCTAACCACTTTCTGCTTGGCGCGCCCTCTAGAGTCCCGCTACCGGGGATTTTTACAAAACCGGATGAACTACGCCATTCACATTGCGTCGCAACGACTAGCGGACCTGTTTTGGCAACGATGGGTGCGTGAAGTACTACCCACACTTCAAAACCGGCGGGAGCCGCATGGACGTGGCGACACAATCAAGGTGGGCGATTTGGTCGTTGTAGTGGACCCAAATTTACCAAGAAACATATGGCCAAAGGGGAGAGTCGAACACATGTACCCAGGCGCGGATGGGATCGTCAGAGTCGTCGACGTCAAAACTAAGAGTGGTAAAATGCGTCGTCCTGTCAGACGTCTCGTCATCATACCAGTAGAATAAACTTAGTTATACTCTTGTATTGTAACCAGTGGTGTGGTTAGATTTCATATGTTATTTCCTTGCCTGGCGTCACTCCAAGGCCATGCTGTTAGGAGAAGTTTTTAATTCAATTGATTAAATATATTGCAGAGCAAGGCTCTTGGAGTGACTACCATTAGTGTTTGTATTGGTATTTATAACCATTTCATTTATCTAACTAACAGCTGAGTAGCATAAGTCTGAGTAAAAGCACAGAATAACTAATAGTACTTAGGTAATACTTACTATTGCACTTACCTAGTATTGTGTAATTTGATTCATGTAAGTGAATTTAGATCCTTGTTAAGATGGGTCATTGTTTGTGTCGGCGTTATTGCAGGATCATGATGTTAGGAGAAGTTTTTTAATTCAATTTGATTTAATATATAACAGAGCAAGGGTCCTGCAGTGACTACCCTTAATTTATATGTATATGTTCTAAACTATTTATTGATTTAAGTACAAGTTCTTACTGCATGTAACACTTGTTAGATTAAGACGTTAGAGTAACTTGAATTGTTATCATGGATCTCTGTAAAGTGTATATCAGTCACTAGAGTGATAACATTATGTACAGACGCCAGCACATCAACCTACTACAATCTGTCAGATTTCTGTAATAGATTTTCAACTTTATCGCTAAAGCATAAGGTTCAATGTTGATTGGGAAAATTTGACAGTTAGGTGTAGGTTGATGTGCTGGCGTCTGTACATTTTATGTACACGGCGGGAGTAATGTGACCGATATACATAATAGCGCCCTCTGTTGTGGGATAGCGGAGGCAATGTAGGCGTGTCCTTCTGTTTGTACCATACGACACTAGAGGGCTTCAGCATTTATGAATGAAATATTGGATAATTGCTTGCGCTCCTCGACACTAGAGGGACGATTTATGAATGAATCACTGTTTAGTATGAATGTATTATTGTGGTTGTCGCCTCTCGACACCGCAGCAGCACTGTAGTACATATGGTAGAAAGCCATGTCCGCCCAGTCGTATTTTTTATTGTTCAGTTCGCTTCCAGAGGTAAGAAGATTCACTAGTCTCGTAATTGTTGTAACCGCGTATTACTATAGGACACGGTATCTTTAACTAAAGCCACGCTTGCTTATTATCAGTGTATGTAATTATAATATAATAAAACCTGTGGATATTGAGAATAAATCTGGTAGAACAGTTTCACATTGAATTGGCCTTTCATTCAAACAGCTACCATTTAGTCCTCTGTCCTCAACAAAAATCAAGAGCAATTATTCCCATTATTAACAGAGGTCTGTCTGTAATCAGAATCGAATGTGATCTTGTTCAAGGTTCGTACTGCAACGGATTACCAACTCATTTTATTCATGAATTTGTGTCTGATACTACTACAGTCATCAGTGTATGGAAATACCACAAAATGCTATTTACTTTCCAGTAAACAAAAATATAATTTCATCGATATCTGTTAACATTGTAGATCAATTCGGTCACTGTATTAACTTTGGAGAGGAACAAGTTCAGTTACGTCTTCATTTAAGAAAAATAAAATGATAGTATATTATAAAAACACCCAAGCAAATGAAAAACGTCTTAGTTCTTCTGCGATTGCTAAGGTGCAAAGACGTAAGAAAAAAGTTAAGAAATTGACTAAAGCAAATCAATATTTTCTTAAAGCCCTAGGGTTTAAAGCATGAATATACTACAGATTACTGAATTACCGCACTACGACACTTCGATTGAAAGTTATGAAGTCCATTCACACAATCCCTACAGTAGCAGCTTTAGAGAAAACGATGAAATCAGAATTCCCATCCACCAGCAAGACATATACGTGCTACCATCAGCCAGTTCAATTTACGTCGAAGGACAAGCGAAGCTCTTCGGTAAAGATGGGAATCCAATCAAGAAAACTGTTACATTCACTAATAACCCTGTTATGTCTTTGTTTCAAGACATCAGATACGAAATGAACGGTATTGAAATAGACCGCATAAAAAATTCTGGAATAACATCAAAAATAAAATCATACGTCTCATTAAATGAAGCAGAAAATAAAGTTGCTGCCCTATGGGGTTGGAGTTTAGAGGGATTTCAGTGATGGGCGTTTTAGTGCTGTGATACCATTAAATAAGGTTTTAGGGTTTGCAGAAGATTACAATAAAATAGTGATAAATTGCAAACATGAACTTATATTGAACAGAAGTAACAGTAACATAAATAGCCTTATCCTTACTGATGATATTGCTCATTTTCAAATAGATATAGAAAGAGTCCAGTGGAGGGTGCCACACATAAAAGTATCAGACCGAGAACGATTGACACTTTTAAAACATTTAGAAAGAGATAAACCTATTCAGATGGCGTTCAGAAATTGGGATTTATATGAGTATCCACAAAGCATTCTTGGTCAGTTAAAACTGCTTCACAATTGGAAAAACCAAGATATGAAATTTTTTGTTTACAAACTAATCGAAAAAATAGTAAAACTAAAGACAGTTCAGTATTCGATCATTGTGAAGTAACAAACCTTACGCTCTTTTTGAATTCACAATATTATCCATATGGACCTTTAGGTTTAAAGTTTTCTGAGAACAAATACAGTATATTATACGAAATGTTTGTGAAATTTCGTCAGTCGTATTACAACTGTCCAATAGACCCGTTGCTTGACCTAAAAGAGTTCAAAGAAAAAGCTCCTCTCTTTATCTTAGACTGCTCAAGATAAAACGATAGCCTAAAAACAGGCCCAGTGGACGTGAGGTTGGAAATTGAATGTTCTAGAGAAATACCAGATAAGACGACTGCATATTGTTTGATTATAAACGATCGACTTGTGGAATACAAATCTCTCAGCAACATTGTGCGCAAGTTATCATGATTGCTATTGTGGATATTCAAGGCTTCAAAACAGAAACAAATGAATTTATAATAAAAGAAATCGCTATATTGTATAATAAAACATTATGTTTAAGCACAAGATTGGAATTCCTTTAGTAAAACTCATGGAGAAATTGAAACTTTTATAATTTACATAATTTTTGAACCTTTTCTATCGGAGCCGAAACAATGAACAATGACTCAGTACAAAGTATTTTTCTCTTCGACTTCTACCGACATAATAACAAATATAAAAAAAAAAATTGCATGTAGAAGCAAAACACGCGGATGATGATTTGCCCAAACAAAATGAGCAGGCGCGAACATAAACTCCCCCCGTTGAAGGACGCAGAGCTTCAACCAGGAAACTCTTCACATGTAGGTAGGGGACACAGGCGAACTAGAGATCGACGCACGCATCCTCTTGCAGTGTTGATGTCTGCGACTCGAGATATACTATCAGGTCCAGGGAAAAGTCTGGCGACACGTCCGAGACGCCAATTTAGTGGTGGTGTGTTGTCTTCTTGTAAAATGACAAGATCTCCGATATTCAGCTTCTTAGCATCAGTTTTCCATTTCGTGCGTTGATGAAGTTCGGAGATGTATTCCTTTTGCCAGCGCTTCCAAAATGCTTGTCTTATTTGCTCTAGGCGAGCGTACCGGTTACAAGGGGTTGTCTTGCAATCGTCTTGAACTGGGGTTGGCAGCGCATTGAGTGATCTGCCAATCAGGAAGTGCCCTGGGGATAAGGATAGGAAATCGTCAGGGGATGAAGACATTGGGCACAAGGGGCGACTATTTAAAACTGCCTCTACTTGTGCGAATAAGGTACCTATTTCTTCGAAGGAAAGATGGGAATTTCCCATGACTCTTTTGACATGATATTTAGCAGCCTTAATTCCAGCTTCCCAAATTCCACCGAAGTGAGGACTGTAAGCAGGTATAAATGAAAATTTTATTCCTTCCCCTGCTGCAAAATGAGAAAGAGATTCGCTAGTTAGTTTTAGAAAATTACTAATTTCCTTAGCAGCGGCCACGAAATTTCGCCCGTTGTCAGAGCAAACCTCCGCTGGCTTGCCACGGCGGGCAACAAATCGAC
The DNA here is from genome assembly GCA_914767645.1 of Hydraecia micacea. Lineage (NCBI taxonomy): Eukaryota > Metazoa > Arthropoda > Insecta > Lepidoptera > Noctuidae > Hydraecia > Hydraecia micacea. Next base: position 20,865,753 of record OU611775.1, on the reverse strand, counting down.
GAAATGTCATAATAAAAGCTTCCTTAGTCAAATCGCTAACGGGTTCTAAATGAACACATTTAAAACGTAAACAAATAAATAGACATAAGTAGTATTTTACTAATCTAGCACCACGTCCCTTGCGATTTAATATAAGAAATGGACCGGCGTAATCAATGCCAACAGATTTGAAAGGAAAATCAACGGAAACACGATTTGTTGGTAAGTTACCCATTATTGGGGATATGGTTTGCCCACGAACACGCACGCAAGTAACACATTGTTTTACAACGCTTCTAGCTAACCTTCTTCCGTTAATAGGCCACACAGATTCTCTGACCGTTGCCAGCAATAGCTGTGGACCAGCATGTAAATTTCGTAAGTGTTCGTGTACAAAATAAAGTTTTGTTACATAATGAAAAGAATCCAAGAGTAATGGATGTTTTTTATCAAAAGAATAATTAGAATTATGTAATCTCCCCCCAACTCTTATTAGGTTAGTTGTGGGCTCAAAGAAAGGTGATAAACATAATAATTTAGATTTAGGCAATAATGATTTTGATTGAATTATTTTATATTCAAGAGGGAAAGATTGTTTTTGTGCAACTCGACAAATGAAAATCAAGGAATTATTTAATTCATGCACTGTTAAAGGGCCAGATAAGCGATTAAGCCTATTGGATCGTTTTGAGTTATGTAAAAAATGCAAAATATATGCAAATGTTCATTGTAATTTAGAAAATTTTGAAAATATTTTAAAATCAAATGTAGATTCAGGTAAATTGATATAATGACTTTTTAATTCAGGTAATTCAATATTTTGATTTTGATGTAGTGTTGGCCATTTTGATTCATCATTGTATAAAAACGATGGGCCTTGCCACCACATCAAATTATCACGAAGGTGATGAGCGTTTACACCTCGAGAAATTAGGTCAGCGGGGTTAACGTCAGTGGGAACATGACGCCAATCCTTGCGATTAGTAAGATCTAAAATTTCAGCTATTCTATTTGCAACAAATGTTTTTAGTTTGCTTGGGTCATTGTTTATCCAGCAGAGTACGATATTAGAATCGCACCAATGTGTTATTTTTGTAGGAATGAGTCTTAAGGACTCGGTAACAGAGCGACATAGATTAGCTGATAACAACGCCGCGCAAAGTTCAAGGCGAGGTATGGTGATGGGCTTTATGGGAGCAACCTTGGACTTCGAACATAACAAACTTACTGTCACCTCATCATTTTCGTTCAGCGTTCTCATGTAGATACAAGCCCCGTAAGCGACTTGTGAGGCGTCGCTGAACGAATGCAGTTCTATGGACTTGGGTGATTCACCAATCACTCTAGGTGGAATATGAAGGTCTGCAAGTAAAGGTAAGTTTTTTGAAATGTCATTCCAACTTTCTTGTATTTCGTCAGGCACAGGTTGATCCCAGTCAATTCCCTTGATCCATAACCTTTGAATCAATATTTTAGATGGAATTATACATGGGCTTATTAACCCAAGTGGATCAAAAATACGAAGTGACTGAGACATTATAAATCTTTTGGTAATTATTGTGTTGTTTATGTCGTTATTTTTTACAGGAAAATTGAACGTGTCATCACTTGCATCCCACCCTAGACCAAGAGTACTGGAGGATTCACTCAAGGTAAGTTTTTCTTTTGTATTAATTTCTATATTATGGAATAATTTAGGTAAATTAGTTTTGTATTTTCGTAGAGGAAAACAAGCTGCGTTTAGAGCAGTAGAAAGTGCCTTTTGTATGTATAAAAGTTGATCTTCATTGTCTGAGCCTGTAATGACGTCGTCGACGAAGAAGTCATTTTGTATTATAGTTTTAATTAATTCATCATCACACTCTTCTCCTACTTGCCACAGACATTTAGTGCTAAGATAGCTGGCACTTGCAGTACCGTAAGTGACAGTATCTAAACGCAAAGTTTGGATAGGATGCGACTCATCTTCTCTCCATAATATTAATTGAAGATCACAATCATGTGGATCCATAGCAATTTGTCTATACATTTTCGCTATGTCTCCAGTCAACATGTACTTATATTGACGTGCTCTAATGAGAATAGAGAATTCTGAAGATTAGGCCCAACCATTAAGATGTCGTTTAGAGAGTAGCCAGAGGTTGTAGGAGTGGAGCCATCAAACACTACTCGAATCTTGGTGGACTCACTGTCCTCTTTGAATACAGCATGATGACAAAGAAAGTATGAAGGATTTGGTATTGCAACTGTTGACTCTGAAAGATGTCCTAGGTTTGAATATTCACGTATAAATTCTACGTAATGTGACTTTAGTGTCGGATTTTTTCTAAATCTTTTTTCGAGATTTTTGAAACGTTTTTTAGCTTGGTTATAAGAATCACCGAGGCAGTCAGGTGAGTCCTTTAGTGGTAACTTCACTCTAAATCTGCCATTACTCAAACGAATTGTGGTTTTTTGAAATTGTTTTTCGCATGCTATTTCGTTGGGACTGAGAATCTTTCTTTGAGGGAGACTCTCGAGTTCCCAGAATTTTGTGAGCATTTCATCCAAATTGTTGTTTGAAACAATTGCATGATTGCATTGAATATTTTGATTGTATTTTTGTGCATTGATAGGGCCGGCTATAATCCAACCTAATTTAGAATTTTGTAATTTAGGATTATTTGGACCTAGGGATCGTTGTCCACTAACTAGTATATCACAGAAGATGTCTGCACCAATGAGTATCTCAATGGCAGCAGGTTCATTGAATTTAGGATCAGCTAATATAATACCTTTTGGTATTTTCAGGTGGTCTATATCGACGAAAACCTTTGGAATGTCTCCGGTAAGTTGGTTTAGAACATAGCTAGACAACTTAATTTGGTAAGTGCCATGGATTGATTTTAGATGAGTAACACAACTTTCTAATATTGTGTCACATTTATTGTTTCCTATTCCTATAACATTTAATGCATTTAACGGATTACACATTAAACCTAATTTTTGTTGCAGGGATTTTGTAATGAAAGTAGACTGGCTGCCACTGTCTAACAGCGCGCGAACCCTTTCGGTTTTGTTATTTTGAGGGTTGTAAACTTCTATAATAGCCGTAGACAGAAATACATGACCATTATTTTGTTGAGAGAAAGCCACTACGGTCTCCTTTTTACTATCGTCATTTGCGTTTACTGTGTTACAGTTGGCTGGTACGTTAGGATCGTGGAGAAGAGTATTATGCCTTTGGTTGCAATGACGACACGTACCCATGCCGCACTCAGACGCAGGATGACCTTGGCGCAGGCAATTTATACACAATTTATATTGGGATATGCATGACATTTTCTCTTGAATGGATTTTGATTTAAAAGTTGGACAATCATAAATCCTATGATTTCCATTACATACTACACACAGATAAACAGTTGAAGAATTATTACGAGATTGAGGAGTGGATGCAAAGACATTGGTATTTTGGTTACGGCTTGATTTATTAGAAAAAGATTTATTGTTATTTGATTGAGATTGATTAGAAGAGGGACGTGGGTTTTGTTGTGATTTAGAATTATTGTTATTGTTGCTTATAGATTTATTTTGATTAAATGATTCTAATACATTGGCGCGGTCAATTAAGAATTTATTAAATTGCTCTAAACTGGGCAAGTCATTCACGCAATCTATTATGTTGCGATATTCTTCCCATTTTAGTATGGTACGACTATCCAATTTAAGCAATAAAATAAATATTAGCAACATGTCCCAATGCTCTGTAGGTAGACCTAAACCCTTTAAGGCTCTTAGATTTTTAGTGACGTTATCAACTAAACTACGAAGAGACTTATCTGACTCACGTGTTATTGGTTGAATATTTATTAAAGAATCTAGGTGATGATTCATAAGAATCCTTTTGTTATCGTAACGCTCGCAAACCTGTTTCCAAGCCTCTTGGTAATTAGCCGAAGATACCTCAAGATTCGAGATAACACGCGCCGCGTCACCATCTAGATAGAAACTTATGTATATCGTGAATGCGCTCATTTTTATGAATCAAACTAAGAAATGTATCCCGAAACTCGAGCCAGCGGAAGTGTGATCCATCGAACTTAGAAATCTGTATTTGAGGCAATCTAAAACCCACGTTTTGATGATCCGAATCCGCATTTACAAGGATAGACTGACGGCGCTTACCATCATCATCAACATTACTATATTTTTGTAGCTCCGTCTTGGCTATAGCTATATTTTGAACTATATCTTGTTCAATGCGTTCTCGCTCATCAAGTTCCACTTGAATATTTGGAGCATTTAAAACTTCAATCTCTGTTTGCAAATCATCAAACCTTGTCGATAATCCTTGAAGCTTATTTAATCTTAAACTCAATTCCGCAAGGTCTATGTTTGATAATTCGGGTAATTCGCTAATTTTGACTACATAGTTTTTAAATTTTGTAATTTGTCCTTTAATTGAACTACGTTTTACTAGTAACTCTTTTAAAGACCCCTTGGCATAGGATTTATCGCTACCTTCTTGTGACATTTTGAAGTATAAATAATAATATAAATTGAGATAAAGTGAATTAAAGGTAGGTACCTATAACTTTAGTATTATACTTAAAACCAATGGAATTTGAATATATCGACAACGTCTAAAACTGGTTCGGAAAAGGAATAAAATAATGATACTCTCACGCTCCTCCTCTCGGTGGAATCTCCTGGAACCTGATCTCGGATGGCTGCAGTGCCTCACTCAGCAAGCGGCTGCAAAACTCAGTCGAGCGACTTGGACCTCAGGATAACGCCTGAAAATTTCGGCAAATCGGCTTAAATATAGGGAAAAAAAACCGAATATATCGAGGTAGGAGTATGACAATCAGATTACAATTTATTTACCTATGTGTAGGTGCGTTATTTGCAAATGAATAATTTTATGAACAAGAACTTGACTTTGGAAAAACTCAATATGATTTTATGGTGGACGGTAGGTATATGTAGGTACTTTTACCTAAATACTTATTTAGCACGATAAAACCTATAAGATTAAGGAATATAGCACAAATAAAGGCTAGTTATTGGAATAGAAGTATTTTAGAAAGGATTATGTATGGAATTTGGAAATTGGTTGTATTTTGGTGAGGTAAAACGGAACACAAGGAGGCACTTAACTCGGTGGTATTGATGAATCCATGGAATCCCGTTACGATCTTTAGCTGACTCGTTGGCACGGAAGACCAGACTGGTTGCTTGTACTGTAGTAGCCTCCAATTTCGTTCTCCTTTGGCTCTTCAGTATCGCCGAGTATGACGCAACTCGTGTCCTACTATATTACTCAATTTTCATTTGAACAGTCCTGTCACGGTCGCCAAAATCTTTGTTTAAGCACAAGATTGGAATTCCTTTAGTAAAACTCATGGAGAAATTGAAACTTTTATAATTTACATAATTTTTGAACCTTTTCTATCGGAGCCGAAACAATGAACAATGACTCAGTACAAAGTATTTTTCTCTTCGACTTCTACCGACATAATAACAAATATAAAAAAAAATAATTGCATGTAGAAGCAAAACACGCGGATGATGATTTGCCCAAACAAAATGAGCAGGCGCGAACACATTACAAGTGTTTTTAATAAAAATAAATAAATAAAATATTCTTTATTTCAGACAACTTGTACACCGTCCATATATAGAGAAAAAGAACAAACCAAAGTATTAACTATTAACTAAATCAAATAACCCTCTCAATTAAAGACCTCCACAGCGGAGATGAGACTCTGTTAGCTATCGTCTTCAGGATTTCATTGCGGCTACCACGCACTCTGTAGATCAGGGACACCGTCTTCTTGCGCATGACGGCATGAAAGCCGTCGGTGTGATGAAACGCGAACATTCCCGATGCACTACAGAAGCGAGGCAGCCCCAACATCATCCTGAAGACGTTGTTATATTGGATTCGCAGGTTCTCAAGCGATCTTTTGGTATGACTGGTCCACAGACTCCCAGTGTACAGTCAGGCATCAATTTTGCATAAGCATATTAAAGTTCAAATTGCTGTGATAATACCGGCCGCCTCGCGCCGCAGGCCACATCTGTGTGTGTGTCGAACACGCATTGGCTAGCGTCGAACGAAACAAAACATATCGTCGCTTTTACGCACACGGTACTACGTAAAATTACGCATGACTTTGGTAGATTGATACTACTACTAAAATTCACTTTATCACAGCAAGTATAGATAGCTGGTAACGTAACCTAATGGTTTAGCAAACGTGAAAGTCTGGGTTCCAATCTCGAGATGACTTATTATTTTTCTTTTCAACAATTATCTTTTTCGTTTTTTTATTTGTTATTCAATAGAGATAATAAACGAGAATAATAATGTAACAATTTTTATATTTTTATAATTATATTGTTATGCTTATGTTATATGGGGTTAAAAATAAAAATGTTTTATACTTAAGTGTTTTCAAAATGTTTATTCGTTATAAACAGTCGTATTAATTAGGACTTATTGCGGTTATAGCTTAAGTATTCATTTTCATTATGAAAAGAAGATTGAAACTAAACCTCAAAATAATCCTTATTACGGATATGACACAATTTTATTTTAATATTACTAAAATCAATTCATAACTTAATACTTTGTAAAAACGTTCTTGTTTATGATTTCCAATCAAATATTATGTTTTTGAGCTGGTTTTCGCTTGCACGGCGAACGCTTCGTAAACACTTGTCGAATAATTCGGCAAAATATCTTGTTGGTATGAATCCACTTGTTTCATATTCACTGACCAGCTGGGCCTTCCACTTCGCTTTCGACTGGCATGGCTACCCACTTCCTTATATCTTTTGACCCTCCGACTCACAGTTGGTAATTTCTCTAAAACAAAAAAGGAATACTGTTAGGCAACTAGCAAAATTATAAAATATTATTACTATTTTGAAACAAAATTATTTTGAAAATAGAAATGTTACAAAATTATTATATTATAATTATGCTTAATTTTATATTCATCATTCCAAAAGTAAATAAATAAACTTTAGGAAATATTTTTTTTTCTATTTAGGGCTTATGGTAAATATAAAACGTTTAAGAAAATAACTACAAGGATCATCAGTTATATTTTAATTAGATAAATGTTCGATAAAATAATTAAATCATAATACTCACAGTCAGTCCGGTTTCATCAAATATTTGTGATATAATATTAAGTCCATGTTTACGCAGCGCGATAATATCCGATTTCATCTCAATATTTAAATTTGCTTGCATTTCAAAATGAACTACAACACCGCTAATAGATTAAACACACTTCACTAACCCACAATATCAAATTATCAAAGAAGCAACAACATTCTATTTAGTCGGGGACTAGCGGTGAATGAGCCGTAAGTTAAGCATAATCTATCTACCTTATATTTTATTTATTTAGATTTCTGTGGGTATAATCATAAAGTTTTACGAACTATGTGAACAAGACGAACATGACACGGAACTATATTCGAGTAATATGCGAGTATGTGTGTCTAATTACTCATTAAAAGAAGGTCGTAAGTCAAACTAAACGTCAAGCTATTGCTTTGAGACTTTGCCTATGGACTTTTGGAGCCTACTGTACATGCTCTGACAATATGCTTTAAAGAGAGTTATCTTAACTTCATCAGAGCACCTGTAGAATCTGCGGGCCAGCATGTTGCCTCTGACAGCCAAAGACCTGCGTTCCCTCTCTATGTCAACATTGTCTTCAAGACTTTCTGTAATGTAATGTCCCAGGTATTTGACCTTATCCACTCGATTAATACTTAAACCATTCAAAGTAACTTTATGTGAATGGTATTGGTGGTGGAATTTTAATTAAGCCACCATTTCCATTTGGAAAATTAACGGAACAAGAAAAAAAAACAAGTTAGTTGGATTGAACGTAACAGAAAGATACGCTGGCGTGAAGGATTTGTACCCTATTCTAATCATCAGAATTTCGTTATAGATATTTTAAGAGGGGTCCGTGGCTAAATAATAACAGCCGCACAGGTCGATCGATTAGGTTAAGCTACGCTTGCCGCGGTTGGTCTGTGGATGGGTGACCATCTTTACATACTGAGACCCCTCCGTGCCTCGGAAAGCACGCGTTGGTCCCGGCTGTCATTCGTGGATCTTTGACAGTCGTTACGGGTAGTCAGAAGCCCGAAAGTCTGACAACCAGTCTTACCAAGGGGTATCGTATTACCCAGTAACTGGGTTGTGGAGGTCAGATAGGCAGTCGCTCCATGTAAAATACTGGTATTCAGCTGCATCCGGTTAGACTGGAAGCCGACCCCAACATAGTTGGGAAAAGGCTAGGCAGATGATGATGATATTTTAAGAGATAAATGTATCTACGTCAAAGGTTCAGAAAAAGTCTTGTGGTTAAAGCATATTTTAGAAAATAGTAATTGTAATGTATTCAATTTAGAAGATAAAGGTTGTTCTAGTTCGATAAGTTTATACGATGAATATAAATATTCTCAAGATTTATATAACTGTATCTATCATGACTCTGTATGTGCTTTAAAAAATGTATTGTGTTTAAAATAAGTGGTGCTTTGATAATAAAATTCTAAAATAAATATTTTCTTGTTTTATTTCTATAATTAGGTAAAACGCATCTTAGAGTTTTTTTATCCCCACCTCTGTCCGGTCTTTATAAGTTGTTGACAAAAGCTGGACGATATCATTATACATTTATAATTGAATTAGAAAGTAAATAGAACATGTCTCAAAAGGAATACAAACCTCGATATGACATGTATAACACGTTTAAAATGCGTGAATTTTCATTTAATTATTACTGGAGCACGTTTAATAAAAAGAAAAGATTAGTGATGGAAATGGCTGACGCAGGATTTTTGAAGTGAAAACTTCTTAAGGGGATTGAATACTGACACTTTTTCATACATTCTTTCAGGGTAGAAATCTCGATACATAAACGATTTTTGCAGAACAAAAGCACGTATATTAAGTTGTTATGATTTATAATTGACGCATATCGACAAAAATCTGTAAAAAAAACACTATTTGTAGGATTTCTAGGCCTGAAAAAATCGATAAATCTTTCTATGTGTGCGCGGACGGAACCATCAAGATGGTTCTTTGAAATATCCTGCAGAGGGCGTACATTTTTGCTAAGGTTATCAGCAGCAGTTGATCTTGATCGTTAGATGGCGTTGTTTGTCAAAGTCGCACAGATTGGCCAATTTTATAATTTTGTGCGTTGCGGATCGTACTTAGGTTGCAATTTTTCTTACAAGGCTGGCGCGGTAGCTCTGCCCACGCAGTTATATTTTTACCGACTTCACAAAAAGGAGGAGGTACTATGTTCGGCTGTTTGTGTTTTTTTTTTTTTTTGTTTTGTATGTTTGTTCATCGAATACCGTCAACTGCCCTGATTTTGCCTCGCGTCCTGTGTTTGCCTAAAATGAACAAATGGTAATATCTTTTTCAATTTACTAGCTTAGCTATCGAAACATTTGTCAGTTTTTAGAATTATTATTTGGCAACACTAAATTGGTGACGTTATGTTGGTAACATGCATAATTTTTGACAGATGTGTGTCAAACTAGAGAGCGGCAAGACTGTTATTTTTAGTTTCGGAAAAACTTTTTAAGTAAGTCATTAAAATATGTACATTTCTATCTTGTTCTGTACTTATTCTATAAAACGTTGATAGCTTTATCGTTTGTCATTGTAATTGATGAAAAAAACATGGTATTTAGCGAGAAATGTTGAAATAGGCAAAGATAGGCAATTTTTTTGAACAAGTGGTCGTGATTTTGCCTAGGCTAGGGTTGACACCTTTGTTATTTACCGACATCAAAAAAGGAAGATTTTACGCTATAACTCAAGCAACAGTTTTTCATATCAATTATATGTTGTTTGAAGGTGTACTGTTTTGATTTTATTAATGAATATCAACTCAATTAATTTCTTGTATTTGTTGTTATGACGATGAAAAAAAAAATTTTTAGAAGACTTGAAATTTTTTACTAAGTATCTAGCTAGGTACTTATTCTAGTTCTTTTTGTTTGAAGGACGATCAAAATGAACAAGACTCTACGAAGACGATATAAAGACTATGATGAGAGCATTCTGAACATCGCCGTAGGTCTCGTTCAAAACAAAAACATTTCATCATACGATGCCGAAAAACAATTTGGTATACCTCGCCGCACGATTTTAAATAAAGTTAAACAAAAACATACGAAAAATATTGGAGGTCCCACTAAACTGTCACCAGCTGATGAACAAAAAATTGCCAGTTGTTTAATACTTTGTGGAGAATATGGATATCCTCTAACTTCCTTGGAATTGAGGACAATAGTGCATGATTACTTAGTAAAAAATGGACTGAGTGGAATTTTTAACAACAAAATGCCAGGACCGAAGTGGGTTAGAAACTTTTTAAAACGCCACAGAAATATTTTAACAGTGCGTTCTACAACTAACATTAAAGAATCTCGAGCCAATAAAACTATACAAGACTATAATACATATTTTGAAAATTTAAATATTTCACTGCATAATGTCAAACCAGAAAATATTATAAACTATGATGAAACAAATTTTTCCGATAACCCAGGATCGCAAAAATGCATATTTAAGGCAGGCACTAAACACCCAAATAAAACATTAAATAATACCAAAACGGCAATATCCGTTATGTTCTCAGCATCGGCCAGTGGAGAAATTTTTCCACCATATGTGGTTTACAAAGCTGACAATCTATGGACAAATTGGTGTGCCAATGGTCCTGACGGAACCAGATATAATAGAACCAAATCTGGTTGGTTTGATGCGGATACGTTTGAAGATTGGTTTAATTCCATAATTATCCCATGGGCTGAGAAAACTACGGATCCGAAAGTCTTGATTGGAGACAATTTATCGTCTCATATGAATATAAGTATAATATCCAAATGTCAAGAGCTCAATATAAGGTTTATTTTCTTGCCACCCAATTCCACGCATCACACTCAACCTCTTGACGTGGCTTTTTTTGGCCCATTGAAGAGAGAATGGAGAAGAATTTTAATGGACTATAAAGTTCGACATCCAAGCGCAAATACATTAAATAAACAGATTTTTCCAGAATTACTGAAGATGTTATTAGATGCATCAAAACTTACGCAAAGTAATAATATAATAAGTGGATTTCGTGCGGCTGGGATACACCCCATTAATCCAGAAGCTGTACTAAGGAAATTACCAGATTATCGCAGACCCCAAACAAACGTCAGTTTTGACGAGACATTTGTCAATTATTTGAAAAATTTGAGAACTCCGGCTAACAAGCAAAACAGAAATGCAAATAAAAAGCTATTCATAGAGCCTGGGAAATCTGTAAGTGTTAATGATATTTTGTTGGATAAAAAAGCAAAAAAACGAAAAGCACCAGATACTACGGTTAGTAGGGTAAAAAAATCTAATCTCCAAAAGGAACGTACTATCACCGAAGAGATCCAATTACGTCAAGACGAAGAAGACACTTCTACATCTATTGGATATTGTACTTTTAACAATGCCCTATCAAATATTAGACGAGATTCATCTAGCGATGCAGACGATATCGAACATGTGACTAATATCATAGTTAGTGCTGAAGTACATCAAACAAATGAGGACACGGATTTATCTAACCAGACACATACCAACAGTAATATTTCGAAGATTCCATCAAACGTTGTTGTAAATGTCGATAAAAATGTACATCTATCAAAAAACAAGAGTTTATTCAGAGCTGTTTCTAACTCTAACACAACTACACCAACTGAAGGTATGTTGATGAAAAACCTGATTCTCTCTAATATTCGTATCAAATCTCCAGATGTAATTACATTTGACAATAGCTCTTCACAAAGCCATGTTAAGCAAGAAAATGTCTTTCCAAAAAAAAGGAACAATAGAGGGTCAAGTTCAGAAAGCTCAGCTATGTATACTGTTCATGATTCGTCTTCTGATGGACCTTTTCTTCCATCCAATAGTGACACAGAAACTTACTTGGAAGAAATTAATGAAGAAATGGAACAAGATGATGAAAAAGAGAATAATGATTGTGACATTGGTGTTAATAGATATGTTCTTGTTAAATTTGCTACATTAAAGTTCGTTAAATATTATGTTGGTCTAGTAATCAAGTACAATGATTTGGAGCGCGTATATACTATAAAATACTTAAGAAAAAATTCAAAAGGTACTTTTTACTGGCCAGCAGTAGATGATATCTCAGAGATAACTTTACTAGATGTAGAAAAAACGTTGCCAAATCCACAAGTTGGTCGTCGAGGAAAATTAAAGTTTGATTTAGATAGTTTAAGCATTCCTTTATCAAACATTTTTTAAAACGTGATTGTTTTTAAAACTTTTAGAAGAATGTTTGTTTTTAAAATAATTATGTTGATTTTTTGTTTTTTATTTTTATTTTTATATTTACTTTAATTTTGATATTTGGCAATATAATTACCTAAGTGATCCTGTGATTTATTGTTAAGTTAAATATGTGCAATAAGCGATAATAATTAATCATTCATTAGTTGCTGCACGATAGTTTTTTTGTTGAATTTATTGCTAAATGGAAGCTTAATATAGGGATAATGAAAAGTTAATCTTATGTTATATAAATTATTTAATTCATTGTTAGCTACCTTCTACCTACCAAATTATGTTAGTTTCGTAAATAGGTCACGATCGCCTCAGGAGGCGTCTCTCTCTGGTTGTTCCTAATAATACTTTAAAAATAAAAACAAAAACATATTTTGTTTCATTTTCTTATGACACAACCCTACCCATTCTTTGTCAATGTATGAAGATTGTATAAAATGGTGTCCAGACATTGCCTAAGTAATTTTACCTACTAAAATGCTCCCAAAATCTGTCATTCAAAACTGGATTGTATTCTCTATGCATTAAACTACATTTTACACCATGCTAGCATAAAAATCGAATTGTTTATTTTGGAGTAAATGCATTAGGCAATGTCAGAGACATGAGACATTACTTTGCCTAATTTTTAAAATACCTCAAAAACTTTTATTACATACGAAAATTGACTAAAACAAATTAAAATTACAGAATTCTTGACTTTTTTATATGATCAAATGTGTACACAACATGAAAATGGGGTATATTTTAATTTTTATTTCACGTTAAAAGCCAAAAATATCAAAATCCGGGCAAAGTCAGGGCAGTTGACGGTACTCCGCCAATTGTCGACAGATTTTCAAAATTCTTTTTTTGTTCGGAAGTAGATAGTTCTGAGGTGGTCCCATTGTCACCAAGTTAGGATCTGCTGATGGGATCTTAGAGAAATCGAGGGCAACCCTCAAATTTTATAGGCTTACTTATGGTTTTTCGCATATTTTATGAAGTATCTTGTGTATTTGCGTATGGTTGTCACCATCTCAGGTAGCTGGGCTGATGATGGAAGGTACAACTCCTTAACAGTAAGAAGTTACTCGAACAGGCAAGGACTATTTTAGTAAATTGTTTTGATGTTTGATTGGGCATTTGCCACATTTGGTCTCATGATCATCAAGTCATGACCTGATGCTGCAGTCAGGATAGTCTGCAGAGTACCTTACTCCTCGACAACTAACAGCAGATATATCGTGTTTAGGCTCATTGGAAAGGGCTCGATGTGTGGATAAACGTAATGTTAATGAGGAACACCGAAGTACATAGAGACCTGATGCTGAAGCCAGGAGCATCAGAAAAAGTACAAACCTTGAAATTACAGCACCGTAAACGTGTTTGGGCTCTTTTTAAACAGGACAAAATTTTAAGTTCAATGCAATGTTGACATAAGTTTGGCCTGATGCTGCAGCCAGGATTACCAGCATCTAGTCTAATTAATGAATAAGGTATGCTTCAGAGGTGGTCCCATATAAATTTTATGAACTTTGCTTGGGTAGTTTTGGAATTAGCGTCAACAATACGTTTGTTTTCCATTAGTTTATATTGATGATGTTTATCTTCCTGTCACTAGCAAGTAGTGTTATATGAATTTATATGGGGTAGGTACAACTAAAAAGCGAAAAATAAAAACTTTTTTACAAAAAAAACAACCGACTTCCAAAAAAAAAACACTGCAAAGTGAAAAATAACTTTAATTTCGGAAGTCGTGTCAAAAAAACAACCGACTTCCAAAAAAAAACACTACAAAGTGAAAAATAACTTTAATTTCGGAAGTCGGTGTCGTTGGTTCCACATTTTCGTTTTTTTGACACCGACTTCCGAAATTAAAGTTATTTTTCACTTTGTAGTGTTTTTTTTTGGAAGTCGGTTGTTTTTTTTACCGACTTCACAAAAAGGCGGAGGTACTATGTTCGAATGATTGTGTTTTTTTTTTGTATGTTTGTTCATCGAATACTCCGCCAATTGTCGACGGATTTTCAAAATTCTTTTTTTGTTCGAAAGTAGATAGTTCTGAGGTGGTCCCACTGTCACCAAGTTAGGATCTGATGATGGGATCTTAGAGAAATCGAGGGCAACCCTCAAATTTTATAGGCTAACCCAGGGTTTCCCAAACTATGGGTCGCGACCCACTGGTGGGTCGCGAGCGAATATTGAGTGGGCCCTGCCTATAGTACCAACCGTCCGAGCCAGCGGCCGGGCGGCGGGCGACTGACGCAAAGAGTAAAGTAACTATAGAGGGAAAGAGTAACAACTCTGTGGTAAAATTTGCATGTATGGAAAGTGCTGCCACCTTGAGTTTGGTGGGTGAACTAAGGCTCTAATAAATATACACCTACCTATAGTTAAGCATACTTACTATAAGTAGCGAATCTTTATTATAATGTTTAGGGCCACAATTGGTCACAATCAGGGTTTAACAAATAACAGTAACAAGTAATAATTTTAACAGAATTAGCTGAGATAAACTCGGGATTTCGGGAAGCGCATCAACGTCGGGAAAGCCGGAGTTGCGGAGTTGACAATGATAATGGCGGATGGCCGGCGGCGACAATGACATTTGTTTGGCAATTTTATTGGACAAACAAGACAAGATGGCTGCCAACAAGTTTTTTTAACCCACCAAACTGCAGATGCCGCTGTCGTCTATGGAAATTGATCACAGTGCTAAGTGTGCCCCCCCTGGACTGACGACTGACTTGACTGACGACGCGCGATCGGCGCGCGTGCTGAGGGGAGCGGGACGGGCGGGAGGCGAACGAACGCATTTCGCGAGTCTTTTGTTTTACGAAGTTCATTTTGCGATGTGTCGTGTACGCTAGCGTGCGTTATTGTAATCTCATTTGAAAATAGTTAGTTACGTTTGAAGATAATAATGGAAAAGTGGTTAAAACGGGTAGCAAAAACTACCTTGCCGCCGCCAGTTGATTGCGAAAATAGTAGTGAAAATACAGATGATCTTTTGAGTGACAGAAGCGGCACTGAGTCTGACTTACAAATTCCTTCAACAAGTCGCGTCGAGTCAACGAAACGTCGGAAAGTGGTGAGAAAATATGACCCGGAATATCTGAAACTAGGATTTACTTGGAATCATGATACGACAGATCCGCGTCCTCAATGTGTGATTTGCTACGAAATATTAGCGAATGAAAGTATGCGCCCAAGTAAGCTGACACGTCATATAGAAACAAAGCATTCCCATTCTATAAACAAGCCAGTAGACTTTTTTCAAAAAAAATTGTTAGAAATGAAGTCTTCTAAAAACATTGTTTCTCATTTCATTAATATCAATGAAAATGCTGTATATGCATCATACCTCATTAGCTTAAGAATCGCTAGAGCAGGTAAGCCTCATACTATTGGCGAAGACTTAGTATTACCATCGATTAAAGATGCTGTTGGAGCGATGTTTGGAGAAAAAGAAGTAAAAGAAATCGAGCGCATACCACTATCGAATAATACTGTTGCGCGAAGAATTGACGAAATGGCTGAATGGACAGAAGATGAATTAATCCAGCGAATAATTAATAGTAAATATTATGCTCTGCAACTAGATGAGTCTACCGACGTGCAAGGCCTATCTCAATTAATTGTTTTTGTGCGTTATATATGGCAAGAAGACGTGCATGAAGACATTTTGTTTTGCAAGCCAATTATTCGTGGAACAGCTGAGGTAATTTTCAACGTAATTGATTCCCATATAAAAGGAAAAGGTATACAGTGGAAGAACTGCGTCGGTATATGTACTGACGGTGCGCGGGCATTGTGCGGGAAACAAAGCAGCGTGGTTACAAGAATTCTTGAACAAAGTCCCTATGCTTCGTGGACACACTGTAGTCTTCATAGAGAAGCACTGGTTTCCAAAGCATTGCCTGATGATTTCAAAACAGTTCTAAATACAGCTGTTAAAATTGTTAATTATATTAAAACAAGACCCTTGCAAGCTCGCTTATTTCAAAAGCTGTGTGAAGAAATGGGTAGTCTTCATACATCTCTCCTGTTGCATACCGAAGTTCGTTGGTTATCCAGGGGAAAAGTACTGACACGATTAGTGGAATTACGCCATGAAGTTCTAATTTACTTGGAAGGAAAAACTGAATATATTGAACATCTAATGGATGAAGAATTTATTCTCAAGCTCACATATTTAGCGGATATTTTTTCGAAGTTAAATGAACTCAATTTGTATTTGCAAGGTTCAAACGGATCAGATATTTTTGCAATTCACGATAAAATTCGGGCGTTTATGAAAAAGCTTTTGCTGTGGAAGAGTTGTATTGAGAATGGGAAGTACGATTGTTTTGAAACACTTGAAACGTTTATTGTTGAAAACCAAGTGCAGCCAAAGATGAACGTAGTATTTGCAATTTCTGCACATTTATCATTGTTAAAAAAAAAATTTGACGACTATTTCGGCGAGGAGATGAAAAAGCTCGACTTGATGAATTGGATTTGTAACCCATTTCAAGACCCCCTACCAACTGGTATGTCAACAAAAGCAAGTGAAGAACTAATTGATTTATCAGAAGATTCGTCACAAAAAAATAGTTTCAATCGTAAGCAATTAACGAAATTCTGGCTCTCGGTTGCTGGTAGCCATCCATGCCTGTTTGATGAAGCTATGAAAGTCCTCCTCCCCTTTACTACCTCATACTTATGTGAGGCTGGGTTTTCGAATATGGTGAACATTAAAAATAAATACCGAAATAAATTGGACTTCTCAAACTCACTGCGATTAAAAGTAACTAAAGTTGAAGTTGATGTCAAAACTGTAATGGCGAAACATAGGAAACAATTTCATCCTTCCCATTAAATTTATATAATTAAGTAATAAAAGATTGTATTAAAACAGTTTGTTATTTCAAAAGTCCTTTATTAATATTGCTAACGCTTAAATTTCCTAGAGGTGGGTCCCGAGTTTGTAAACTTAAATCAGATGAGTCGTAGCCCAGTCAACTTTGGGAACCACTGGGCTAACCTATTGTTTTTCGCATATTTTATGAAGTATCTTGTGTATTTGCGTATGGTTATCACCATCTCAGGTAGCTGGGCTGATGACGGAAGGTACAACTCCTTAACAGTAAGAAGTTAATCGAACAGGCAAGGACTGTTTTAGTAAATTGTTTTGATGTTTGATAGGACATTTGCCACATTTGGTCTCATGATCATCAAGTCATGACCTGATGCTGCAGTCAGGATAGTCTGCAGAGTACCTAACTCCTCGACAACTAACAGCAGATATATCGTGTTTAGGCTCATTGAAAAGGGCTCGATGTGTGGATAAAGGTACTGTTAATGAAGAACACCGAAGTACTAACAAAGACAAAAGTGCATGGAGATTTCCAAACCAAAATCGTTTGTACAGGGTTTCATCGCCTTAGTAATATGTCTTAGATAACATAGATGGCGCTAGTACAGTAGTTGAATTGGAAAATATACATCTCTCTAAGAATATTTGCTAGTTACAATGTCAGTTAATTTTAGCACAAATTCTCCAAAGACATTACAAACCATGAAGCAACACAAGTAATAACTAAGATTCGAACTCGGTAGCATAAAATTTGCCGATATCATTAGCCACTAGACCATTGCGTCATTACGCAACGAGTTGAAATGATCCTACTCTTTATTATACTGAAGTTGTTTAGCGTCTTTAACCCGTATCATAAATCTCAAAAGAATTGAGGGTAGCTTAATATTAAGTGTATAAAAATTAAATCTTTTTGTTCAATCATAACGTTCTTTACTACCTTTGAGTGAGTTCAGTTACGATTGCGTTTAACAAGTAGTTCGCGTTCAAATATTAATATGGCTACGAGGGCCCAAATAATAGCATTGCATAATCAAGGCTTAAATTATTCTGAAGTTTCGAGAGAAACTGGCTTAAACGTAAGTAATGTTTTAAAATCACGATTCGTTATTTATTTTTTATCAATGGCTATCGATACACGAAAATAATAAATAATATATTTCCCTTATAGGTAAAGACTGTCACTTTATGGATAAAGCGGTTTCAAGAAGAGGGTTCGTTGGAGCACCGTAGCAGATCAGGCAGAAGACGCCATATTGACTCAGACCAGCGTCAACTTATGGTGCAAGGTTATGAGGAAAATGGCTTCACACCAACAAGATATTACGCAGAGTTGTTTGATACATCTTTGCGGACGGTGTATCGTGTTCTTCATAGTGAAGGTCTGCATTATCGTCGACATGCTATTAAGCCATTGCTAACCGAAGCTAATAAAAGAGCACGATTGGAGTTCGCTGTGAAATACAGAAATTTCGACTGGAGCAACGTCATCTTCAGTGATGAAAAGACTTTCAAGTCTAGCCAGCACGGGCGAGTTATGTTGTGGCGTAGGAATAACACGCGTTATGATAGTGATCACGTTGTGCCTAACTGTGAATCCGGTCGTATAACAGTGAACATGTGGGGATGGATGAGTGCTGCAGGACCAGGAGAACTTACTGTAATACCTAGTCGTGCAAACAGTGTTAACTATATAGATGTGCTGAATGATGTCATGTTGCCCACCGTGCGGAATGTTTTTCCTGCAGAAGACGTGCCAGTGATAACGTTTGTGCAAGACAATTGTCCGATACACCGTTCTATAATTGTGCAAGAGTGGTTTAGCCAGCAATCAGATATACAAGTTATTCCTTGGCCTGCGAGATCACTAGATTTAAACCCCATTGAAAATTTATGGGGCGTTATGGTTCAGAGGTGGGACAATAGGAACGAAAGGAATAAGGAAGCACTGAGTACTCACTGCATGCAGGTATGAGATTCCATAAGGGGTCAAAATTTATGTGAAAAATTAATAAACTCCATGGGTTCGCGCTTGCAAGCTGTGATCGATCAAAATGGTGGACACACGAGTTATTAAAAAAAAAGTGTTGACATTTGGATTGATTGATAACCAAAACCGGGGTAGCTATAATTTATTTGATAAATTACAAAGTTCAAACTTACTGTAAGTGTGATTTCATTCACTACTTTATAACAACAAAATGTTATTAAACTAATGATTTTAATTTCTTAAAAATGTAAGAAATTGAAATAAAAACAATCTAAATATAAATTCTTTTTCAATATAATAAATTATTTATTTATTATAGCCACGGATTGTAGCTATAACCTGCACCCTAATTGCGTAACACACTATTACTGTCAATTTGAATCATTTTGAAGTTTATTGCTAATCCATTGCTTCAAATGTTCGAAAAATGTGTTTGCTTAGCAACGTAAATAACGCAATGAATGTTGTTAAACTGTCAAAATGAAACCCATTGCTACTGATAGTGTGTTACGCAATTGCCCTGCCGGTCTTGCAATTGTTATTGATTTGAGGTTTAGCTTCAATCTCTTCCTCGATCTGGAACGAATATTTAAGCTATGAGCCTTGGTCATAACTCATTGCATAAATCAATCATATAATGTCAATACCATACTAATGCAAAACGTAATATTTGTATAATTTATGAATTGGTAGAATATTTACAGAACTAAGGTTATATTTATAAAACTAAATTATCTATTAAACAAGTTTACTTTGTTAATGTCTTCCATTTTGTAATGTTTCAGTAATAAATTTTACTTATTTCTCATAGCAAGTAAGTTGAATAATTGTCAATTGGGTGTAAAGCTGTTAGGTTAGGTTAAGAAAGAAAGAAAGAAATAAATTGTATTTTTCTTTGACAATTAAATGTCTTAAACTACAATATCACTAAAATAGTTTTATTTATTATCCTTTACGAGAATTAAAAATATATCTAGACGTTCTTGTTTCTTTAACCTAATACTTAAAAGTAATTTATATATAAAAATAAAATAAATATATATATATATATATATATATATATAAATTAATATATAAGTATATAAAAACCTATAAAAAACAGTTACAGAAATTATATTAATTAAAAATTAATTTAAAAAGGTCCCTTAAAAACTGGGTCTCGAACCAGTATACGGTGTGATACGATCTTCATTAAACTGACATGCTTATCCAACTAAGCTACTGAGCTAACTATTAATTAATGCGAAAATGAGAGCCAATTTGTGAATGTAGGGATTTTTTATTATCTACGCCATCTGTAGTCGAATTAACTAGTTCGGTTTATTTGGTGTGGTTTAGATGGCGCTTTATTAAGTACTCGGAAATAAGAAAATAAAATTATTTATGTTTTTTTTTATTATAAATATATTGTTATTTCTTAGTAAATAGTTTTGGTATTAATAACCTTATTATGTGCCTCTGTATAAAAAGGTTTCTAAGCTTTGCAGTGTTATTTTCATTCTTGAACAGCGCCATCTAGTCGTCTTATAAAACGTAATGCAAAACTGTACCAGCAAAAGTCGACCTTAGCCTCTCCATGCACTTTTGTCATCATTAGTACATAGAGACGTGATGCTGAAGCCAGGAGCATCAGAAAAAGTACAAACCTTGAAATTACAGCACCGTAGTCGTGTTTGGGCTCATTTTAAACAGGACTAAATTTTAAGTTCAATGCAATGTTGACATAAGTCTGGCCTGATGCTGCAGCCAGGATTATCAGCATCTAGTCTAAAAACTAATAAATATATTTTTTAATGAATAAGGTATGCTTCAGAGGATGTCCGTGACCACCGCAGGACCACCAACGCCAATCGCTTCCATATTTGGTGAATAATTAGTACTCAATTGGTACTAATTAGTACTCTAACAAAAAAATTGGTACCTTAGTAGTTTTCGAGAAAATCAACTTTGAAGGTGGTCCTGCGGTGGTCACGCTCCCTTCAGCAGGACCACCATGAGCGCCGAAAAATGGGGCATGCTACAGCTATTCTAAGTATACAAATAATTAGTATCTATCCATAAATGTGATTCATTTCGTGAAAAAAACAGAACTGAAACATTTGTATTTACCGAGAAATCAACGATGATAACTTTCGCGCAATCGTTCAGCAGGACCACGATTTTGAATGTTGATTCCAAGTTTGAGAAGCTTGTCGCTTTCCTCAAACCTACATAGAAAATTAGTACCCTGCAAGATAAAATTAGTACCCAAAATTCAACATTAGTACTCCAGTAGTTTACGAGAAAATCGACTTTGAAGGTGGTCCTGCGGTGGTCACGGTGCAAAATTTTCATTTTAAGATTTCCCTATTAAAAACTCCGTGATTTCTTCCCAAATTTATACAAAAATTAGTACCATAAAGAAGTTATAGCGACCAAAAATTCAGATTCCTAAGTGTTGTATTTTAAGAGAAATTAGCTTTCATTACTTTTCCATACTAAAACTCCGCGTATAACCCGACCAAATTGAGTTGTCAATCTAACTTAACTAAAACTTTACAGCTCATGCACATAAATTTATGGATGTCGGAATAGTAATAACAACAGTTCAATATCTAAATTTTTATACAAAATCTAAGTACATATTAGGTACTGAAAAAATATTTACACAAAACATTCTTGGTCAGTTAAAATTGCTTCACAATTGGAAAAACAAAGATATGTAATTTTTTTTGTTTACAAACTAATCGAAAAAATAGTAAAACTCAACAGTAACAAACCTTACGCTCTTTTTGAATTCACAATATTAGCCATATGAACCTTTAGGTTTAAAGTTTTCTGAGAACTGTAATGTATATAGTATGTTTTCACCTTATTAGTTTATAAAGATTACAACACTATTTGTTCTCCGGAACTGTTTCCGGAAACGATGTAACATGTCAATCTTCCATTCCGATTATACTCTCCGTTGAACAAGGCTGTGTTTCATTTCGAGTA
This sequence comes from Hydraecia micacea, assembly GCA_914767645.1. Lineage (NCBI taxonomy): Eukaryota > Metazoa > Arthropoda > Insecta > Lepidoptera > Noctuidae > Hydraecia > Hydraecia micacea. The sequence continues at coordinate 20,843,577 of OU611775.1, read as the reverse complement.
TCCCGGCTCACACAACGAGGTTCCAATATACTTCAGTGGCGACGAGGATTAAAAATCAGCATAGAGCAAAGCGTGGCGTACGTATACAAATAATTAAAATGACTATCGGCAAAGTTGGCGAATTCAGAATGGCGGATGACTGGAGATTATATGTGGAGCGTATGGAAAATTATTTCTTGGTCAACGACGTTAAAAGGGAACTGAAAGTGCCAACGCTAATAACATTGATGGGGGCGGAAAGCTACGAGTTATTAGTCAATTTGTGTACACCGGACAAGCCGGGCACAAAAACCTTTGAGTACATAACCGCCATTATGGAAAAGCATCTACAACCTAAGCGGAGTGTATTAGCCGAGCGATACAAGTTTCACCAGCGGAAACAAAAAGAGGCTGAAAGCGTTTTCTTTTTTTTTTTATTACATTAATTTCCGCGGACTTGGTGGTCCGCGCCCTTTTTTATAGTATTTTATTGTTTACATTAAACTTTCTTTTCCTAGGGAACAGTTTCATACTCCCGCATCGGACACATCCATATTACTCTAAACTTACAATACTAGCTTAAATCTACGTGAGTCCATCTTTTTATACATATATATATATATATATTTTTACATATAAAATTATTATAATGATACATATTTACATACATGCTCATGCACTTCATGCTATTAATTTTTTTTTTTTTTATAAATAAAATAAATACATACATACAACAGGCATTACAATTACATTTTTGTTTACGCATTACAACTTAATTATTTTATTATACAATACTATTTATTATTCTGATTTTACATATTTTATGTTATTATATATTTTATTTTCGGTACATCTTATTATATTAGTTAATGAAAACGTTATACATCAACACATTTTATTTTAGACTATATTAGTTTTTACATTTTTATTCTATCTTACAGGGCTAGGTTAGAACTGCAGCCTAATTGCGTAACATATTTTGATTGTTAAAGCCATTCCGAATTTAAGCCAACTGCAGTAGCAATCAATATTCATATTCGGAATTGTAAAACTTTATCTGATACAAACTGAGGCAAATTGTATAGAGGGGTACCAAATACCGGGCATTATTTGTTTCGTGAACGCGTTTCGTTTCATCATATATGAACTATTCGCTTCTGAATAATTTTGCTATAATTACATTTTGTATTGATTACAACTGATGGTCTACTACTGCTTATAAATAAAAATGTACAATGATGGCCGAAAAATGAAAAACCAATTTTATAATACACTTCTACCAAAAACTACCATAATTGAAATACGCAAGGAAACGTTTTATTTTTCACGTTTTAGTTATCTGTGGCCAACGATAAAATCGTAAAAAAGCAGAGTTGTCAAGTTAGTGGGATTTCCACTAAACTTGGGGTTTGGACATAGGGGTGGGGACAAAATTTTGCTTTTAGTGGCTGGTGGTTTTGTCTAGTGGTTAGACTAACTCAATTTGTAGAAAACAATACAATCAACTACTTAAACTTTGACTCGAATAATAACACGATAATGGCATGTTTTATTTTTTATTTAAACACTGTGAAAGTGAGAAATAAATCATAAAACTACTGACGTTTTACGATTTATTTCTTTCAATTGCGGAAACCACTGTGGATATGTACGCTGAGTTGCGTGGAGATCGAGAAACAAAGTAATTTCGAAAAAAATCCCACGGCAACATTCTTCCGGGATAAGAAAACAATATCTAACAAACATCTTCATTAACTTCTTGAGTAAACTATTTTATGATATTATTGTATGATGATCTAAAAAATACTGTGAATAACTTATATTGTGTTAATTCTCAAATCTTAAAATGGACCTCCAAAACGGCGATCGAACATCGGTAATAAGAATAAGAATAGTTTTAAAAAATTGCGACTTCTAGTGGACTCGGGAGAAAATTTGGCAACACTGACACTGAGTAATATAAAAAAACAAAAGTTAATATGAAAATAGGAAACTTTTAAACCATAATAATCTTTGTTTGGTTTTACCTTAAATATTGTTTCAATTAATAGTTGTTTTATGTTTTTTAACATACAAAATTATATTTACTATTCTCATACAGAAACATGGGCCTATGTTAAATAGTTCGGAAAAAATTTCTTGTGGTTTGCTGTAGAAGGAATACGTTTGCAAAATTCTCTGATAGAGGACAAGAAGGTTTTCGCTGGCGGCTGCACCAAGACTTAGGACTGTTTTGCTCGATAGCGAAAAGTACCTAAGTCTGTCTAAGTCAATATAATCCTACAAGTAAGTACCTAACCTAATATATTTACGAAAAAGTTGTTCGTATCTCATTAGATTATTGTAGTTCGTGTAGGTAAGTACTTATCTTTGATACCGATGATCATCAAAGATAGACCTATATTAGCTTTGGACCTCCCTGGACATGGGTTTTCGTCGTACGACTTCCGGTACACATACACAATTATGATTAAACTTGGGGGTCTTACCTTTCGCAATCATAGCTAAAATACTCAATAATAAATGATAACTTCCCCACATACACATAATAGTTATAACAACTTAATTCGAGATCTTTGAGAATTCAAAATAAAGCTTAACCGTACGAGGATTTCAATATGTTTTTAATTTTCAGTTATGACTTACAACAAATGGGACTGACCGAGGGCGAGGATGATTTTGTATATAAAAAGAGCACTTCAACTGGGACAAAGTGTCCTTACTTTCTCACTCTATGGGAGCTATCGCTGGCTGCGCTAAGACAGGCTGTTTTGCTCAAATAGCGAAAAGTCAATATCTTCATCACTACAAGTAAGTAACCCAGTATATTTAGGAAAATTTTGTCAAAGCCAAATCATTTATTTCAAATAGGCACATTAAAGGCATTTTGGATGTCAAATGTTGTTTGTATCATAGACATCATTCTGACAATCATTCCTTTGTTGTATAGATAAGCAACTTATTTAGCTTAGCTTAGTTAGCTATTTGTTGTGGTTAGAATAATTATCACAGTATGTCCGTTAACCTCCATTGTAACAACTGAAATTATTAATATTGATGTTTGTACATAAGTATCTATTGAAACAAATTATAATAACCATTAATCAAATAACAACTAAGTACAAAACATTAATCATAATATTTTTGCAGACGGTGCTAAGAGCTGAAAATACAAGAATGGACCACTGCCCTACTAACATCAATCTAGTTGACAAACAATGGATTTTCTTACAAAGAATGGAAAACCTATCTGCCGGATTAATAATTAAAGGTAAGCTGTTTGACACAATTAAGGATCAAGCAGCAACCCACATAATAATTATTATGATATATTTATCATCATATATTTTATGTATACATAACTAATGTTTACCATTCAAATTTAGTGTTATGTTAAATAAAAATGTTTGGAAACTGAAAAAACTGGCCCTAAACAAAGAAGAAATTAAACAATGCACAACATGACAAGGCCTATGGCTTTTGTTCAGCCATGGGCTGATGAAGGACTAGTTGATATGCCTAGTTTGCCACATTACATAGTTTAAGTACTTCATTTAAGTAGAAAATAATTTGATTTTGTTTTAACACTGCAGGATAATTCTCGGGGTGTTTCACCTACGAAGACATGGAAGGGAGCATGATTGACGTTGCCCATTACTGTTCGCTTCGGCCACTGCTACTGCTGCTCAGCAACTACTTCAGTTTAACTCAAGATTGTTAAGAAAAGCTAATCATTGTATTTTAGAAAACTGTTGAATCTTCAGTCTTGCAAGACAAGGATATAAACACATGTATCTATGGTGTAAATTGATAACAGTGCAAGCTTTAATATAAAATGTTTTAATTATGAACTGTAAAGGTACAAATAAAAATAACTTGTTATGAAAAATGTAAGAATAAATTGAATACTTACTTAACCTTTTTTTTAATAAAGACAAGTGATTATTATAGTGATACTAATTAGAAAATAGTGGTGTTTAGCTAAATTAACTGTCATTCACTGGGTATAGGTAAATAGAAAGAAACCTTTTTTTTTATAAAGACAAGTGATTATTATAGTGATACTAATTAGAAAATAGTGGTGTTTAGCTAAATTAACTGTCATTCATTGGGTGTAGGTAAATAGAAAGACATAATATATGGTAAACAAAAAAAAAGTGGTTTTATTTAAATATTATTACAACCTTAACTGACAATAGTATTTCTTCACATTTAACATGAAAAATTTGGACATGCGGCAAGAATAAATTGGAACGAATATGTTGTATGGATTCGTTGAATTTGGCATCTGAAGTCTTCTCGTGAAAGTCATCATGGATAATTTATATACTGCTTTGTAATGCTTGCTGTGAGAGAAAGTATTTATTTTCTTGAATAATGTGGTTGAGTCTGACAACTGAAAGATAAAAAAAAAGAATTTAAGTAAATCCTCACTATAATATTACAACCATCCACAAAGGCCTCTCCCCTTAAACACTTCAATGCAAAATCTATGAACATATTATTAGAACAGCTATATACTGCTATAAACAACAGTTAGGTGCCTACAATTCTATTGATGGAGGAAGTATACTTGACTAAAAAGTACCCACACAAAGATACTTTATAATAAATTAATTTTAATTATTAGGTAATAGATAAAAAAGAGGATGGGCCTATGATATTTAGCTATTACACACAGACGTATAAAGCTTTATATGTCTGTGCTATTACATTACATACATATCTACTACATAGGCATTTTAAATTGAATAATTGACTTGGATAATTTTATTCTTACTAATAATATTAACAATAGGTAATTGAAAACTTAGATATATTTTCAGTTGCCTACCTACTTTCTTTAATTTAGTTTGTTGTAAATTTGCTGAGTAAATATCCATCCCCTCGCCTTTTAGGAAGCCTTATTAAGGTGCCTTAGGTATCTATACTGTGTATTCACCAGTTAGCTACCTAACAAACAATATGTGTGTAACATTTGTTTTTTATTTATTTATTTTATTTATTTATCCATTTATTTCAGGCATCAAGGCCCATATAAAACACATACAATACAATATTAATATAACTTAACAATACTATACATACATACAACATTATAATTACACTAAAAAACTAACTAAACACGAAGTGTCTGCGTCGTGTTTCGCTGACTGGTGTCATGTAGCCGGCCACGAAACCGGCGGTACACAACCCCCTTCGGCCAGAACTCTTCCTTGAGGAACTTCTCGAGATGATGTGTCGGAACACGCACCACAAACGACTTGAAGTTGGTGTTGTGACGCGACTCCAACTTCTCGACCCTCAAAGTCCAGTTGGTCTTGACACGCATGTACTCCACGATCTCCTCAACCTTCGTGGAGTGGTGCAGTCTGGACACGTACAGCTGCGTCGTCGGGACTGCTGGACGCAGCAGCATGTTGGGTCCTGCCAGCGCGGTGCCGCACTGGTTCCGACAAGGACGCTTCTTCTTTTTTCAAAATCCAAAAAAACTTCTTTTAAAATTCAAATAATTTATTGTGGATTGTAGGTTCATAAGATGTGTTAGTTACAGGTAAGTCTGCTATGTCCCGCCATTGAGGCATACAAAATTCATATATGTTCGGTACATAGTTAAAATACAGTACATCAAATTGTCATGCCATTGATTTAGATTAAATTAGTATAATAAGTATTTATGTCAAATTACAAATTAGTCATGTTACAAAATAGTATGATTCAATGTATTGTCATTTAGAAATTCTCTTAGAGTAATTACATAATAACATTTTACTTATTAATAATTTGTGTAGTTTTTTTTTAAGGTATTTATATACAGGGTTATTGGAAAAACATTAACAACCTCTTAAGAGGTCATTGCACTTATCATTATTATGAACAACTTTTCGTATAACTCCTCAAAATGTAGGGAACAGCTGATTTTTTTCGCGATTTCAGGTTTGGTCCCAAACTTAAAGGAGTGCAATTGATGTTTTTCCAATAACCCTGTATATCGCTCATAGGTCTGAGAAAAGGTGGAAGATTATTAAAGATATGTGGGACTATACAAAACATGCTTTGGTGCAAAAGTTTTGTTTTACTGGCTATGGTGCACAGCTTGTCTTTCGTGTCTGGCCCTAGTGCAAAATTCGAATAAGTTTGGATTTGATTTTATGAACATTAACAGTTTACTATGGAGAGTTCATATTTTTTAATTTGTAAAATGTGGTCTGCATGAATCCACTTGGTATATTGCACATCAATCTAATACATTTTCGAGCTCTAGAAGCACACTTTTTCCACAGACTTGCCCCAGAATATGATGCCGTAGTGTATGATTGAAGCAACATCTCCATGACAGGCAGATAGTAGTGCAGGCTGACTGACAGTGTTCCTTAATCTAAAGAGCATAAGAGCTCTAAGTCTTTTGAAAACTTGCTCTTTAAGTGACTTCCAATTTACTTTGCTATCAAGCTATCAATATTATAGATAGTTACCTATAGAGATAGATTGTTGCTGTGCATAGCAAACAACATATAAGATACAAAGGTGGTTATATCTGTGATGGGCACATTCAATGTTCAACACATAAAAAGTAAATAATACTGACATTACCTTGAACAGACAATGATGTGGATATAAGTACCTAGGTCTATGTATGGTGTGTATGTTCGTCGACGTCCTTAGGTACATAACCCATTGATTTCTATTGCTTCAAAGTGTGCTTTTTATTCTTCCTCTTTACTGATTGCGTTTCCAATGAAGTAAAAGCCATACTGTGTTGCTAAGCTTCTGGCATAAGTTAACGTTTGTTATGGTAGGTACCTACGAGGTACGAATTAGTATTTCGTTAAAATGCCACCAATATGCCTCGTTTCTGAAATATCATAATATGTATCTTTAATTTAGATGGTAAGCACTTGTAACAGAAGAAAACTTTTACAAATATTTTAATAAATTCACATCACCGGCTCGATTTTTAAAATAGGTACCACTGATATTGAAGCATTGAGGTTTTACACAAAATCACATCCACAATTTATCAGGAAGACTACCACTTACATTTTTTCGAAATAATTATGGAGATTACGCGTTTATATCCTAAAATATGTAGAACGGAAAATGATTCCAACGAGTAAGGTCGCCTTCCGTTTCAAACCAATTTATAGTTGGTTTCATTTGACGTTTCAAGCAGATAATCGCTTGTCATTTTGGTTACACAATACGAAATATTGACGTTTGCCCAGTTTTTCTTAGGATGTCGTTCACTCTTTAACGTTCCAAACCAACTCGATTGGTTTAACATTAAAGTAGAGTTACGCAATTCGAAAATCATAAATTGATTGCAATTCTGATGCAATTTAAGGCCACTGATCAGAATCATTTGTCGAAAATGTGTTACGCAATTAGGCTGCTGGATTGGGTTGTGGGTTTGGATAGGGACTGTTAGGTGGTGTTTAGGTGGTTAGGTGGGGTCTGCTGACCAGGGACTTCGCTAGCCTGAGCAAAGCTTCCACAACAACTGCGTCTCGGTGCTGCATGGCCATCTTGAGGTTGTAATCGATGACCATTTTAGTCGGCGCACCCATCGCTCTCTTTGCGAAGCGGGCCGTAGCGTCGTCGGCGTCGTCGGTGTAGTAGACGCAACTGACCGTGTGTCTCGACACCGCCACTACCGCGTGGGAGATGCTGTCATGGATTTTGAGCCTCCTGGACTTGGTGTTGATGATGATTACGCTGTCGTAGGTCAACCCCTGAGCCTCGTGTATGGTTAACGTGCGCGACCCTTCACCGGACCCGTATCCCTGGCTTATAAGAGAAGCTTTCTCCCCTTGCGTATGAACCAAGAATAGGGTGTTTTGCGCGGTGCTCGGTATTTGCGCTCCCGTAAAACCTTCCACCTTCAGGGAGTGGACCTGCGACAGCGACGACTTGGAGGAGTATATACCGGAGTATATCTCACTCAGTGCAAACGCCACGTCCATCGGATTGCGGTGTGTGCAGTGCAACTCCTGGGTGATGCCAGCCACCAAATCTGGACGGGTATACCTTAACTCGAAAAGGTTCTGTCTGTCCAAAAATGGAAGCTGGTTTACGTCTCCGATGAGGACAATTTCGCTTGCTCCGGACAACTTTACTGCCATAACTATGGCCCCAAAATGGTTCATGAGAGCCTCGTCTACCGTGAGACGGTAACATTTCTCTTGCTGTCTGAACCCGTTGGCTAAGATTGAGGCCATAGTGCGCACCTTTGTCTTCACTCGATCTCCTAAGCGGTGCGCTAGAATAGAATAGAATAGAATAGAATACTCTTTATTATGTACAGTAGGCTCCAAAAGTCCATAGGCAAAGTCACAAAGCAATAGCTTGACGTTTAGTTTGACTTACGACCTTCTTTTAATGAGTAATTAGACACACACACTCGCATATTACTCGAATATAGTTTCGTGTCATGTTCGTCTTGTTCACATAGTTCATAAAACTTTATGATTATACCCACAGAAATCTAAATAAATAAAACATAAGGTAGACAGATGCTTAACTCATTCACCGCTAGTCCCCGACTAAATAGAATGTTGTTGCTTCTTGGTTGGTGGATAATAATTTGATATGTGAAGTGTGTTTAATCTATTAGCGTTGTTGTAGTTCATTTTGAAACGCAAGCAAATTTAAATATCGAGATGATAGCTGCTGATATTATCGCGCTGCGTAAATATGGACTTATTATTATATCACAAATATTTGATGAAACCGGACTGACTGTGAGTATTATGATTTCATTATTTTATCGAACATTTATCTAATTAAAGTATAAATGATGATCCTTGTAGTTATTTTTTTAAACGTTTTATATTTACCTACCATAAGCCCTAAATAGAAAAAAAATAATAATATTTCCTAAAGTTTATTTATTTACTTTTGGAATGATGAATATGACGGCATATTGTCTAGCAGCTGCGAGAGACGGCGACTAGGTGGCGCTAGTGGAACGTGCACCGGACGCATCATAGACAAATCATTCACTCTATCGATCATTTGGCTTAAAGGACTTGGTATCCAATCCAGTAAAATATTGTAACGTTTCCCCTCCACTAGCGAGCAGCCTTTATAAGGAGCTGCGCGGTTGAGTCTGTACGCGGTCATACGAGCTTGATCGCCTACCGTCAAGTTTGTTTTTTTCGCGCGGACCGCAATTTTACTCGTTTTCTCTGTGTTTGCCACAAGTACCGCTTGTGCAAACACAGAGGGAGCCTCCGTGCTGCTCGGCGAGCAATCGCCGCCGCGGTCGCGGAGACCACGCCCATTAAGATGTCGAAACCCGGCATGCGCGGCTCCCTGGGCCGCGATGCCGGGTCCGAGGAGGAGCTTCGCCCGACGCTGGATCGGGCGACGTCGCTGCCGAACATCGGCGTGGCGTCGTCCGGTGCACCGCCGGCCGGACCCAAGAAGAAGAAGGGGAAGAAGAAGGAAGAGGAGGGGGGGGGGAAGCCGAGTACCGCTGTCGCTGCCGGCCCACCGACGTCATCGGCGCCTGCGCGCGTTGCGCCGGCACCGTCGACGAGCCGCCAGCAAGCCGTCGCTGTTCGCCCGACGACCTTCCGCCCAGTGCCGATTCTGGCCCCGGGGCCCGCCGCGACACAAAGCCGCGCGCCGCAAGCGCGCGCCGCGATGCCGCCCGCGCGCGTGCCCGCACCCGCGCGCACCTCCGCACCCGCTGTGCGCACCTCCGCACCCGCTGTGCGCACTGCCGCGCCCGCTGCGCGCGCCGCCGCCGCGCCGCACGACTACCCCGCGCTCCCCGCGCGTGCCCCCGCGACATCCGCGCAACCACGCGCACCACCCGCTCGCAGCGCCGCGCCGCCGCCGCGTTTCGCGTCGCCGCCGGCGCCTGCAAAGAAGACGCCGGAAGCTGTGCCAGCACCGCGCACCGCCACATCCGGTCCCCGCCTCTCGCTGACGAGACCGGCGACAGCGGAGCAGGAGCGGCCAGCGAGTGCCGGACCCCGTCCATCTCGTCCGGCACACACCACCACTGCAGCTCAGCAGGTAACAAACTCGCCGGCACCACCTAAATCCTCGGCGTACGACTCGCCCGCCATGCTTTCGGCGTGCTCGTCGAACGCGGGGTCGAGCATGTCGCTCGCATCGGTGGGCTCGGCCGCGTCCGGTCGCGCAGACGTGTCGCGAGACACGTCCCCGCGATCCGTTCCGCGGCCCACCGTGGGAGCAACGTACGCCGCAGCGATGTCGCCGGCATCGTCGCCTGCACCAACGCCGCCGCGGGGGGGGCTGCTCGACTACGTAACGCAGTCGGAGCCTAGACCCCAGCGGCGCAGGAGGAGTTCTGGCGAGACCGCGGCGGAGGAGGAAGAGGCGAAGAGGTACTGCCTCGACTCGCCGCGGCCACAGCGCGAGAGCGCGCCGCGGAGTCGGGGCGCGCCTTCACCGCCCACCTTCGCCGCCGCGGTGGCGCGCCGCACGCCGCCGCGCTCGCCATCACCAACACCGACACCGACAAACCCAGAGGTGAGTTCCGCCGCATCTGATGCGCCACCCCCCTCTGCCACCTCCCCCGGCGCCGCCACAAAACAAAAGCCGGGGAAGAAATTGCGATACCCGCCGCTGGTAGTTGAGAAGCTGCCGAACTGGGCGACGCATTTCCGGGCCATCAGTGCCAAACTGGGCCGGCCGCCGAATGCTCGACCCTACGGGACCGGGGTACGTTTCACCCCGGACACCGAGGACGAGTACCGGCTGGTCCAACGGTACTTGACGGGCCTGGAAAAGGACAGCGGCGTCTCCTGGTTCGCGTACTCGCTGCCAGCGGACAAGAATTTGAAGGTGGCCATCCGCGGACTCCCGGCGGACACGGACCCGAAGGAGATAGAGGAGGAGCTCCGGACGCTGGGATACCAGCCGGAGTACGTCCGCCATATCAAGGGGGCGGCAGGACGACCCGGCTGCGTGTTCCACGCAATTCTTAAGAAGACCCCAGACGTCCGGGCCATATACGACACCACCATATTTATGTATATGCGTGGTGTCAAAATAGAGGCTTGGCGTGGAAAACGCGGGCCCGCACAGTGCCACAGGTGTCAGCGATTCAGACACAGCTCGCACCTGTGCCACCGCCCGCTCGCTTGCGTGCGATGCGGGGACGAGCACGCGGCGCGTGATTGCCCGCGCCCGCGGGAAGAGCCGGCCACCTGTGCAAACTGCGGTGGCCCGCACCCCGCGTGCAACATAAAGTGCCCCGTATTCCAGAAGGAAATAAGGAATAAGCGAGCGGGGACCGCCGCCATCACGGCCACTGTGCGCCAACCACAAGCGGCCACACAAAAGACGCCGATAGAAGAGGCCCAAGGCACGACGCTGATGGCGGCGGCCAACGGGCCCACTACGAGGACCCAAGCCACCTCCTCCGGGCGGAGGAAGAAGAGGCGCGGGGGGAAGAGAAAGGGGAAGAAACCCAACCCCCCCCCCTCAGCGACCACAGGAGAGATCCCTGCGGCCAACCCTGCTGTAAGCGAGGCGCAGGCTGTAATAAATAAGACAGTCACCGAGGTACCCGCCGCTAGCGCCGGCACTACGCAGCGGGAGAAAAGGGAACCCAAACAGTTCAAGAAAACTGCGAGTGCCGACGCTAGCGCCACTAGCGCGGCCACAAAAACTACAAAGAAGGAATTCACAGCCTGCGCCATCAAACTACTGATGGACCTAATAAAGGCAATACAGCAGGGTCAAGATGTGGAGACGGTCATCCTTGACGGTCTAGCCACGCTATTGACACTCTATCATGGATAGACCGTTAAGGGTGATCCATTGGAACGCCCGCGGCCTAAGGGATAAGGTCGCCCCCCTCCGCCACCTCCTTCGGGAACAAAACATCGACGTGGCGCTAATAAGCGAGACGCTCCTGGGACCTGAGGACAAGATTAGGTTCCCGGGATATCTCGCTTATAGGAAGGACGAACGGTCGGCTCATTCAACGTATCGTGGTCTGGCGGTACTAGTGAGGCGAAAGGTCGTCCATCAAGAACTCCCCTTGCCGTCGCTCAGCACGTTTTACGCGCTGGGTGTGCAACTACACGTTGCCGGCGAGGATATCAACATGTATGCGTGCTACAAGCCGCCCGCGGCTCGCTTGGACTTTACCGAGCTGCGGGCCCTGCTTGGTAGCACCTCACGCGCCACCATCCTTGCCGGCGACTTGAATTGCAAGCACCCGGCGTGGAACTCGTGCCACACGAATACCGAGGGGAGACGACTCTTCGCGGACGCGGAAGCCTTCGGCTATACGGTGTCCGGCCCAGAGACGCCCACACACTACCCGGACGCCAGGCAGTACATGCCGGACGTGCTGGACATCGTAGTCCACCGAGGGCTACACCGTCAGATCACGCAGCAAGTGATAGACGACGAGTTACAATCGGACCACCAGCCTGTACTCGTCGTCTTATCGGGAACGCCGGCCCGACTGAAGCCCGTAGCGCCACGTCGACTTACGGACTGGACAAAGTTCGCAGAGGAAGTAGAGACTACCACGCCGACTCGGCCCATCGTCACCTCCGCGGACGTAGACGAGATAGCGGATAACGTCACTGTTTGCATACAGAGCGCCTTACAGACGGCGACGAGCACGCAGCCGCAGGGGAGAGGGCTATTGCCGCCCCTGCCGGCGCGCATAAATGCGATGATCGCCGAGAAGAGGCGCCTTCGCAAACAGTGGCAACAGCTTAGATGTCCGACGCTGAAGACACAGCTCAACCGTCTCGCGGAGAAGGTAAAGGCCGAGCTCCAGGCGCATACCGCCGAGGGCTGGGAGGAAAGAATTGAGGCTACGACGGACAGTTGGCCGTCGCTTCACAAACTCTGCGGCCAACTCACGAGTACCCCAGTCCCGGTGCGCCCACTGCTAAACAGCGACGGGGCGCTTAAGTACGCAGCGGAGGACCGGGCGGAGGTCTTCGCCGAACACCTGGAGCGTCAGTTCCGCCCCAACCCGACCACCGACACCGAACATGTCGCAGCAGTCGAGAAACACCTGGGAGACTACTTCGCCTCGCCGATAGCTCCCGATGAAGACCCGATATTTTTCTCGCCGGGCGCAGTCAGACGCGCCATCCTTAGGACGAAGCCTAGGAAGGCCCCCGGTGCTGACGGTATCACGAACACAGTGCTGCGCCACCTGCCGTACCGTATGGTAGCGGCGCTGGCGCGCCTGTTTACGGCGATACTGCGCACGGGGGCCTTTCCCGCTTCGTGGAAGGAGGGGCGCGTCATTATGCTGCCCAAGGCGGGGAAAAATATATTGAAGCCGGAGAGCTATCGGCCGATCACGTTGCTGTCGACCGTCTCCAAGGTGTTCGAAGCACTCCTGCTGCGACATCTCCAACCACACGTCACGCCGCGCCCGGAGCAGTTTGGGTTTCGGGCGGAGCACAGTACGACGCTTCAGCTGTCGAGGGTACTGCACCACCTCGCAGCCGCAGCAAATAAAAAGGAATATTCGGTGGCAGTATTCCTCGACATGGAGAAGGCCTTCGACCGTGTGTGGCACGACGGCCTCGTACACAAGATGGCCACATCCGGCGCGCCCCGTCGCGTTGTAAAAGTGGTCTCTACTTTCCTCTCAAACAGGACTTTCAGGGTGGTGGTCGACGGGGCGCTCTCCAGCGCCCGCCCGGTGCTCGCGGGTGTACCGCAGGGCAGTTGCGTGTCGCCGACGTGTTACTCACGTTACACCGACGACATCCCCACCACTCCGGACGCAATGCTCGCGCTGTACGCAGATGACGCCGCGTACATTACTACATCGCTCAATGCGAAGTACGCGGCCGTCAAGATGCAGCGCGCGCTCGACATGCTTCCCGAGTGGCTGTCCAAGTGGCGGCTGTCGGTGAACGTGGGTAAGACGCAGGCGATGGTCTCCGGGTCCGCGCTCCTCCCACCACCCTTGAAGCTGCAAGGAGCCGACATCGCGTGGTCGCCCCGGGTCAAGTACCTGGGGGTCACCATCGATCGTCGGCTCACGATGGGGCCACACGTCCGCTTGGTCGCCGCACGGGGTAGGGTTGCCCGCAACCTGCTCAAACCAGTGCTCTCGTCCCGCATTCCGGCGCGCGTCAAGTTGGGTGTGTACAAGTTGTACGTGCGCCCGATCTTGACGTACGCCGCCCCGGCATGGTTCGCCCTCACGAGCGAGCCGAGCCGAAAGCTACTCCGCGCGCAGCAAAGTCTGGCGCTGCGGACCATAGTAGGCGCGCCTCGTTTCGTGAGGAACGATATCATTCACCGGGACCTCGGGATTGAGAGCCTGGATGAGTTTGTGCGGCGCCTCGCGACGGGAATGTTCGCGCGTGCCGACGCATCCGCCTGGCCCCATGTCCAGGACATTGCGCCCTGGCACGCGCGCCCCCCCGACGCGAGACCCTTGCCCCGCGACCTGGTAGCGGACGACGACCCCATCGCACCGGACTGACGCCTCAAGTGAGCCGCACCCAGGTTACACGCGGCTCACTTGAATCAATTGAACTCCACACTGTACATACATTTCGTTGCGTAGCGTGTGCTAGGTTAATATAGGCACGTTACGCAGCGAGCGCAGCCATTCATCACTACACATTCGCCTAAACTCACACGTGACCGCGCAGTGCGGGCTGCGGGCGCGTAGACACTGGGCGGTGTTACACAATACAATACCGCTCACACACACACGACTGCCTCTTAGCCCGGACCGTGACCGGCTAGCTCTGGAAGCGGGGCGGGCGGGGGCAAAACACCTAACTCTGTAGGAGCGTCGAGTCGGCACCTCCGTCGCTGGTCGTCCTCCGCCGGGCCTCCCCCAGGTAACTGGGGGTCTCACCTGGCGGGGACAGACCGCCGAGGTGTCGTGAAGAAAGCGGCGCTGTATGAATCAGCGTCGCGGCGCGCCTACAGAGAAACAACATGCAACTATTCACATGGACGCACGTAACTTATTTACGTGCGGCCAATAATTCGTTAGGCCACTGACGCCGACCAAATGAGGGGCCCGTATTTACGGGCCACCGTGTTGCATTTCGCGGCCGGGGGGCTCAGCCCCGGTACCGCTCGCCACGCCCCCTTACGGGGGCGTAGCGATCTCTCTACGAGTCTGTACGCATTTCCAATGGATGCGTCTTGGTGCACGGACCACTGTCTCTCGACAGTCAGAACTGCCCGATTATTGGATGTGGAACGCTGTCTCTGACAACTAGTACTGTCCTTATTGCGGTGGGTGCATGGACCACTGTCCCTGACAGTCAGTACTGCCCTATGTGACCGCCCTCAATGTCATTATTAGTTATTTAATAATGAATTAATTTAATTTCTGTATTTTAAAGATTTAAGATAACTCATTGTTCGATTGAAATAAATAAAGGAGATGTTCTACAAATGTATGGAGCCTGGGCTAGCACTATGTACACAAAATGTAAATATCGCTACACAATATAGTAACCGTTTTATAATGTTAATTTTCTATAATTTGATTTCGTTCTAATGAACATTAAAATTAACTCGGTCAAGGAGAGCAACACAAAATAAATATGGCGAATCAGCAATATGCGAAATGTCACTATGACAATGACGTTCGACTGATGTGTCTATCTATGAAGGAACATATTTACTCTAGTTATCTATACAACTGTATTGTACTCTATGTAATATGTACGAAAAAAAAAACAAAACACGAATTCCGAAAATACTTTTGGTTTCGTTTTAGTCATAATAATAAAATAGGACTACAGGATATTCTACTCGATTGCGGCAGTACATCTTATATTACCTACTTAAACGATTGGTTATATCAGTGTCAAGAGGAGCAAGAAACAAAGGCTTGAACTTTATTTTGTTGATCTAACTGTCCTGGTGTTTCATTGTTTAATACCTATTAGTATACCCTGGACTTCGATAATTCATAGGAGAGTAGTGAGCTGTGTAGTACCTAACAACTGCAAGTTTTTGGTAGAGTAGTGAACTATTCCTATTACACAGTAACAGCTGGGAAGAAACCAACTATATTACAGCGACAACCAACCAACCAACTAGGCAGTAACAGTTTTTCAAACAAGTTCTATGATATTTAGTTCCTGGTATTAGTATTAGGATGAGAAATCAGTCATGAGAGGTATACATAATAAATAAAACAACTTGTTGGAACTTATGACTTTATTCATTTTCCACAATATCGTCTCTTATTAATATTCCATCCAGGAATGACGCCGGTGCGTCTATGCTATCTTGGTACCGAGCCCAACCCAAATACCACACAATGGTCATTATGTGAGCACAGCAACCCACTGTCCGTTTTCCTGATATACAACTACAATAATAGCTGATTATTTTATCATCCCAACTTGATCCTTCCCTTGCCAGCAATATATATGTATAATATGTTCGTCCTGAGCTATGTCGAGATTGTATACGGCCTCTGATTAAAAGAGGATCAAGTTGGGGTGGGGTTGCTTCTGCCACTACTTCCAGTTCGTCCGATACTTCTACATGAAATGATCCATGCTGCCTAATATGTTCCCCGAAATAGCTTCTAGCCTGTTTTATTTGATAGGTACCCAGCCCAAAAAGTATCAAGTCAGACATGGTCATTTCAGGGAAAATACTTAACTCTGGAAGTTGACCATCAATTCTTGTGAATTGGGCTCTGTAGCGGTTGATCCGGTTGGCAATTATAAGTTCTGCTAACCGGTTGGGCATATTTTTTCTCTGTATTGCTCGAGTAAGTATATCACCAGCATCTGGTCTATTTTCAATCACTGGATGGAAGGCATTAATTATAGCTGCACAAATACGAACATCATCCATTAGATGGGTGGCAGCCAAATTAAAATATTCATGTCTCAGTAGCTTAAAGTCTCTTTTCAATCGACCATTCACTACCTCTACCACCCATCTGCATAGTGTCACACACCTTGTCTTATTCGCACTGATGGTTGATAACTGAGTCTCTCCTTGTTCTAAGGACTCCGGTTTATATACTTTGAAGCCCAACCCCTCTAGCATTGGAATGGAATCACGAAAGCCTCGATCCAAAATGAAAACGTCATTGGGCTGAAAAAAAGCCCTTAGGCCCTCGTTTTCATTTTGGAACAAAGCTTTCATGATGTCAGAATCTGATTCGGTTGCTGGATAGGGCCCCAAAATATCAAAAATGTAACCATCAGTGGCAACAATGAGAAAAGGTTTAACTAAGTTTCTATATTTGTGCAAGCTATAAGTTCTTTTTTGGAACAGGTAGTTGGATGATTTTTGAAGGTATATATAGGTACCATCACATATTACTATTGATACCCTTGCCTCTCTGTTTCCGAACAAGCCCTCGGGTATTAATAAATTCCTATTAATTAAATCATTTCTTGTATGATTGATTCCCAAGTGGAGAGGCACAAATAAGCTTAGTAATGCCTCTCTAGCTACTTGAAGCAATCGTGTTATTGAGGACTTGGTCAGATGAAACAGAGAGGCAATCCTTTCATGGGAGTCCCCTGTACGAGCTTTCACCAAATAAATTCCCAAAGCAGTTTTTGGGTTTTTGCAAGTCAATGCTGGGCTTATTATATTTAAAATATTCATGAAATTGTCTTTTGTGACTCCAGTCCAGAACTTAAAAAGTCCTTCATCAATATTACTCATATTATTGAACTCTAATTGATTTATTTCATCGTCCTGGACACTCAGCCTCAGCATTGACTCTGTTCGCGCCGTTTTGTTAGACACATTCATGGTTGGAAGAGAGATGTCACTACCGAAGAATCTAGCGCGCGCTGCGAGTCTATATAAAGGGCGGCGCACGCGCAAAAAAAAAGTCAGTCTACATATTCTACATTACCGCTAATTACCTATTGCTCGCCAAATTGACACTTCAATTTTCGGCTCGAGTACGCGAGACTCAAAACCTTTCATCGTTAATTACGCCCGCTTACAAATCCCGGATCCGTGGATAAACTCAAGGTTGGAGAAGAAGACCGTCGCAGCTAGGAGACCAGGTTAGTGGCCTTTCAATTTCTTCTTTGATTGTGTCAAACGGCGGACATTTCTTCAACACCTAAATGTACTCCGATCCCGAAGTTATCATTCCCGCTTAAAGTAATTTCCCCGCATTTCTTTTCAATAATAAAATAAAACACCCGCATATTAATTCCCCCGCGCGACCATTTTTTGGTCACTTCGAGCCATATATATATAAAAAACCAGTGCCTTATAAGTCCAATATAATCATAAATATATGTGTAATATACATTAATATAAATATATTATAAAAATAATAAATATTCCCACATCCAATAGTTCCCACACTACCTACATAGGGCGCGATTGTGAATTGGTGTAACCGTTGACCTTGTTCAAGGTGATAGGCAATTTGTAACTGCAAGGTGTAGTGCGTTATCGGAAGTTACCTGTTCGATAACGGATTGTAGCTTTCAAAATGAGTTATGAAACAAAAATTAAAATAGCTGCTGCAAAAAAGCAAGCAGTTTTCGCAAAAATTAACGAATTATATGAGTCGGGAAAAAAGGTGGCATCAGTTAGCACCAACACTAGAAGTGTCCAGGAATTTCTAGCAGCTTCTACAAGTATAGACCAATTATATAATCATTTTAATACACTGTGTGATGAACATAACGAATTGGTTCTGAAAGTGGACCCGGACTATAAAATTACCTTCAGTGACTGGAGTGCATTTGAATCACTCTATTCCCAAATCAAATTCATACGCGGTAACTTAATGGAAACACTTCGTACGTATAAACAAGAATTGCCAGCCAAAGAAACAATTAACAATTCGTGTAAACTACCCGCGCTAGAATTAGTCAGTTTTTCGGGTAATCTCGAAAACTGGCCGCTTTTTTATGAATGCTTTAAAGCTAATGTTCACAATAATAAAACATTGACGGACAGTCAAAAGGTCCAATATTTGGTGGGTAAACTGAGTGGGAACGCATTAAATATATTTGCCGGAATAATTCCTAATGAGGATAATTATTCCACAATATGGAACTCATTAGTGGAAAAATACCAGGACAAGAGATTGTTAGGGTCCATGTATTTAAATAATATACTCAACATAAGTTGTAGTACCTCCGCCTCAGGTCAATTGAATGACTTTATTGAACGAATTCATTCTTCGTGGTCCGCGTTAAAAAAGTTACAGATTGATGATCTATCAGATTTTATTTTTATGCATCTCGCATTAAAAAAACTGGATTCGCAATTGGTGCAGAACTTCGAGTTGTCCGTGCGCGATAAAGATATACCCACAAGCGAAGAGTTAATAACTTATGTTCGTAATCACATAAAAACTATCGAAAGAACAGCTGCGGTACATCAAACTATTGATAATAAAACTCGAAGTTTCGAGAAGTCGCGTAATCGGAATGTTCCGAAAACCACTCATAGCTTTGCGATCACGGAGAAAAATATTAATTCCAGACCTACCTGCATTTTTTGCAATAATGCAAGTCATGGTCATTTATACGAGTGTTTGGAGTTCAAACGACTTACAGTTAGGGAACGTTTTATGTTCGTTAAAAACAAAAAATTATGCGTTAACTGTTTCAGTGATAAACACACAACGTTAAGATGTGCGTCGAAGCACACATGCAAACATTGCAATAAAACGCATCATTCTTTGCTACACTTTGAAAATATGGAAAATATTCCACAATCAAGGCCATCCAGTTCAAATAATAATAGCGAGGCGGCTGCAATGAACGCGGTTCCCTCCAATGCGCAAAATAATCACCAATCGTTGTGTTTGTTGTCGCGGTCGGCCGAGCACTTGAGTGGCGGGGGGCCTGTAAATAAAATGGACGGTGTAAATTCGACCGTACTTTTAGCTACAAACAATAAGGTTTTGTCTTGCACTCAACTGGATAGTTCAATAGTATTACCTACCGCGCAAGTATATGTACCTATAGACGGGAATCGGTTTACGATCAGATGTCTGGTGGACAGCGGGTCGCAAAATAATATTATTACCCTCGAGTGTTGCAAAAGGCTGAAGCTGAAAATTAAACCACTAGTTAACTCGTCATTAAAATCGGTAGGCGCCATTTCGGCACCTATACGAGGTTATGTAGCCGTCACCATACAATCACGAGTGAGTGACGCTCAATATAGCTTGACCATGCTGGTAATAGACCATATAGCAGACCCTTTGCCAAGCCGAGTAATACAGGCGTCGACCATTAATTATTTCAAGAACTTACCGTTTGCGGATGATTGTTGGAATCTACCAGGTAGCATTGACGCAATTCTAGGAACGCAAATGTTCGCGTTTATTTTGCTAGGAGGGAAAGTAATACCCCCTCCATTAGCGCAATCAGCTGATTCTAACAGCACCGCTAGCTCTGCACCTCACGCTATAGAAACCACGCTCGGTTATATTGTTATGGGGGAATTACCCTCGGGTAACCCCAGCAACGTAGCCTGGTCCTTCGGCCCTCTGGTGAGTGATTTAAACACTATAAAGTTTAAATTACCCACCACGAGAATAATAAATACAGAACCTCAAGTCTGTGAAGACTTCTATAAATCCGCGGTATCTTTACCTTTTATAAATGAACCTGCCTCTTTAGGTAATTCGTTCACGCAGGCTCAACGTAAATTAACAACGTCAGAGCGTAAATTCAATTCGCTTCCCGCTTTACGTCAATCTTATAACGACGTTATTAATGATTACATAGATAAAGGCTATTTATTGGAAATACCTTATTTATCTTCCGCTATAACTGAAGGGTATTGCACACCCCATCCCGCTGTCGTTCGGTCCGAGATACCAACGGCAAAACTCCGAGTGGTGTTGGACGCTAGTGCCAAGACGGACACCCTCAAACCGCTTTATAAACTATTATATCGCTTTAGCGACTCCGAGCTGGTTCGCATATTGCAATTTAACTCTGTGGCCTGTGGCCTCCGTTCCAGTCCATTCCTAGCAATGCGTACTATCCATCAGTTAGCTGAGAACCATCGCAAAATCTTTCCTCTCGCCGCAGAGGTAGCCACACGAGAACTGTACATGGACGATTTGACTACGTCCGTACATTCAGTAGCGGATGGAACTCTGTTGGCAGACGAGTTACTCGCGCTATTCAGGCGCGGCGGATTTGAGCTCGTCAAATGGGCGAGTAACTCTCAAACCTTACTGGAACACTTGCCTGAGTCTTACCGTGCTGCGATCACGTTCACAGATGATGACGAAAATCTGAAGGTTTTAGGTTTGAAATGGATACCTACCTCTGATGTGTTCTCGTTCGTCGCATCCGCGGAGGCTTCAGGTATAACTAAACGCACTATTGCTCGCCTCTTTGATGTGCTCGGACTCGTCGCGCCTGTTAGTCTTTATGCAAAGCTTCTTATTCAAGATCTTTGGTTCGCTAAGATAGGATGGGATGATAAACCTCCTGAAATTATTACTAAATGTTTTTCTAAACTTAAAAATGAATTGCCTTTGTTATCTACCTTACAAGTACCGCGCCATTTGGGTGTCGCGGCCGGCTGCGTAGCAAACCTAATTGCGTTGGGTGATGCTAATATGAGGGCTTACGGTTGCGTCATCTATCTGCATGTGGTGAACCCTAATGGGGATATATCTGTTCAGTTAGTGTGCGCCAAGTCTAAGGTGGCTCCACTAAAGACCGTATCGCTAGTAAGAATTGAACTATGCGCTTTCTTACCTTTAACAAAACTTGTAAAACAAGTATATACTGTTTTCAATAACCGCTATCCTATACAAGATACTCTCGCTTTTAGTGATGTAATGATTGCCTTATCATGGTGTCATTCATCTCCGCACCGATGGCAAACATTTGCTGCCAATCGCGTAACTAACTTACAGGAGAATCCACCTCCTGACCGCTTTTTCCACATAAATGAAATAGAAAATATAAAAATGGGAAACTTACCCTCGCAACCTATAAGGAAACTTAACCAATGTTTCGATGAAAACGGATTGCTTCGTGTTGATGGCAGATTAACAAATGCTCATATACCATATTATAACAGGCATCACATATTACTGCTCCGTCGACATCATTTGGTTAATCTATTAACAGACGACTGTCATCGTTGCATTGGTCGCCAATTGTTCCCTTACAAAGAACTACTAACAGTTCTGACTCAAATTGAGTGTGTTTTGAACTCGCGGCCATTGTGCTTACTTGCTGCCGAGTCACACACTATCTTAACTCCCGCACATTTCTTAAATACAACGCCGTTACAGTCATTACCTGCCTGTGAGGTTGACGCATCCGTGAGCCTTCATAGTAGGAAGAAATTGTTAGTCAGCTCGGTACAGAGCTACTGGAAAAGATGGCATGTGGATTATCTACACACTCTTCCACTAAGGCGAAAATGGAATTCACCTGATACACCTATACAACCGGGCACAATTGCCCTCGTACACCAGTATGACTCGCCACCGCTACGTTCGCCTACTGGCGTTATTGAACAGGTATACCCTGGTAAAGATGGGGTTGTCAGGTTAGCTCTGGTACGCACTGCTTTGGAGGTTTTAAATCGTCCTGTTGTAAAGCTGTGTCCTCTGCCTTCGCAGTAATTATATTTAACAATTAACCCAATCGCAATCGCACCTGTTGTATTTAGTTATGTTTATTATATTATGTTTACTTCCTCTAATTACATTATTTTTTTATCCATATAATTCATGATTCTCCTTCCAGCTAATTGGACATCCTCTCATTTAGCATTCTCTTTTATTTTTCCTTTCTGTTTCTTTTCGAAACTCCTACGGAGTTTCAAAGGGGGGAGGATGTTCGCGCCGTTTTGTTAGACACATTCATGGTTGGAAGAGAGATGTCACTACCGAAGAATCTAGCGCGCGCTGCGAGTCTATATAAAGGGCGGCGCACGCGCAAAAAAAAAGTCAGTCTACATATTCTACATTACCGCTAATTACCTATTGCTCGCCAAATTGACACTTCAATTTTCGGCTCGAGTACGCGAGACTCAAAACCTTTCATCGTTAATTACGCCCGCTTACAAATCCCGGATCCGTGGATAAACTCAAGGTTGGAGAAGAAGACCGTCGCAGCTAGGAGACCAGGTTAGTGGCCTTTCAATTTCTTCTTTGATTGTGTCAAACGGCGGACATTTCTTCAACACCTAAATGTACTCCGATCCCGAAGTTATCATTCCCGCTTAAAGTAATTTCCCCGCATTTCTTTTCAATAATAAAATAAAACACCCGCATATTAATTCCCCCGCGCGACCAGACTCTATCTCATTTTTTGTAAATGTATTGGAGAACTGATGCTGGTCCAGAAACTCCCAGTTGTATAATGATTTATGTTCATTACATACTCTTGCATTTTCTGTCACAAATATTTTTTCCGATTTCAATATAATTTTTCGCAAGTATTCTGGCACTCTATTTCGTTCTACATTGTTACAAGCCGGCACAAAGCAATGAGCACTTGTCTGTGTTGTGTGTGTAAAACCATCAATTGTTATTGATGCACTTGGTGGCTCGATTTCAAATTGTTGCACAACTTCTTGCTCCATTCTTATATTTTCCTCTGCACGTGTCCAGCAGTTGGAACAAAGTAGCACATGTTCTGGTAACTGAAACAATATAAGAAAACAATTTACTCAGAGGCAACAGAAAGGGTTATAGTTAAATATGTGAAAAAGTAAATTGGCACTGACAGGTGAGGCGTCGCTCTAAGATTTACAATTGACTAATAGTCACTGGTTAGAGTCTACTAAGTGCACAGTTAGGTTACTTGTCTATAGTGGTTTAGTAAATTAAAAAAATATAACCTCATTGGGATAAATTCTTGCAGCAACTTCATCTCTCACAGGACCACTAGCCACATGTGTTGGCCTTCGGTGTAGCGACATTCTACACCATGCACACATAGAGTCAGGGTTTTGGTTAGATGGGCCTGGAGTTTGCCGGTTATCCTCAATCCGCCTTGCACGCTCCACATTTCTGTGTGCTGATACCCAACAAGCATAGCAAACCAGTCCTCCTGCCGGAATCTGAATAAAACAAAAGAATACAATATGTATTGCCTATTCACACAATTATTTCATTCTAAAAGTAGACAAATAAGTAAATTCTCAATGTTACCTCTCTTGGATATATTGTTGCTATTATTCTGGTCCGTTCAGGTCCTTCAGGAATGGAGTGGCTGCGTGTTTGGGCCAGAGACCGTCGGCACCATACACATTCATTAGTATCAGCAGCAGGAGCTGCTATGATTCCTTGCTGATGTAATGTTCGCCGAGTATGTACCCAACAAGCAAAACATACTAAGCCACCATCGGGTATCTAAAACAAAAAATATGATATTTAGTAATAATAAGTATAGTACATACACATAGTTATTTGGATAACTCTTGACTGTTCTTTTTTTTCTGCCTGCAACTCTGTTGTCTTGGATAATAATTAAGAAACATCTGCATTAATTTTTTTTAAGCCTGCCTTGTATGAACAAAAAAGAAAACAAACCTCTCTTGGAGCAATTGTTTCAGCAATGTATTGTCTTTCAGCACCCTCGGGAATAGAGTGAGCACGCCTGTTAAATAAAGATGTTCTACACCTAACACAAACATTGATATCATGGCGATGCTGGAGTTCGTGATCTTCATGTGCCAGAGCACTACCAGATGACATTTCTTGCATTATAATGCCAAAGCATTGTGAGCACATTACTCCATTTTCATCAACCTTAAACAAAAAAGAATAAGGTTATACAGTGTTTATAGATAGATATAAGATGTTATAGTATAAAAATAAATAAAATGTTTTTACCTGATGGCCAAGATACCGCTCGATGACCGAAATTATTTCGGGACCCATATCATCAGCAACATAATATTGTTCATTTTCATTTATTACAGAGGTGCACTGTAGGCACGCCATTGTCAATAAACTGGAATAAGTTTACAATGTGTTAGAATATGAAACAAGGGAACAAAACATCATATAGAAATAGCATTTGAACAAAACAACAAGTAAATGCACGGGTTAAAGGGGACATACCTGGAACTGAATTTGTTATTGTAGAATACCACATACACGACAGAGTCAAAATCACAGGCGAATCAGAAACCATATAACAAAGCCGAGGTCAACAGGGAAGCAATCAATCAATGTCCGTAGTAGTAAACTGTTGTCGTAAAACCAAAATAAAAACACTAAAAACTCCGAAACACATCCAATACAACACGCGCGAACACAACGATTCAACGACAACGATTCAAAGACAAAGTCAAACTGTCAAAGTTGTCAAACGTCATGTCAAACACCTGTCATGGCTTCCATAAAAATAGGGTTATCCTATTAAAAAACTTCCCAAATAATCATTTGCTGAACACCTGTACTTTACTTCAAATGAATTTCTTTGTATTTTTATGAAAATCCCCATTTTTTTTCCTATTTATCAATGTAGTGTACATGGTGCTGGCCCAAAATCAAACATCTCCTTTATGTATTAGTTTTACTTCTGATGTCTTGGCCTAATCCGACATCAGAAGTGGGATCGGATTTTCCGCCCACCTCTGGCACTTTCATCACAGAATATACAGGAAAATATTCCGCTACCCTCAAATAGTTTAGAAGCATTTTTTTCAAAATTAACTGATGCTCTACTACCCCGGTTCAATGCACCACCATAACCTTTTACAGCGTTGATACCGTTTGATCCTGATGACCCCAATTCAAACATAGAGAGCTGGTTGTCTGCTGTCAGACACCATAATTAAGAGCAAAATTTTGATAGGTGTTGATTTAATCAGGACGTTGACCCATTGTCTTCGAGGCCGCGCAGCCACATCTTCTTGTGGATATGTCAGCTGCCTATGGTGCAGTCGACCTCAGGCGGTTGCTGTGGAGGGTGGAGACATTGATAAGCGATCGGAACTTTGTCCGAATGCTCCGAGAACTTCTCCATAGTCGTCGGTTTCGGGTCCGCCTTCTCTCGGAGGGAGGTCGTTGGGGAGCGCGTAGGGGCGGCCTGCCGCAGGGTGGTGTCCTGGCACCGCTTCTTTTTATTATCTCTGCGCAAGCGACCAACCGTCCAGCCCCGGCGAGTCCCGCTTCCTCTATGCAGGCTACCTTGCCCTCACTTCCCAAGCCACCGCCTTTGGGTGGGTTGGGGCCCGCTTGTCAGGCGCTCTTGGTGATTTGGCCGCATTGCTTCGCTGACTCACTCAAGCCCAATCAGAGCGGGGCCCAGTCTTACATATTTGGTCTCCGCAGTGGAGGTGCGGGCCGCAGACTTGGCATCGTTTGGGATGGGGTGTCCATCGAGCACGGCGGCTCTTCTAAATATCTTGGTGTTGTCCTGGACAGGTCTTTGACATTCGGCGAAAACTGCGGGAACATCGAGTAGAGGGTGCGCGCTCGCGGCGGTCTTCTTCGTCGACTGGTCTCATCGAGGTGGGGATTCGTGCCCCGTGTGGAGTTCTGCCCATGCGGAGCTGGTGGATGCAGCTTTGGGCGAGACGTACCGGATCATCGCTAGTTGCCTGGAGCCCACACCGGTGCAGTTGTGTGCTGTGTCCGCTGGCAGGGGTGGCGTTGCCGGTGGTTCCCGGAGCGGTGGTGGGCTCTGGCGGGGGAGCCGAAGTGGTTTCCGACACGCGACATCCTTTGCATGGCGGCATCCTTGTGCCACAGGAGCTGAGGGGCCGAAACGGTTTTTTTTTAGGTGTTTCGTCCCACTCACTGGCCAGCCGTCGTAGGGGGGATTGAAGCATGTGGCGAGACAGTGCTTAATTGCCCGGGCCGTTTGTTCCACCCGCTGAGGACCTCCTTCCTGGACATAAGTTGCCTTGGGTGGCCTTGGGGTCTTTGGACGGACTCTGGGCCTGGGTTGGCCGAGGCAGGGAGGGCCTGTTCAGGTGAAGATTCATAGATGGCTCCGCCTTGGAGTGTGGATGTGGTGCTGTTCCTAAAGCGGTGGGACGCTGGTTATCGTGTCCTGCGTGTCGTCAGTTGCACGTTTCAGTAGCTGGCGGGCGCTGGTGGTGGCGCCAAGTATGTAGCCGGGTTCTGGGTCGAGTGCAATTGGATTGCTATCATCGCGCTAAAAATAAGAAGCCACATTACTGTAAGTTACCTCCCAGTCAATATCAATGGGATGATATACTGGAGACTTTGAAAACTCAGTTCTCTCGCTCTTTGGCTTAGCAATGCCCCTTTCCATTTTTCAAAAGGCTACTACTACTTTAAAGCCGATGAATGATGAAAAAAATTTTTAGTTTTCACGGATGATGTACTTTCAATTTCAAGATATTGATGAGGGGCTTAACCTTTTAGACAAATTACTTAAACGTTGTCCAATGCAGGGTTCTCGTAAGTGTTTGACCCTTCCGTGCTCATTGAACTTCATACCGATGCAAGTAGTATATGTTGCAATTCTTATCCAAAAACATAATGGTACCCCTCGTGTAGTAGCGTATTGTAGTAGGAAGACCATAGATGAAGAGACACGATATCACTCTTACGAATTAGAGACCCTTGCGGTAATAAAAGCAATCGAACATTTTCGTTATCATGGACGGAAGTTCACTGTATTAACGATTATAACTCCTTCAAAGCTTCTCACTCAAAACGTGATTTGACTTGCAGTCAAATCAGGTTCACCGTTGGTGGGCTGTATTGCAGGCCTACGATTCTAATATCGTGTAAAAAGATGGTCCAAAAAGGCTCATGCAGATTTCTTATCTCGCAATTTTTTAAACATGAATTATTCTGAACCCCGTAAAATAAAATATCTTGTATTTGATATAGGTTGCTTAATTGTAGAACAAGAACGCAATTCGGAACTTTTCTGAAATAATATCAAAATTCCGTATAATGAATTACCTGAAGAGATATCGCATACGTATGATTTAAGTCAAGGAATATTGTATAGGAAGATAGAACGTAGTTTCCAGTTGGCTAGCTACATATTATACCCCGTTCTTTGGTCCTTAATTAGCCATGTTCATAATAAAATATAACATTAAGGTTTTGACTAGACTTTGTCAAACTTTACGAATTTTATGGTTTGTAAAAAAAAAAAAAAGTTTATTAATTGTTGTGTAGTATGTAATACTTCTAAAGGCCCTTCAGGTGCACAGCAAATGCAGTTGCATTCAATTCCTAAACATCCAGTCCCTTGGCACACTGTTCATTTAGATCTAACTGGAAAACTTTCGGGAAAAGTGATGGTAAAGAATATTCTTACTGTTATAGAATGTAATTCTAATAATGACTGGAAGGATGAATTTTGAGAGATTCAACTTGCTCTTAATAGTACACGTTCCAAGACCGCAGGTTTTACGCCTATGGAAATGATGTTTGGCATTCAAGGTTACTAGCTAAAGTAACTCCTAGTTCTTTTGAACCAACTTAAATGTTGAAACGGCTCGTTCATCTGCATCAGAAAATATTAAAAGAGTGGCTAACGCTGACACTATACGGTTTAATAAGGGAAAATCCTGGGTTAAACCTTTTGCAGTAGGTGAATTTGTCTTTGTTAAATGTGAGGAAAGACACCAAAAAAAAATTAGATTAAAAAAGGATATTTTATCTATCGATTCGTTTTACTGTAATTTTTGGCGTTCGGGGGTGCCTTTGGTGTGCCTAGTTGAAATGAATGATTTGACTTTGACTTTGACTCTGAGACGACTGTTCTGTACAGACTGTGACTGTGAGCTGAAGGGGTTTCACCTGCTTTTGTGGGTTGACAACCTAGTCCAGCGCTTTGTGAGCTGCAGGGATCTCATCCATGGGATGAGTATCTAGACCAGCAAATATATACTGTAGGGGTTACAAGAGTTGTGACCTAGTCCAGTAGAGGCTGTAGGGGTTTCACCTACTTTTGTGGGTTGATTACCTAGTCCAGCGCTCTGTGAGCTGCAGGGATATCATCCATGGTATGATTATCTAGACCAGCAAATATATACTGTAGGGGTTACAAGAGTTGTGACCTAGTCCAGTAGAGGCTGTAGGGGTTTCACCTACTTTTGTGGGTTGATTACCTAGTCCAGCGCTCTGTAAGCTGCAGGGATATCATCCATGGGATGATTATCTAGACCAGCAAATATGAACTGTAGGGGTTGCAAGAGTTGTGACCTAGTCCAGTTGTAGCTGTAGGAATCTCACCTGCTTTAGTGGGTGACGATTTAGACCAGCATGTTTGAACTGCAGGGGTTTTCTATTAAAGAAATACCTAGACCAGTGATATTTGATATGTAACGATGATGACGATGTAAAGTAATGACGAATTAATGCACTCGAGGACAAGTGATTTATCAGAATGGCCGTGACGGCATATTGTCTAGCAGCTGCGAGAGACGGCGACTAGGTGGCGCTAGTGGAACGTGCACCGGACGCATCATAGACAAATCATTCACTCTATCGATCATTTGGCTTAAAGGACTTGGTATCCAATCCAGTAAAATATTGTAACGTTTCCCCTCCACTAGCGAGCAGCCTTTATAAGGAGCTGCGCGGTTGAGTCTGTACGCATTTCCAATGGATGCGTCTTGGTGCACGGACCACTGTCTCTCGACAGTCAGTACTGCCCGATTATTGGATGTGGAACGCTGTCTCTGACAACTAGTACTGTCCTTATTGCGGTGGGTGCATGGACCACTGTCCCTGACAGTCAGTACTGCCCTATGTGACCGCCCTCAATGTCATTATTAGTTATTTAATAATGAATTAATTTAATTTCTGTATTTTAAAGATTTAAGATAACTCATTGTTCGATTGAAATAAATTTATGTATTAGTTTTACTTCTGATGTCTTGGCCTAATCCGACAAATATAATATTAAGCATAATATTATAATATATAATCATTTTGTAACATTTCTCTATTCCTTTTTTGTTTTAGAGAAATTACCTACTGTGAGTCGGAGGGTCAAAAGATATAAGGAAGAGGGTAGCCTTGCCAGTCGAAAGCGAAGTGGAAGGCCCAGCTGGTCAGTGAATATGAAACAATTGGTTTCCGAGATATTTTGCCGAATTATTCAACAAGTGTTTACGAAGCGTTCGCCGTGCAAACGAAAACCAGCTCAAAAACATAATATTTGATTGGAAATAATAAACAAGAACATTTATACAAAGTATTAAGTTATAAATTGATTTTAGTAATATTAAAATAAAATTGTGTCATATCCGTATTAATAAGGATTATTTTGAGGTTTAGTTTCAATCTTCTTTTCATAATGAAAATGAATACTTAAGCTATAACCGCAATAAGTCCTAATAAATATGACTGTTTATAACGAATAAACATTTTGAAATCACTTAAGTATAAAACATTTTTATTTTTAACCCCATATAACATAAGCATAACAATATAATAATAAAAACATAAAAATTATTACATTGTTATTCTCCTTTATTATCTCTATTGAATAACAAAAAAAAAAACGAAAAAGATAATTGTTGAAAAGAAAAATAATAGTCTCATCTCGAGATTGGAACCCAGACTTTCACGTTTGCTAAACCATTAGGTTACGTTACCAGCTATCTATACTTGCTATGATGAAGTGAATTTGAGCAGTAGTATGAACCCACCAAGGTTATGTGTAATTACGTAGTACCGTGTGCGTAAAAGCGACGATATGTTTTGTTTCGTTCGACGCTAGGACAGTAGAAAGATATTTATACTGTGACGCTCACGCTAGCCAATGCGTGTTCGACTTACACACACAGATGTGGCCTGCGGCGCGAGGCAGCCGGTATTATCACAGCAATTTGAACTTTAATATGCTTATGCAAAATTGATGCCTTACTGTACACCATATAAATTACAGACATAAATATAGAAATTTTACAATGGGTGACACAATGGGCGGTCTTATCGCTAAAAGCGATCTTTTAAAGACAACCTTTGGATGGATTAAAAAGAGGAAGGACAGACAAGTACTGTAGGTAGTCTGTGGTGTACCATTTACACAATACCATAAATACATACATAAAGTATATTATACTAATCTAAATAAATATATACATATATATATATATATACAATATAATAGAAAACATGAACAAAGAAAAATATAATGATGAAGTTTAAGGAGAGAGGAAGTGCTTTTTTATCATAATTTTAAAAGTGGACAAAGATTGAGCACGCCTTACCGACACGGGCAAGTCATTCCATAACCGTACTGCTTGAACAGTAAAAGATTTGTCATAGAAACTGGTGGAATGCACCGGCATCTCTAGTCTCAGGTTTTCCGATGACCTCAGATATCTATTATGTGTGTCATGAAGGAACTTGAAACGTTCTTTAAGATAAGTGGGGGTTCTAGGATTAAACAAGATACTGTAGAGCTGAAACAAGATATGAGAATTCCGGCGAAGACGTATGGGAAGCCACTTGAGCTTAGCTTCTCCCTGAGATCTTTGGCAGCTTCGGTCGTCGTGGTAGCTATGACATCCTTCTCCTCATCGAAGTGCTTAACCACCCAAGTTGTCTTACCGCAACCCGGAACCCCGTTTACCCACCTGATACTGGGTACCGCCCAACTTTCCTGCGATGCCGGGATATCTGAGGTCCCCAAGATGGTCTGAGCCATTTCAAGAATCTTATCGTCCGGCATGATTTTGGTACATGCTGAAAGTGTTGCCGAATACATGGCAACTCTCAAGAAAATGACAAAATCCTGTGAATTTGGAACGTGGCTGGAAGAGAGTATTCGGGATCAATTCGTATGCGGCATAAGCAGTGAAGTAATTCGGCAACGGTTATTCGCTGAGGAAAAGTTAGACTACACAAAGGCGTTCAGCATGGCTATGAGTATGGAAGCGGCCGAGAGAAATGCAGCTGTTGTCGAGGGCAACATGAAGTCCACGGATAAAGCGAGCACGGTCAGTGACTGCTTGGCGGTGGAGACGTCCCAAAACGGTGGCCGTGGCGGGGCAGAGCAACCAGGTGCGGGACCGCGCGGTGAAAGGCGTCCGTGGACGCGGAACGGACAGCGACGTACAGGTTGGCGCATACCGCGGCATGGCGAGGAGACTGCGACGACGACCGCTCCGGGGGAACGTGCTCGAAAAGATCAACAGTGCAACGCTTGTGGAGGCCGGCATGATACGGCATGGTGTAAATTCTCACGTTACGTGTGTCGCGTGTGCAATAAACAAGGACATCTGCGCCGCGTATGTCCGTTAGAAGTAGGACATCATCATTTGGAGGGAGTTCAAGCTTCATCAAACGTATCAGATGATGAACGAAGTGATGAGGTAAGAATGATCGAATTTAATAACTTGTCTCTAACACAGTGTCCACCCATATTTTTGACATTAAAAGTGCACAATAGAGAGTTGCGTATGGAGTGTGACACAGGAAGCGCCATATCGTGTATAAACTATGAAACATACAAACAACTGTTCAGTGACTTAAAAATAAATACATGTAATATTGTGTTACGATATTATACAGGAGAAATAGTAAAACCAATTGGGGTTATAAAACCAGAAGTAGAATATAACAACAAGTGTAGGAAATTAGATTTGTATGTCATTAAGGGAGGTAAAACAATATTAAAAGGTCGGCAGTGGATGGCCGAATTGAAAGTAATATTGTCTACTTTAAAGGGGGAGTTAGTGTCAGTGAATAATGTGCAAATTAAGAAGTTTAATATGACTGAATTCAGTTCCAGATACTGTAAGGTGTTTGAAGAAGGCCTGGGTCGGTTCACTGGTGGTACAGTTAGCATCCATGTGAAAGACAGCGCGCGGCCAGTGTTCATGAGGGCGCGTCCGCTGGCGAATGCGCTGCGTCTGCCGGTGGAGCGTGCCCTGGAGCAGCTGGTGCGGGACGGCATCCTCACACCCGTGCATCGCTCTGATGGGGCCACACCAATCGTGCTAGTGGTAAAAAAATGGTACTATCAGAATTTGCGCTGATTACAAATTAACATTAAATAAGGTTTTGGAAGTTGACCGTTACCCCTTACCGCGAGTCGAAGATTTGTTAGCTCGTTTGCATGGGGGTGAACACTTTAGTAAGATAGACTTATCTCAAGCTTACGCACAATTCGAATTGGATGAGTCAAAGAAATATACAGTCATAAATACACACAAAGGAATGTTCATGTTTAATCGATTAGTTTACGGTTTAGCATCCAGCCCTGCAATTTTTCAAAGGTCTTTAGAACAACTATTTGGGGATTTACCTAGTGTTGGGGTATTCTTAGACGATATTATCATAACGGGTGCTACCTCTGAGGAACATATTAATAATTTATGCAAGGTCTTCGATCGTTTACAAGCATATGGTCTCAAGGTAAATAAGGAAAAATATAGTTTTTTTGCAAAGAGAATAAGTTACTTGGGCCATATTATTAGTAAAGAGGGGGTGCAAACATGCACGGATAAGGTAATGGCTATAATTAATACACCCGCGCCTACAAATGTTTCTGAGTTGAGAGCTTTCATAGGTATGACGATGTACTATGCCAAATTCATTAAGAATGTCAGTACAATTCTTGCACCGCTGTACAAGTTGCTCCGAGCAGAGGTGCCTTTCAACTGGGGTAGTGAATGTGAAGAAGCATTCAAACATGTTAAACAACAACTAGTTCCAGGTGAGGTACTGATGCATTATACACCAGAAGGTCAATTCTACTAATTAACGTGCAATGTGAAAAACACGGGACTAGATTGCGATGACATTGTGTATAGACCAAAAAATGGTATTCTGCTAATCTTAAAGTTCGGTTTGTTCAAATTCCGGTCGCAGTATCATTGCAGTATAGTCTCATAGCGGTCAACTTTGTTCTCGTTTACGAAATTAAACATATTTTCATGTTGGTTCAATGTACGTAGACGATATTGTGATACTTAGTGATACTTCAATTTTTAGCAGCCATATTTTCTGATTTTTTAAATTTATTAATTAGTTTGCTTGATTAAGTGCATACTCATAGTATTTTCATTTCTCATTTGTTATTATATATCTTTGAAAATATAAAATCATTAAAATAAATAATCGGCTAGAAAGCTAACATGGAACGTATTCGTAAACGCTACGCGCATGCGCGACGCGAATGATTAAAGATGTCAAAAAGAGACGTCATTAGATATATTTTTACTAATATCAAACTATAATTCAGTAAGGTGAACAGTTTTTATTTAAGCCTTACACAAATTATTCAAAATCATTACAAAATAAAAATAGTAATATAGGTACCTATAATACACATTTTTAGGGACCGACACCCTCCGAAGCGTCGCCGTCGTCCTCGTCGCTCTTCTCCCCGCAAAGGATAAGAAATACCTTTTTATTACAAGCTGTATACTTACCTAATATTATTAACTTGCTTCTTTTAAATTATATAATCATCATTTCAACCGAAAGACGTCAACTGCTGTACACAGGCCTCCCCCAAGCACTATATTGCATTATTGTTGATTGGTTGACTATTGATAATAACGCAACTGTTAATTACTGGTTTTAGATGACAAAGAATTTGAAGGGGCCCAGCATCTAATAAAAATAGAGCAGTCTTGAATAGCGGTCGACAGAGAGTTGGCACGAGCCATGAACAGGCAAGCCTCTGCTATGGAGGAAATAGGAGGGGCCACAAACCGTTTTGTCGGCCTCTATGATGAGACTCTTCGGCTGCGACGACGTACCGCCAGTGTAAGTATATAAGCGAATAATAATTAATCAGAAAATCATGTCGCAACAGGATTTTTTGTAAAAAAAATTGCTTGTTTCAGTATTCAAGCATCAGCAGCATCCGAATTGCCGAGTAGGCAGTACCTATCGATTAATGGCCAAGGTATGTAAATGTAATTTGTGAACGTATTACTATTAGGTATTAGAATTAGACATTTGTTAGGATTTTTCAGCAAGCACACGGAAAAAAATGGGCCTGGGACGTTTTTTCAACCAAGAATAATTTTATTCTTGAAAATATTGTTTAATCCTAAATGAATATTATCTTCATTCAAAAATAAATTCTTGATGTGAGAATCTCACATTACTTAAATTAATTATAATTTATTCTTAAGTTATTGTTTAATGTCAAGAATTTCTGTTTTAGTTTAACGCTCTTGAGGTGTTAAGTGAAGAAAAGTCATTATTCTTAAATGAAGTAAGTATCGTTTATTGTCTTAAATACAACACGATTTGGCATGAAACCATATTTACTTCGATCGTGGCATTATTGAATTTGTGTTAATAGAAGACTTAACTTTTGTTAATATAAATATATATATTTTTGTTACAAGACAGCTATAATCTCAAAGTTCAAAATTTTGTATCAAATAAAAAATATTCTCCAAATTCTAATTCACTATGAGTTCTTTTTCTTACAACAAATGAAATTTTTCATTCAAACTAATATTTTTATTGGAACAAGTATCAATAAGAAACTTATAGTTCTGTGATTAAGAACATTATTTACATTGACATAAGACACGGTTATTTTTACTTTTAAAATTGAAATTCTCTGTTGAATAATTTGTGAGCATTTAATCAAAATACTTATGAATATGCGATTAAAACAATATATGTTTCAATTGAAGTTCTTATACTTGAATTAAAAAAAGAAAATCTTATTTGAAGAAACATTTTCATTCGATGGAAAATAATTTTATCTCTACAGAAAAATCAGTAACAAACTGTTAAAGATGTTCCCATTCTTTTATTAAAATGTAATTAATATTAAAGTAATAAATTCTATTTCTTATTTCTAAAATTGATATTCTTAGACAAAACTTTTCAGAGAATTCGGTCAAAATTGTATTAGTGTAAGGTCAAGAAAGAAATGTTTTAATTGTAATATTCTTATTGTAAAGTTGAGAAAAAACATGCTTGTAGTA
The DNA here is from genome assembly GCA_914767645.1 of Hydraecia micacea. Classification (NCBI taxonomy): domain Eukaryota; kingdom Metazoa; phylum Arthropoda; class Insecta; order Lepidoptera; family Noctuidae; genus Hydraecia; species Hydraecia micacea. Next base: position 20,807,775 of record OU611775.1, on the reverse strand, counting down.
GCATGTGTAAGTATTTCACTTCAAATTTGTCTTATTATCTCAAATTAAGAATAAGACTGTCACTTCAACAACATATTGACTTGATTGAAAACTAATTTTTAAAATATTTAAAAAATGTTACTGTGTTCATTAAAAATATAGGTATTTATATTAATCTAACAACTTCAAATTCTTACTTTGAAAATCTTTCTTAGTTGAACACTTTTTCACTATTGGGTCAAAAATATATTAGTGTAGAGCCAAGAAAGAAATGCTTTGTACGTAGTACTCCTAATGTTAAGTTGAGAAAAAATATACTTTGAACACGTGTTTAAGTATTTTCGTTCAAGACTCTCTCGAAGTACCTAATTAATATTCTTAGTTGAAAACCTTATAACTATTTGATCAAAAAAATATTAGTGCAGATACAAGAATAATAAATATTTAAAAGTAGTTGTTCATAATGTAAAATCGAGAAAAATTATAGGTACTTGAAGCAGGTACAAGTTTAAGTATTTTAGTTCAAAACTGTCTCATTATCTATGTCAAACTGAAAATAAGATTATATAATGTCAATCATCATTCATTTGTCATTTGATGGTGGACGATTTTTCTCTCTATTGTAGAATTAGTTTAAGAATATTATCTATCGTTTTTTTATTAAAAACATGTTCAATATTACACTAACAACTTCGAATGCTTACTCCTAAAATCAATTTCTTGATAGAAAACTTTGTCAATTTTCCGTAAAAAATAAGTTAGTGTACGAACAAGAAGGAAATGTTTTTAAGTTACTATTCATATTGTAAAGTTAAGAAACAAATATTTGAACCTACGCAAGCATAGGTAATGTGTCTAAAATAAAGAACAAATGACTCAAATTAAGAACAAGATTCACAATGTACCTAATGTAAGTAGGTATGTAATAAATATATCATTATAAATACAATAAATAATAATATAATATAATAAAATATAATATCCATACTGATATTAAAAATCCGAAAGTGTGTTTATTTGTTTGTTCCTTCTTGACGTCTCAACTACTGAACAGATTTGCATGAAATTTAGCTTGGACCTTAAACATAACCTGGAGCAGGACATAGGATATATCCTGGTAGTATGTTCCCATGGGATAATTTTTGGTCTTTTACATACTGACTAATACTATAAATCCGAAAATGTGGCTATTTGTTCGTTTGTTCATTCTTGACGCCTTAACTACCTCCAATTTCAACGAAATTTGGCACAGTCCTTAAATAGGTACTTACAACCTAAAAAAGGACATAGGATACATGGCTCAAAAGATGTAATTTATAATTATTTCTAATAATGTTATTGATTATCTAACAATAATACCAACATAAAAGTGTAGTAAAATGACGATTTTTAGGGTTCCGTAGTCAACAAGGAACCCTAGTTTCACTCTGTCCGTCTGTCCGTCCGTCCGCAGCTTAGCGCAGAGACCCTTAGACGTAGAAAGCTATAATTTGGCATGGATATACATATTAATCACGCCGACAAAGTGGTAAAATAAAATTATGGAAAAAAAAATTAGGGTACCTTCAGTACCTACACGTAAAGTGGGGATGTTTTTTTTTCTGGTCTACCCCATGGTGTGGGGTATCGTTGGATAGGTCTTTCAAAAATATTGTAAGTTTGGGAAGACCATTGTCCGATTTAGGGATCCGTTTCTGAAATATTAAGCTTTAAAGTGCAAATTTTTGTTAGAGTCGAGTGTCTCCCCCCCTGCCAGCTAAACGGTTAGTTTTGGGTATGTGAAAAAATTCACGGTAGTAGCATATACGATGAAATTAAAAGGAAAACTATCACCGCTAAGTAGGCTTTACAAGTTTACGAGTAATACCTAGTCGAAAAACTGAAATGTAGGTACTTGGAAAAGTAAAAATTTCGTAGGTACCTACAAATTCCATTGAAAAAAAATATTTATGTACCTACCGTTCTTAGTTGTTCAAAACAGGTAGTAAATATAAGTTTATGAACTATGTAGAAATAAATAAAATGCAGCTACGGAACCCTATTACTGTGCGTGGCCCGACACGCACTTGGCCAGTTTTTTAAGTAGGTAAGCCCGCCATACTACTGATAAGTACCTACTAGGTACAAAGAAGTTGATTACTTCTCGTCATAGGCCTGCCGTTTATTTATTCATTTTTTAATTGAATCTGCAGTCATTTCTAACTACATCCAACTTTATAACATAACACAAGAATCCAAATAATCGTGATGTGTTTACCTATAGATAGGTACGGTACCTACTATTATGTCGCACTAGAATTATTTGCTGTTATTTATTTACTAGCTTTTAAAGTAGAGGTATACCATACAAAAAAATCTTATTTTTACCAACGCCTTTTTTACCTAAGTAAGATATTTAGGACATAAGTACCTATATCCAAAAAAACTATATCCGCAGTAGTAGCAGACGAGTCAAGTAAATTGTTCTGTACTACTCTGCAGAGCGGCTCATCCCACCGTCTCTGGGAAGATGGATTGTCGGGTGGATCTGTATTCGGGCAAGCGAGTCTCCAGCGGTGCTATTCTGTAAAAATATCACCGTGATAACTTAGGTGAAGTGAGCTTAAAGTGAGTTGTCATTCCAACTGATGCTAGGGATTGACACTATTGACAGCTCACTTCACCTAAGTTTTCACGGTGAGATTTTTACAGAATAGCATTACAGGCATCCATAGCCTCGGTGAAACACGGCACATCAGAATTAATCAGTGTGGGGGCTAGGATTTTCCTGTTAATTTATCAGTACCGTGGACCGAGGATATGAAAGCCGGTAAACTAATACTAGAAATTTTGCGGACGCCGAGGCCCCCCATACGAATGGAAAGAGTAGCTTGTGCCCAAGCTCGGTCGTCCATAGCCACATTTAAAATAGAAGTTAATGTATGCCTAATAAATTGGTCCATTTTGTCTAAAAGGTGTGTGTGCTTCCATAGATGGGAAGCACGTAAGAAATAAGTTAATTTAGGGCCGAAACAGCAGTAGCGGATTAAGGTTATGGCCGAATGCATATTAATTTACCAGCTAGGTGCCAGATTTTCTCTAAGAGATTTTTTTAAAGATATTGGTATTCTCACGGTTGCATCACAGTTCATCTTTGCCAACATCTTATATATTAGGCAAAATATACACTTGTACACTAAAAACAGTGATATTCACAATGTTAACACTAGAAATAAGGACAAACTACGTGCTCCCTTTCACCGGCTTCATAAGGTTCATAACTCATTTGTTGGGCTTGGTATAACCTTTTATAACAAGCTACCTTCTTCTTTGCTAGATTTGCCTTTTAATGCGTTTAAATTTCAAGTAAAATCCAACCTTTGTTCAAAAGCATACTATTCCATCAACGACTACTTAAACGATAAGAATAGTTGGTCGCCCTGATCAAATCAAGACAATTTTTATGTTCTTTCTCCAGAATTAGCTTACTGACAGGTTATATGAGTTCATATAATTGTTTTTTTTTTTTTTTTTTTTTTTTTTAGTAGGCAGTTTTAGTCAATTAAGTTTAATTTTATTTTTATTGACATAATCTACTCATTTCAATGTTTTTTAATGAGTTGATTGCAATATGTGGTTAGCTAGCGACCTCTACGATTGATAATATTATTCTTGCTTGAGCAACCGGCAGCAAGTTCGTCATGCTCCCTTAGATGTCACTGCTTGCGGTAGCGTCGGGGGTCGGGTTGCCTCCTTCCCTCAAATATGGCGAGGGGGGTAATGGCTGATCTTTGCGTTATGCTCGTGAACGGGTGCTGCTTGTGGTGACTGGTCGTCTTGCTGACCATGGTTTTATTGTTTTTATTAGTAATAACTTATTACTTGTTGTTTATTTATTTTATTTATTTTGCTTAGATGGTCCTAGTTTATCATTTGTGACTTCAAGTGACAGCTATGTAAACACAACCCAGCATTGCATAAATATGTAAGCTGTCACGCCCTTTATACCTGGAGGCTATTATCTAGGTAGTACCTAAGTTTTTTTTTTTTTTTCTTGTTTACATTTTTAATTATTATTAGGTATTTTTATTTTTTTTTGCTTGAGTACATATAGTGTTTATTGTATTTGTTGGTATATTGGCGTGGCTAGCTAACCTATGGCAAATAATGTAATTTAATGTCCTGTGTTAACGTTAATTACTTTTCATACATAGTGTTGTATAAAATCAAATTATTTTCTAACTGAACAGACAGCTGTGCTGCTGGGGAGTTTGTTCCGCCATTTCTTCGTCCCAGCGAAAGCACTAGGAAGTGGCGAAGGGCGGGCGTTTTGGGGGACTGTCTTATGTAATTTTGACGTTCGAAAAGTGCTGATTCTCAGCCTAGTTTGAATAAATGACTTTTGATTTGATTTGATTTGATTTGGAACAATCTTTTGAAATTTTGGATTTTTTCCTGAATAAAAACGGGAAAGGAATTGTCAAAGATTGCAGACCCAAGGAGGCGAAGAGAGCTTTTTCAATAATTTTGATTTCTGGAGCTATTGCGTTAAATTTGGGAAGTGTCAGGTGTCTGTCAGTACTGTCCGCTAAGTATAGTTCACACTTTGAAAGATTGAGATCAAGGCCAATGGAATGAAGTTAAGAAAGAAAGAAATATATTTATTTAGCACAGACCAAAAGACACACAGTACACCAGATACATACATCATATAAAAACAAACAAGAGAAAAAAAAAAAAAAATTAAAAAAGATAATAAAAATAAAAAAAAAACAGGAAAGTGTGCCTCACGGCTGCGCTAAAAAGGTCCCAGTTCAGCAAAAATGCCAGACAACTAGTGCCTGACGCTGGTTTTCAACTGGACCTGGTGTGTGAGGTGACGGATGTAAATCAGTTTTATACTGCAACATGACGTGTGTAACTGTGTATGCATACTTAAATAAAAATTAAATAATTTTTTGTCAGATAAAACAGTAAAGAATAATAAACGGATATGTATAAATAGTGTGATATTGAGTACTCGTAACATTGCAAAAATAAACAAAAAATACTGCTATATAAATAAGTGAGATGGCCGCATGATAGACCTTCGCAAATAAAGAAATTCTTCAAAATGAGTCAGAACAAAAACCTGTTTTATACGATGCCTGACTTCCATGTTTCAACACATTGTCATAATAATAATTTATTAATCCGTGCACTGTAATGTCATCGCACAATACGCTGCAAGCAGCCGAGCGCGGCGGACTATTTTCGGTCAGTTTGCAACTTGTGTGTGTTTTGATCTTGTCTTAGCTGTTGTTTGCTTTGGGAGTATTAACTAAATAACGTCTATAAATAAGTCAGATAAAACATTTTTTTTTAATTTAAGGTCATCTAATACAGTTTCTGAATCGCCTCCCAAAGTTCCATCATCGAGATACCAAACGTTAAATTTGGAATTTAGTGTGTCGAATAATTGGGTGAATGGCTAAACTAAAAATCACTGGCCCGAGGGGTCACCTTGTTGGCAGCCAACAGCAGATTCCAAAAGGTTGTCCCGATACAGCAATTTAGTAGGGTTTCTGTAACATTGCCAAATGAAACTATAAATTTGGGGTATTTCTTTTCTATTTTCTGCCAGCAAGGTGTCCCTGTTAACAGAATTGAAGGCATTCTTTATGTCAACCTTCAGGATGACCTCTCCTTTTCCAGAATTTAGGTAGGTCGATAAGGCGTGTACGGCAGCCTCACAACCCCCTTTGGAGCCGTAACCTAGCTGCAGGGGCTGAAATTTTTCCGAAACAACCTCACCAAAAAATTTACAACAAATTTTGGCTGCCATACGACGGTAAGTAGTGCCCACGGCAATGGGCCGAATGCCGCCATCCCTCTTACGCAGGGCGCATAGGTTGGCCCCGTATAGAACGCCGATGACGGCCTCGTTCACCTTGCCGGAGAGCATAAGGTTAATCAAAGCCGTAAGCTCCTTCAAGAGCAACTCACCAGCTGCCCCGGCGCCTGTACAAATAAGGTCCTTAAGGTGCTGAGGACTCAGGCCGTCAAGGCCGCCAGCGGAGCCGTTTCGGAAAGAGCAAACGGCTGTGACCAACTCTCGACCTGTAATGGTGAGGGAGTGGTTATCAAGATCAGGAGGGTCAGGAAAAGAAAGGCCATCTGCTACGGCAGGATGTTTGCACTCCAGAGCTGCGAGTGTTTCTGGAGAACACGGTGCCACCACATCACTACTAAAAAGAATCCTGGCTGCTCCGCTGATGTCACCTTCCCCTAACTTAGATTCTACCAGATGGGATATACCTCTTGATGAGGTATATCTCTGTGTCTGCAATTTTGAATCTAAATTATGAGCCGAAATATAACAGTTTTCTTTAATTTGTGCAGTTAATGTCTTTTTTGTTGCCAAATTCTTTTGTACATTGTAGAATTCTGTAAGGGAAGGTGAGTAGTTGTTCCCAAGCACTTAGCGAGTTCTCGCGGGCGGCAAGACGAACGCAACCTGCTAGGTGTTGCGCAACTAGAGGTCTGGCGCCGCGCCGTATTTGAAACGCGACTCATTTAACGCCCCCGTATATCTGCGCGCTGTAACCTCCCTGTAAAATTAAAGAAAAAAGTACTGGATTCCTGTATACTACCGTGTCTTACGTATGCCTGCCAAACTTGGATATTTAATAACCACACAAAAAATAAAGTACAAGTATGCCAGAGGTCAATGGAACGTAGTATTCTAAATTTAAAAAGAAAGGACAAAATAAGAAATACAGATATAAGGGAAACAACAAATGTTATAGACGCTTTAGTACATTGCAAGAAAATGAAATGGAAATGGGCTGGTCATATTGCACGCATGAACAGAGATAAGTGGACTTATAGAATAACTACCTGGCCAGGACCACCCAATAAACGGAACAGGGGAAGACCAAAAGAGAGATGGATGGATGAGATAAATAAAGTGGCAGGAAAAGACTGGATTACAAAAGCAAAGAACAGAGAAAGTTGGAGAAAAATGGAGGAGGCCTTTACTCGTTGAGAGGTCCTTAAAACAGCAACTACAAAAAAAAAAAAAAAAAAAAAAAAAAAAAAAAAAAAAAAAAAAAAAATAATAATAATGAATTTATAATTTTATAACTTAACTAATGCATGATATTTAATACTTTTATTGCTTATTATGATTTATTTAATGTACTAAGTTATAATGAAATACGAACTATTAATGCAATGTAATTGATTATTTAAGGAAATAAAAAGGCTATAATAAATAATAATAATAAATATCTGCGCGCAAGCATGCACACCAAGTACACATCATTCCGATCCAGCCTGTCCCTTGCTGCCCTCTCCCAGCGACGCCCTAAGCCGAGGTCCAGGGTACGGACCTCGGCTTAGGGCGTCAGACAAGGGGTGCCCTTAGCGTGTAGTTGCTACTTCGTAATCGCTACTTTTAATTCAGAGTAACTTCATTTTTTCAATATTGGCCATAAATTACACTTGTGTGCACCGGTGTGCGGCCTGCTTACCTTCAAAGCGCTTTCAAATAATACTACATAGCGTCAGTAGTGAGGAGCGGAACGCAATTACCGGCAGCCGGCGCCGTGTGTTGTCGGCTGGTGTCGACACGCGGCGGCAGTCGGTGACTACAGTAGAAATTAGAAATTCCGTGGTAGTGCGTTAGACTATTAAATCCTGCATGTTTAAGCAACTAATTAATTGTAATAACTGTAAATAAGAACCATTAATTACCTTGATTATTGTCTTCACTCATCTTGATGTTGGATAAATTATCAGTTATCTCACATTACTTCTCACGCGTAAGAATCGGGCAATGTTTTGATCGGCACGACATCACAGCGTGGGGCGACGGCGCACTATGGAAAATCGAGGTCTGTTTCGGATCAAAAATCGATAACTTCTTTATTTTTCAAGAAAGAAGCTTGAATTTTTGCACATGCATAGAATATTAAATAAGGCTTTAGATGAAGTTCAGATGTTATCATTTTATTAAAGTATAAATATTAAAAAAATATATATATATGTAGGAGACGGTTGTCAATTACAATAATTGTGGGTAGTCAACATAATTTGTTATGATTTGTTTTCTTATTATTAATTTAAGAGATTTGACTATCGATTATTGTCTAATAAATCGGAACATAATTTATTGAGTACTCAGTGTACGAACTAATTGATTTTAGTAACTTATTTTGATTTATTGTAACCGATGGTTTTGTTCAAAACAATTGATGACATGTTACTTTGATTTTAAAATGATTTACTTTGTGAAATCACTATTGTTTATTTACAATAATTATTATTGTATTATTTGATTACTTATAATGAAAGTCTTATTAGATTAAGCACATGTATTGTATCAAGTAAACACGATGACGTATTTCCGTACGGCATTGGACAGAGTTGTTGTGGGGCGAGTGCATAGTGGGGACAAACCCTTTATAACTGAGCGCACTCGTTTGTGCAGACAGTTCAAGTCAAGGAGTTCAAGCAGACAAGTCAAGTCAGTAGTCGAGTTCAGAGTTCAGTTCAGTCAGTCAGGCAGAGTCAGTCGGTCTATGGACTCAACTCTTGACAGAGCACTAGTTCCCGACAAACCTGTCGGTTTACTTAACTTCATTTGGGTGACTCTGTCACTATACGAACAGTAATCGATCCTACGATTTGTTCGCAATTACTTAGTTACTGTAAATAATTATTTTACTGTGTATCTAGTTGTGTCGTGTACATACAGTGTGTAATTTGCTAGTGTGATAATTGTTTGTGAAATTATAATCTAATTTGTACTGCAAACCGTTTTTCTATTGCGCTATAACCAACACTACTCACAGTACGCCCACAGTAATTAAAATATCCTGATAATAACGTGACATACATAAAACCTACTCCTGATCCTACATATAAAAGAAAAACTTTTACAAATGGTCTTTTTTTATTTCTTTAAGGACAATTCTATTTATATTTTGAATTAAAATGTATAATTACATTAGTTTATTATAAAACAATAGTAATATAGCTCTTTAGTATTTAAATAAGTAATTAAAATAAATTATAATTATAAATATTTATCATTCTCATAAAACATTTAAAGTTACGAAATTTTCAAGTAAAATTAATACTATAAAAATTATGTATCCTAACATGAAGCATAATGTACACTTGCTTAATTATATTTGGTGAACTTCGGGATCCAAAATGAGTTCGTTCACTTTTAAAAGATCTAGGGTATCTTCATCAAGTGACTTCACACTTCTGCTAAATGTTTTTCTAAGACTGGAAATGTATGGATCTGATGTGTAGAGAAGAGTATGAAATACATCCTCATTTGTAGCCGTACGAGAGCACTTCCTGGCATGATGTAGCCGAATTTTTTTATAATCCTTATTGCGGGATTCTTGCGCATCTTCTGAAAGTTGACCAATAGGAAGCACAGCAAAATGCTTAATGATACTTTCACCGTGAATTAAAATTTTATGTACTGAAGACGGCATGTAGTGTGGAGGAGGTGGTGAGCGCTCTGTTCCCTTCACGGGGGGAGCATACTCCCCCGCCCATGGCTCCGCTACTTGCGGTGCCCGAAGCGGACCACGCGAACGGCGACGACGACATCCCTGAAGTGACCGGGGTAGATCTGAGAGCGGCGGTAGGCAGGCTGAAGGCCAAAAATACCGCCCCAGGACCCGACGGCTTGCCGGGTAAAGCCTGGGTCCTGGCCTCGAGGGCTCTCGGGCCTCGACTGGAGGCGCTCTTAAGCGCATGTATGGAGAGAGGCCAGTTTCCACTCCGTTGGAAGACGGGGAAGCTGGTCCTCATTCAGAAGCCAGGGCGCCCTGCGGACTCTCCGTCCGCATACCGGCCCATTGTGTTGCTCGACGAGGTGGGCAAGCTCTTTGAGAGAGTAATTGCAGGCCGCCTCGTCGGGCACTTGGGGAGGACAGGGCCGGATCTTGCGGACAGCCAGTTTGGCTTCCGCAAGGGGCGCTCGACGGTGGACGCCATCATGCGCGTGAGAGCCCTCACGACGGGGGACGCGGTGTCCCGGGGTGGGGTCGTCGTGGCGGTGTCACTCGACATCGCCAACGCGTTTAATACCCTGCCTTGGAGCTGCATTGGGGAGGCACTCCGGTATCACCGGGTGCCGACCTACCTCCGTCGAGTAGTCGGGGCGTATTTGACGGACAGAGCCGTCATCTACCCCGGTCGCGACGGGAACTGGAACCGGCGAGAGATGTCGTGCGGTGTCCCACAGGGATCGGTTCTGGGGCCGCTCCTGTGGGACATCGGTTACGACTGGGTGCTGCGGGCCGACCTCCCTGATGGCGTCAGCGTAGTTTGCTACGCTGACGACACGCTGGTCCTGGCGCAGGGGAGGTCGCATCAGGCGGCGGCCGACGCAATGACACGAGGGGTTGCGATAGTTGTTGAGAGGATCCGGCGGTTGGGTCTCGAGGTGGCATTGCACAAGTCCGGGGTCATGTCTTTTCATGGGCTCCGGAACGGGCCACCATCGGGATTCCAACTGATGGTAGGAGGGGTTCACATCGGCGTCGAGACAACGATGAAATACCTGGGTCTCGTCCTCGACAGCCGGTGGAACTTCGTCGAACACTTTCGACATTTGGCCCCCAAATTGGAACGGACCGGGGCCGCTTTAAAGCGGCTCTTGCCCAACCTGAGGGGGCCAAACGCCTCCTGCCGGAGGCTTTACGCGGGGGTCGTGCGGTCCATGGCCCTATATGGGGCCCCGGTGTGGGCGCGTTCACTGCGGCTGCGAGCCGCCCACTATCTGAACGCGCCCCAAAAGGTGGTAGCCGTAAGGCTGATCCGGGGCTACCGCACGATCTCGGGCGAGGCGGCAAGCCTCCTTGCCGGAATGCCGCCATGGGATCTGGAGGCGATGGTCCTCGCGCGCCTGTATGAGTGGCGCGCGGAGGCACTACGCCGGGGGGAAACTCCGCTTCCGCGGCAAATTGCGGCGGAGCGGACAGACCTCCGGCGCGATCTCATGGTGGCATGGAAAGAGCGGCTTTCGCAACCCAGCGCAGGGCACGCCACGATCGTGGCGATAAGACCCCTCTTTGAGGAGTGGCTTGAGAGGCGTCACGGCGTTCTCACCTACCGCCTGACGCAGGTCCTCACCGGACACGGATGTTTCGGGAGGTTCCTGCACATCATCAGGCGGGAGGAGACGCCCGGGTGTCACCATTGCGAGGATCGCCCAGAGGACACGGTGGAGCATACGGTGGAGGTCTGCCCCGCTTGGGCGGAGCACCGCCGTGTCCTCGTAGAGGCGATCGGCAACGGCGGCGACCTCTCGCGTCCGGCCCTGGTTCAAGCCATGGTCCGGGGCGAGAGGGAGTGGGAGGCGGTCACCTCCTTCTGCGAAGCAGTCATACTAGCGAAGGAGGTGGCGGGACGGCTCAGGGAGAGAGCCGCACGCCTCAGCCGCCGCGGGAGACGCTACGGGCGTCGGGAGCCGCGTGACGACTCCCGGCCACCGTAGGCGCGGGCCTGCAGACGGAGAGTAATGGGTAGCTCTCCGTCCGATCAGGACCAGGCCCGTGCCGGACGGCGCGTATGTGTTCCACGCGCGCCTCAAAGAGATGTCAGCATAAAGGAAGGGGCCCGCCAGGGCCGAAGCCTGCCGGGGTAGCGGGATCGTCCGAAAGGGTTACCGCTGCCCCGGAACATAAAGGGCTAAGGAAGGAACACGGGTGGGTTTTAGTCAGTAAGAGTCTGACACTCCCTTCCGCTCCACCCAGAGCGGGAGGAGTCATTAGATGATTTCCCATCCACAAAAAAAAAAAAAAAAAAAGACGGCATGTAGTACCAATCATAATTGTTCACATAGATTCTGGCAGTTTCCATGACATAATTGCCAAATTTTTCAGCATTTACCATTATACCAGATGAAAGAGCTTGTAAAATTATGTAAAGACGTTTAATCAAATTTATATCCACTCCTGTGATTTCAGCAGAACATTCTGCATTGTAAAAAAATCTTCTAGCAGTATTACCGTCATTGGTATTACCACTTACTTGTCGTGGTTTGTCGATGATCAATCCTAGCTCCTCACGAAAACGTTGTTGAACTAAAGTTTTCTTTTCCAGCTTTTGTCGCTTCTTTTCTTCACTTGTGGCTGACCATGTTTGAAAAGAGAGGTTGTATGAAATATGTAATATCATTTCCATACAACGAATCCAGGCATGCAATGTAGAAAGTCCGTATTGATATGAATTTTCATTTGCAGGCCTAGCAGTCACTTTAGTCAGATCATTCATTTGCCGTGGAGTAGCTCCACAAATTGTACATGTGGAACCAGAAGGTGTATCCGTTAATACTTGAGCTACTTTGCCATCTATCATTGTCAGAAAGAGTTCGTGCTTCACATTCACTCCTTCGCCTTCTTTATTAATCAATGATGAATCCAAGGAAATGATTTGGTTTTTTATTTCATCCACAACAGCTTTAGTTTTTTCAGGAGTCTCTTTGCAAAATTCTATTGATATAGGTCGACAAAAACGGACTGACGAAGGCACTGGATTTTGCCAGACAATATCGCCCGTTAGCTCATTGATTAATTTGATAGGCACTAAAGATGTAATAAACAAATTTGCGTCAGAAATCAGTTCAGACTCCTCTGGAAGTTTTTGTTTGTACTGACTCTGACCAGATGAACCATCACATCCCCATTTACTGAATAAAACTAAATGACTCAATCCAGTCTTATACACCGAATTTATAGCCAAAATCCTAGCTGCAGTGTGGTCCAATAAATCTTGAAGATTTTTTGTCTGGCAACACTGCCTGGGTGACATGTCAAAATTTTGATCCGTATTTTAAAATTAGTTTTAATTATTTTTAAGTGTAATTAAGGTGATTTAATATAACTAAATGTAAAATAAGTGCATAAATACTCAGGATTATTGTTTTCCTGCAAATATTCATAGTAAAACGCAGTGTTTGGTTGCCCACCGTTACCGGTAACCTGTTACGAACAGCTGATGTTCGACCCACGGATTTAAACGGGGAGTATTGTTATTTTTATTATTTAATTACCACACAGTCGTCTCTTACTCTGTAATACGTCTTCATTGAGTCCTAGAATCACTTTTCTTGGTGGATTTGGCACCTTGCAGTGGGTCTAAGCCGTTTTCTTTTAGTACATATTTATTTAATTTAACGACACTAAAGTAGTGAATTCCCCTAAGACGACCCATTGACCAATTTATCGTAATATTTTTGATGAATAGTAGGTATAATATTTGAATACTGTATGTAAAACTAAAACTTTAAAAAAAAATTTTAATCTAGGCATCCTACCCACATAAGGAAAAGTTAAATCAGAAGACAATAGAATCAATGTAACTTTGTACTTGATTTAATCTAGTTGCATTTAGATTAGATTCAGCAGCCTACCTCATTTCTCTATAAAGCAACACTAAGTTCTCCCATTTTTCCTTTCATTTTTCTAGCTTTCCTTTTTGTCTGTCTTATTAGTTCTCACCGTTCCTTTAATTCTCCTTTCAGTACTAATTCCTGAAACCATGCCTGTGATGACCCGTAAGGCTGCTGTTCAGGAGTTGGAGTTTAAATTGAGAATGACCACTGAAGAACTTAAGGCTTCAAACAGCAAATGTCAACAGCTTTTACAGGAAATAGATGATAGTGAGAAGGAAATTGAGAAGGTCGTTTTCAAAAACACTAGCTTAAAACAGGAGCTAGTGGACCTACATCATCAATACCTGGATGTTGTTGATGAACGGGACAAACTGCGGGTGGTCACGGATGGTTTCAACAACTGCAGTAATATATATGAGGAGGCTTTATGTAAGGTTAGGGACCTAGAAGAAGAATTACTTCATGCAAATGTTCGGATTAATAAATTACAGAAACATAAAGAATGTACTCAGGCTAAGGAATCCAATAACTTGTATAAAGAATTATTAAACACTAATTGCAATCCTAATTCCTTAATAACAATAGACCTGACTGAAGATTCCATTTTGAAACATAATAATAGTAGTTATAAAGTAAGTCAAAATAAAATAAAAAAATATGCAAAACTAAATAGAATCATAAATAAATGCAATAAATTTAGAAAACAACAAAAACACAGTTCTAATAATATTAAACTAAGGAAAGAACGTGGTTTTCTTATAAATAAATTAAATAACTATCAAATTAAATTAGAAGACAGTAAGAACATTTATGAGATTGACACTCAACGCTTACAGTCTGAAATTCAGGTACTTGAAGAGTCAATTCATTCACTTTATACCAAGTATGTGCGGTCTGAAAAACAAATTCAGGAGCATATCCTTGCGGCAAATGAGTTATTGGACATGTGCAACTCCAATGCAGACAAAGTGGACCCGCTGACTCTCAGCAGCCCTCATTGTTCATTGCAAAGGAAATCCAATCTTGGCACTCTCCAAACTGAGACAACGGAGGACCCGTCCCAGTCAGGAAGTGCTCAGGTCTCTATTTCAAACACAGATACACCAGATATTGAACAAGGTCCATTGCAAGTAGTTCAGACAGAAGCTAGTTCTCTCTCTTGTAGTAGTAAAGTTTGTTACAGCTCCATTATGTTTTCTGATAGTTTTGGAAAAGGATTAGGTAAATTACTTAGCAACAACCTTTGTCATTCTTCTCAAAACTTTTGCATGCCTCAGACTTCCTACAAACAAATAATGTCTTCAATAACTAGGAATGAATATGATCCTAATGACATTATTACTGTTTTAATAGGTAATAGTTTAAATGTTAAAAAAGATGATATCACTGATAGTGTCACCAACTTATTGAAGTTAAATTGTAAGAAAATAATTTTGTGTGCTTTTCCATATTTTGAGCACTTGTCAAATAGACAAAACAACTACATTCACATGTTAAACAATTACATGCATTTCATAGTTAGTCACTATAGTGACAAGTTTATATTTTTTGATACCAACATTTTTGTTGATAAGCTAAGGTCGACTAGGGATACTGTGTATCTGCCCATTAGTTTTAGACGTCAAATAGCTAGGCTATTAGCACTTAATATTAACCCAGACATAATTAGTATGTCGAAGTCATCCATAATTAGCACCACAATTAGTAATAGTACTAATGTTAATGTGGTTAGCTCAGACACTTTAAACTAGTTTGTAAGACAACAGAAGGTACCACTAACAGTATAGTCACACTTAATAACAAAAAGGTATTTTCTAGCACTAAAATAGTGAACTGTAGAAAAGGGGCTAAGCAGAAATCCTTGAAATTATTTCATCAAAATATTCAAGGTTTTTCTTCCAAACAATTGGAAATTGAGTTGTTTTTAGAAAAAACAATGTTTGACATTATTTGTATAACTGAACATTGGTTAAAAGATTCTGAAATGTTAATTAACTATGACAATTATAGTGTGGCTAGCTGTTTTAATCGAAGTTCAATGCTGCGTGGTGGTTCACTAATCCTAATTAAAAGTTGTATTAAATTCAAACCTCGTAAAGACATAGTTGAACTATCGGTTGAACATAGCATTGAACTGTCTTGTGTTGAGCTAGATAAGCATGTTATAGTGTGCGTTTACAGACCCCCAAATTATCAAAACTGTTCTATATTTGAGTCGGTAATGGAAGATGTTTTGGCAAAACTTGCAACTGGTAATAAGTCAGTAATTATCTGTGGTGACTTTAATATTAACATTTTAGAAAATAATTTAAATACCAGTAGATTACTAAATTTGTTTAAATCATTCAATTTGTCAAATGTGTTTGTAGAACCAACCCGAACAACTACGAATACTGCTACATGTATTGATAATGTTTTTTGTTGCTGCGACTATTTAGAGAAAGCCATTGTTAATTATCTCCCTTCTGACCACAGCGGTCAAACTGTAACTTTTGAGTCCAACATGCCAATACAAAAAGTCCAGATCCAATCCAGACCAATAACATCTGTTAATTTAAATAAATTTAATAGCACTTTAATTTGTAAATTAAGTAATCAGAACCTTACAATGAACAATGTTAATATTTTGTATAAAGAATTATTTTCGGTAGTCCAAACAGAGTTCAATAATTTTTTTAAGAAGAACACTAAAATTATCAGCCCTAAGTTTTTATTTTGTGACTGGGCAACTAAAGGACTTAGGAAAAGTAGGGAAACACTTTTCGAGCTGTATGGCCTTAAGCCTTATATTAACACGGAAACTTTTAATAAGTATGTTGCTACTTACTCTAGAACTTTTAAGAATGCCTGTAAGGCAGCTAAAGTCATATACATTAGCAACAAGTTTAAATCAGCAGACAATAAAATAAAGACGGTTTGGAAAATTATCAATAATGAAACGAACAGGAATAAAAAGCATAATTCTGATTACACACTGCAGACATCAAGTGGTCTCATTCGCGATAACAAAGAAGTAGCTCAAGAATTTGTAAATTTCTTTACTAGTATCCCACTTAAAACAACTGGAACCTTAAATTCCTCGCCCTCGCTCGCTTTTGATTTAGTAAGGGCGAACGTTTCAGCCTGCCCGATTGAATTTAACTTTAGGCATATTAACCCCATAACAGTAATTAAAGCCTTTAAGCAAATTAAAATCAAATTGACCGAAGATCTATGGGGAATGTCCATTAAGGTCTGTGCGTCCATAATTGAGACTATTGCGCCCTACTTAGCCTTAGTATTTAATTCGTGTGTTGATCAAGGAGTCTTCCCTGATTTAATGAAATACAGTAAGGTAATACCTCTTTACAAATCCGGGGACAGTAAGGACACCAATAATTATAGACCCGTATCCGTGTTGCCGGTTTTCAGCAAGGTGTTTGAAAAGATAATGCTTAATCAAATACTCAATCATTTTAACACGAATAAAATCCTACACGATCAACAGTATGGTTTCACCAAAGGACGTTGTACGACCGACGCCGGTGTAACTTTGTTAAAACACATTTTTAACGCGTGGGAAGAGGCCCAAGACGCCATAGGAATCTTTTGTGACCTCTCCAAGGCATTTGATTGCGTCGATCATGAAACCTTGCTTTTGAAACTCGAGCATTACGGACTTGGAAAACTTGCGCTCAGTTTAGTTAGTTCTTATTTAAATGATAGACAACAGCAAGTTCAAATAAATGGTGTCAATTCACATGGTTTAACAGTAAAAATGGGTGTGCCACAAGGCTCGATATTGGGTCCTTTCCTCTTTTTAGTGTATATTAATGATCTACTGCATTTATTAAAAAATCAACCACAAATGGTGTTATTTGCTGATGACACTTCCTTAATTTTTAAGGTAAATAGACGTGCTACAAATTTTGACGACGTAAATAACGCCCTACTGCAGGTCCAAAATTGGTTCACTGCTAATAATTTAGTATTAAATGAAAAAAAAACTAAGTGCATAAGATTTTCTTTACCAAATGTCAAGGGTAGTAATTGTGAGATAATATTGAATCAAGAGAAACTAGAATTCGTCGATAAAACTGTTTTCCTGGGGATCACGCTCGATTCAAGGCTACAATGGGGTCCTCATTTAACATCTCTTGCAGGACGTCTAAGTTCAGCAGCTTATGCTGTCAGAAAAATCCGTCAATTAACTGATGTAGATACTGCGAGACTAGTCTATTTTAGTTATTTTCATAGTATCATGTCATACGGTATTTTACTTTGGGGTCGGGCTGCAGACATCGATTCTATTTTTATTCTGCAGAAAAGAGCCATCAGAGCCAAATATAATCTCCGCGGGCGCGATTCTCTAAGGGAACTGTTTAAGGAAATTAACATCATGACGGTACCTTGTCAATATATCTACGAAAACATCATGTATGTAAGGAAAAATTTACATCTTTTTAGTAAAAGAGGAGAAAGACATAATTATAGGACTAGAAATAGGGACCTATTGGTTCAACCAGGTTTCAGACTGGCTAAAGTAGACTCATCTTTTATGGGGTACTGTTTAAAATGTTATAATAAGATACCTCCCCACATTCTTCAACTGAATGAAACAAAATTCAAGTCTTGTATAAAACGCACACTATGCAGACAGGCATATTATAAGTTAGGGGATTACATCGCTGATAAAAATGCCTGGCTCATTGCTGGTCCTGCTCCACAACCACAACTAATCGATTAACACTTGAAAATACTGTTGGAGCTGCTGAAGATTGTAAGACTATCTTTGCATTGTATAAACTCAATTTCCTTTGTATTGTATAATTGCATAGCACAGATGTGAGTTCTATGTACTGTAGAGCTACCATTTACCGGGTAATATGTCTTTCATTGACTTGAATGTGCCCTGGCAGCTGATAGTATGTCATGCTCACACAAATGTCTCGCTGACGGTGGCGTGTGTGTTGGATCATTTAGCTCCCTTCAAAATGGTTGAGCTGAATGGTGCTGATCTATGCGTCATGTTCGTGAACGGGCGCCGTCAGTTGGGGCTGGTCATCACTCGGCTGCCTCGGCTTATTTTTATTTTTAATTATTTTATTTTTGGATTGTTGTTTTTTTTATTATTTAATATTTGCTGTACTCTGGACGCTTTTAACGCATACGTCTTTTTTTACATCGTTCTCACATATTATTATAAATTCAACATTAATGATGTAACTAATATTTTTGTAAAAATATAATTTAAAAGAGTGTCCATGGAGTTTCTTGCCCGTTCTTCTCCATAGGTACCTACGCTTTGGAATGGGCAACTAGCTTCATTTTATTTTTGACTGACCGACTTCTTGACAATTCAAAAGTGGCTGTAAATGGTTTAATTGAAATAAATGCTTTGAGTTTGGGTTTTTGAGTTTGATTCAGTATTTTTGCATGTGTATTTGTAATTTCTATTGCTGAAGATGGTGGATAACATATCTGTTTGGCTTCTTGTATTTTATAATATGATGGAAATATAAAACAGTTTCGCTCGTTAGTTAAATTCCTTAAAGAAGTATATTATGCTTTCGTTAAATCTAAATCAATGAAAACACTTAATGCCTCTTGATCCGTTAGCATTGTAATCTGGCTTGCGTTATCTAAGAGATTAGAATATAGAGATTTTATATCACTATCAGCAAGCCTTAGTTTTTCCACGAGATTTGCTTCTATTCCTTCTCCTATTGAACGTAGTGCCTGAACAAAGGCATTGTAGATGTGTTCAAAGCCATATTCACTAAGCAGCGCAGTATTTTTTCTTTTTTTGGTTGATTCTGATGAGTCCCCATAGGAGACACAGGGTCTTCCGCGTTTCCCAGAAGATGTAGATGGAGTCAAATCAGGCGATACTTCATCAGAGTTTGGTAAACTTACCAAATATTCTGAATCCAACAAATTGCTGTTCTTTTTTAAAAATGAATCCTTTTTCCTAGACGCTTCTGCCCATCGTCTATTAAAGATGGGAATAAGATTCCTTTGAATATCACTGATAATAAAACAGATGTTGTCTTCAGAAACATGATATTTTTCTTTTAAAACTGTTGTTAAAGCTTCAAGTTTTTTTCCTCCTTCAATGTATGGAAGTAATAATTCACGCTTAGAACACTTGAAAGTTGTAGTCATTTTGAAATTCAGTGAAGATACGAAATAATCAAACGTCTGTTTAGTTTTATTACGAATTTGTAGTAGCGATATTAAGTGAATCCACTCTTTATATATTATTTGATAAATAAGGGTAGTGTGCATTTTGTTGATTAAAGTTGTACCGCAAAACGAGTGCAAACTGTAGATAGTACGCCCTATTATCAATAAATAATTAATATTTGTAACGAAATAAACAATGCGCACACGACTAAAGCAATCGTCCACTTGAGTACACGCGTAAGGTGTCAGCGCATACACACATAGACACGCCCGAGCGGGTATAAAAGACGTGCCCGGCTCGCCTAGCGCCAGTACGAGGGCCTGATTTATAAACTGGCCACGTCAGGCGCGCCCCGTCGCGTCGTACAGGTGGTCTCCGCTTTTCTGTCCCACAGGTTCTTCAGGGTGGTGGTCGACGGTGCGCTGTCAAGCGTGCACCCCGTCATGGCGGGTGTGCCGCAGGGCAGCTGCGTGTCGCCTGCGTGTTACTCGCGATACACGGACGACATCCCCACGACACAGGAAGCGACGCTCGCGCTGTATGCAGACGACGCCGCGTACATCACTACTTCGCTTAACGCGAAGTACGCGGCGGTCAAAATGCAGCGCGCCCTAGAGCTCCTTCCCGACTGGCTGTCAAAGTGGCGGCTGTCGGTGAACGTGGGCAAGACGCAGGCGATGATCACCGGATCAGCGCCCCTCCCGCCACCCTTGAAACTACAAGGAGCCGACGTCGCGTGGTCGCCCCAGGTCAAGTACCTAGGGGTCACCATAGACCGTCGGCTCACGATGGGGCCACAAGTCCGCTCGGTCGCCGCACGGGGTAGGGTAGCCCGCCACCTGCTCAAACCAGTGCTCTCGTCCCGCATCCCGGCGCGCGTCAAGTTGGGCGTGTACAAGTTGTACGTGCGCCCAATCTTGACGTACGCCGCTCCGGCATGGTTCGCCCTCACAAGCGAGACCAACCGCAAGCTTCTCCGCGCGCAACAGAGCCTCGTGCTGCGGACAATAGTCGACGCCCCTCGCTTTGTGAGGAACGACATCATCCAGAGGGACCTCGGGATTGAGAGCCTGGATGAGTTTTTGCGGCACCTCGCGAAAGGAATGTTCGCGCGTGCCGACGCATCTGCTTGGCCTCATGTCAAGGATATTGCGCCCTAGCACGCGCGCCCCCCTGACGCGAGACCCTTGCCCCGCGACCTGGTAGCGGACGACGACCCCATCGCACCGGATTGACGCCTCAAGTGAGCCGCACCCAGGTTACACGCGGCTCACTTGAATCAACTGAACTCCACACATTACTCACATTCGTTGCGTAGCGTGTGCTAGGTTAATATAGGCACGTTACGCAGCGAGCGCAGCCACACACCACTATACAGACGCCTATACTCACACGTGACCGCGCAGTGTGGGCTGCGGGCGCGTAGACACTGGGCGGTGTTACACAACACAATACCGCTCACACACACACGACTGCTCCTTAGCCCGGACCGTGACCGGCTAGCTCTGGAAGCGGGGCGGGCGGGAGCAACACACCTATATTCTGTAGGAGCGTCGAGTCGGCACCTCTGTCGCTGGTCGTCCTCCGCCGGGCCTCCCCCAGGCAACTGGGGGTCTCACCTGGCGGGGACAGACCGCCGAGGTGTCGTGAAGAAAGCGGCGCTGTGTAACACAGCGTCGTGGCGCGCCTACAGAAACACAACATGCAATCACTCACATGGGCACGCGTAAATTACGCGTGCCCAAAGAATTATCATAGGCCACTGCAGCCAAATAAGTGAGAAGCCCGTATTAGCGGGCCGCCGTATTGCTTTCTGCGGCCGGGGGGCGAAGCCCTGGAGTCGCTCGCCACGCCCCCTAACGGGGGCGTCGCGATATCCAAAACAAAAAAAAAAACTAGCGCCAGTTCAACTCTGAGAGGGCTTTGTATCCGACGATTTGGAACTACTCCCTGGCAAGTTGAGCGCTCTGCTTATAGTACGTCACGCCTGGTGGTACTTTCGTAACACGGAATATTACCACTGTGTCGTACTGTTAGTGGAGATATTTTGCTTATAGCGCGTCTCGCTATCTATTTATTTTTTAGGTAGTTAGCTTACTATTTTTGCTCATTCATTCATTAAAGTCATTGTTGATACATTCTGTTACTTATATTGTTTACTCATATTGTTTTAACTTCATTCCTTGCATTGTATAACTAAGTAGATAACATAGCATTAGCATATCTTTCAATCGCCTAGCTTGCACTGCTTTATTAGCTTTAACTTTTGTTTGTATTACCTACCCTCATTTATTTTTTATAATATTGGCTTAAGCAACTTTTTCCCTTGCTACCTACATTTTGCATTGTATAACATTCTTGTTATTTGTGTGTTATTACAAATATAGGTTTTAAGTATTTCTCCTTGGAGTATTATTTACGAAGAACCCCGTTACAAATTGACGCCCCAACGTGGATCCTCTAAAGAAAAACCTTAGGCCTAGACCAACAGCACAAACGCAGAGGTTTACAATACAGGAATACCCGCAGAAAGGGAAGAAAAAAGAAACAATGGATAGTAAGAGTGGTTCTCCTTCAACTTCATCATCAATAACTATGTCGAGTGAACAGTTCCAACAATTACTCACAGCAGTTGCTTCAGGGTCAAAGCATAAGAGTTCTATGACAAGATGTCCAGTAAAATTTAATGGCAATAAGAGCGCTTCTGAGGTCGAGTCTTTTCTAGCAGCGGTGCGTGTGTTCAAGAAGGTTGAGCATATAGAAGATGAAGACGTTTTAACAGGGCTGCCATTGATTTTGACGAATGATGCTGCTACTTGGTGGCAAGGCATTCAGAACCAGGTAAAAACTTGGAGCCAGTTTGAAGAACGCTTGCGGCACGCATTTGCGCCCAAGAAGTTGGCATTCAAAATATACCAAGAGTTGGTGGAAAAAAAGCAAAAGAAGGATACATTAACAGAAATATTTATAGCAGAAAAACGTGCCCTCATAGCTGAATTTCCAGCACCAGGTCATACTGAACAGCAAGAGATAGATTTAGTATTCGGCCAAATTCGTTTTGAGATTAGGGAAAAATTATCCAGAGAACCTATAAAAAGTTTCGATAATTTATTAGAGAAGGCTAGAGAGATTGAGCGAAATTTAGGTGAAAGAGCTGAAGAGAATCAGACGTCTAAAGCAGCAGAAAGCATTCGCAAGGGTAAAACTAGATGCAATTACTGCAGACTTCCAGGACACACTTCGGATGTCTGTAGGAAACGTCTGAAAGCTGAGCAGCAGAAACCTGCAGAGAAGCCAGTGGAAACTAAACCCGATGATAAGGTGAAGCCCAAATTTTCATGCTACGGATGCGGCGAACCAGGTGTTGTAAGAAGCCGTTGCCCGAAGTGTAATGTTCAGCGCATAGGAACGGAAAACATCAATTTCTGTTCTATAAATACTCCAAGTGCCAGATGCCTTAGACCGATAGTGCCAATTAGTATTGGAGATATAAAGGGTACTGGATTTGTAGACACATGTGCTAGATCAAGTGTAGCCTCATATCAGCTTTTCATGTGTTTGAAGCAAGATGGATATGACTTCACACAGGCGACCATGAGCATAACCTTAGCTGATGGTATACCCAAAATACAGACTGTCTTGACTGTTACAGCGCCTGTTAATATTTATGGAAAGGTGATAAACACTTCTTTCATTGTTATGCCTAAAGCCAAAATTACAAAACATTACTGGGAGTTGGTTTCATCGAAGATGCCATGATGGTTCTTAACTTACCTCAGTTGACATGTCGGTTCCTTGATGATCCTGTAAAAGTATATGATTTGAAACAAGAAGATATTTGCGAGACAATTATCGCCGATTTGATAAGCATCGCTTGTTTACCGGAAATCATTTCGCCAATGTCTACTTCACCCGAAAAAGCCGTTACTCCGAAATCGGTAACATAGAGTCTTGTCGAACAAAATTTGTTCCGACCGTATGGTCCCGTGATGACAGTGTCTTCTCCTGACGTAGTGGAAAATGCACCTGTACAATCGCAAAGTGAGCCGTTAGTTAGTAATGACGCACCCACTAAATTGGAGATTTGTCAAGCAAGTGCAGCACGTCCACAGACACCTACGTATGGCCCACTAGTACCAATTGAATTTTCTACACCGCCGAGTAAGCGCCAACGACTGTTTGATGGCCATTCTCCAGTAGTAGATGCATTGTATCAAGATGCTAGAAGGTCGATAGATGAAAGCACCATAGAATTGTCACCAGACACCAGATGTTTGTTCAATTCACCTAGCACGGATATTTCAGCAATAGATGCCGAAAGGTTTGACTGTGTTCTAAGCAATGAGGAGTTAGTACGTTTGCAAAATATTTTAGAGAGGAATGCAAGTGCATTTGTTCCTACCTACAACCCAAACGGAGCACTTCATTGACACAGGAGAACATAGACCAATTTCCGTCCCACCGTATCGTTTACTACCTGCAAAACTCAAATCCTGAAAGATAAAGTAAGCAAGATGCTTGCAGAAGGGATAATAGAACCATGCAACTCTCCGTGGTCTGCACCTGTAGTTATGGTTCCTAAGAAAGATGGTGGAACACGAGTTTGCATTGACTATCGCCAACTTAATGCAGTTACTATACCAGATGTGTATCCACTACCTCGTATAGATTTTTTCCGATAGATGGCGCCACTAGGTGAACATCTAAGTTTTATAAGCTCCGTGTTAAATAGTTTATAAAAATATAAATACAGTGAAATTTTGCCTAAATTTATAATTAAAGTGAAGGTGCTAGGACGAACATCAAGTGGAAGTGTTATTCAAGCTCTCTGTGACGAAAATCTGAGAAACTATCCAATTAAAATCACAGGACTAAGTGCAGTTAAACTACGATTATAACGTTTTGAAGTGATAAAAGACCAAAGATTTTCCTAAACCATATCAATATAACGACTAGCTGCATGATTATCGTAAAAAAAGTGTCAAAAAACCTAATTAAAATCATCGTAAACAGTGGAAAAATTTGTGGATTGTGTGACAAATGAGTCAATCTTATAACGTTTTTTAATATTTGAAATCTAAAATCCGAGCAATACGGTTGCAAGTTTCGAGACTAATATTAACGTTCAAGTGCGTTCCGGTCGAGACTGGTCGAAATCGACCGCGTCGCGAGTTCGAGCCTGGCGCTCTGATATTGTTTTTGTAATTTGTTGAATTCTAAAGAACAATTAATTACTTACGATAATGGCTAACGAATGTGCGGGATGTATGAATACAATTCAAAGTAAAGATTACCTGCAATGTTGTATTTGTAAGCTACGGTACGACTTGCTGTGTTCTAACGTACCCGAAAAGCAATTCAAAGCAATGGGTATAGCCAAAAAAGCGACTTGGAAATGTCCTGACTGTCAGAGCAAACTACCGAAGACAAATAACACTGATACACCAGTCCGACCAGCTGCACGAAGCAATTGCTCCAACAATGATATAGCTCAGCAACTTCACAGCTCACCTACCGAATCCAACGTAACTGTTCGCAGTAAACAGATAAAACAGAGCAGCCCCCCTGATAGTCCAATTAATGACGACACAATTTTAGAAATCTCAAAAGGTTCCCTTAGGGAAATTATAAAAGAAGAGATCGCCAGCGCACTTAAAGATGTTGTTGCTGACCAGTTTAAGCAAATAAGCGAGCTAATAGCAGGCTTTCGGGATTCTCTTGACTTTTTTAACGAGAAGTATGAAGAAACTAAATTACTATTAGAAGAAAAATCTTCCAGAATTCAAGCACTTGAGAAAGATAACATACAGTTACAAACATCAATCCACGATATAAGTAGACGCCTAAACCTACTGGAACAGAACTTTAGAGCGACCAACCTAGAAATTCAGAATGTGCCCGAAAACCGCTCAGAAAACTTAGTCACCACGGTGTTACAACTCGGCAACATCACTAATAGTGAAGTCGTGGAAGCCGACATTGCTCACTGTACCAGGATCGCAAAAAAAGATACTCAGACTGCTCGACCTAGATCTATTCTTGTTAAATTCAATAACCCACGTCTGCGAGATACATTCTTCGCTGCTACTATCAACTACAACAAGAATAACACTAATAACAAGCTGAATACGAGTCACCTTGGTATCGCCACTGAGAAACCAGTTCCGATTTACGTGGTGGAACACTTGTCGGCAGATAACAAGGCATTACATGCAGCGAGCCGAATTCGTGGCAAAGAACTTGGGTATAAGTTTGTTTGGGTGCGAAACGGAAGAATATTCATGAAGAAAAATGAACAATCCGAACGCATTGTTGTCACGAACCAGGAGCAACTCAAGTCTATAACATAAGAATAAATTAGGATAAAAATTAATAAAACCATTGAACGTGTTGTAGATTAATTTGCCTCATTCGATAGTTCACTTCGAATTTATTATCAGAATGTACGCGGTCTTAAAACGAAACTAAATATTTTTTATCAAAACATGTCCTTACAAGATTACGACATAATTGTGCTTACGGAGACTTGGTTGAAGGGTGGTGTGTACGATGCCGAAATATTTGACGACAGGTATGATATTTACAGACGAGACCGCGAATCTAGTCGATATAGTGCGCGTAGGGATGGTGGTGGTGTCTTAATAGCGGTTTCCAGGAAGTTAAAGTCGTGTCGACTGCCACACCTGGAGAGTTCATGTGAGGATTTGTGGATCAATATTGAAACCGCCCCGCGTGGCACAAAAACACATATATTTCGTATCTGCGGCGTTTACCTACCTCCTCCTGTGACCTCTGATATCATGCAAGTATTCTTAAATTCAGCACAGGGTGCACTTGACCACGGTGATCACACTCTTATCTTAGGGGACTTTAACCTTAGTAATATAATCTGGAAAATTGATGAGAAAAACACGGGTCATGCACAGCCATATCCTAATAATAGTGAGGTGATTAAAATTTTCCTTGATTTTGTTTCTTTAAATGCTTTAGAACAGTTTAATTACTTACCAAATGCTAAATCTAAGACATTGGATCTCGCCCTCTGTAATACTAAGTTACATAACCTTAGCCGTTGCGACTGTCAATTGATTTCAGAAGATCCCTTGCACCCATCATTTGAATTCTCTGTATCCTTAAACATTGAATCAAACAATCTTCAAGCTAAACCAACAATAAAACCAGACTTCTTTAAAGCTGATTACGATAACATCACGATTGAACTAAATTCTGTAGACTGGGAAAAAGAACTAGAAAGTCACCCCACAACTGACAAAAAGATCGATATTTTTTACAAGGTACTGCACGACGTCATAAAACGAAATGTACCAATGATAAAAATTCTGGGCAATAAATATCCACAGTGGTATTCTAGAGAACTTATACGCTTCCTAAAAGAAAAAAATAAATATCGCATAAAAGTTAAAAAGCACAAAAATCCTCTAGACATCGTGTCATTTGAGACACTGCGTGCAAGGTGTAGTAGGCTTATGGAAGTCTGTTACAAAAACTATATAGTTAGAATGGAAGAAGCACTTGTAAAGGATCCAAAAATGTTCTGGACATTTATTAAAAATAAAAAGAAAAATAAGAGTACTTACCCAGCAGAAATGTATCACATGGACAGGACAGCATCAAGTGGACGCGAAATCTGTAACTTGTTTGCCGAGAACTTTGCCCAAGTCTACAATACCTCGTCGAATGTTAATGCGTCAAACCACGTTGATAGCTGTCTTGCCCCGTCCGGATTCTGTAAGCTTGAATTTGGCTCTGAGGAAATATTCCAATCCCTAAAAGCCTTGGATGAGCGTAAAGGTGCTGGAAGTGACGGTATTCCACCCATATTTATAAAAAAATGTGCATCAGCCCTCACTATACCTCTTACAATTATTTTCAACAATTCAATGGTAGACGGCGTGTTTCCTGAGAGGTGGAAGGAAGCTTTAGTGGTCCCTATTTTCAAATCAGGAGAAAAGCAACAAGTATCTAACTATCGGCCCATCTCTATTTTAAACATATTCGGCAAAATACTTGAAAAGTTAGTAACTAAACACCTAAATGCACATGTTAAACAATGTATTACTAGCCACCAACATGGTTTTATCAATTCAAGGTCAACCTCTACAAACCTTATGAGTTATGTCACAGCCATATCAGAGTCTCTTGATAAAAGGATTCCGGTAGACACAATATACACAGACTTCAGCAAGGCATTCGATAAGGTGGACCATAATATACTACTGAAAAAACTAAACCAATTGGGCATAGGAGGCTCATTATTTAAGTGGTTCCATTCTTACCTCGTTGGCAGGAATTCAAAAGTAGTCATTAATGGTCATCACTCTGACACCTTTCCAGCGACATCGGGAGTCCCTCAAGGCTCGCATTTAGGCCCTATCCTCTTTAACATCTTCATTAACGACATTACGTCATGTTTTATGTACTCAAGTTTCTATATGTTTGCAGATGACGTTAAAATTATGAAACCAATAGGGACCAACTTAGATACTGCACTTTTACAGGCTGATCTCGATAGAATGGCGGATTGGTGTAAACAAAATGTCGCTCAATGTCACTAAATGTCACTATATGCAATTCTCCCGTAATAAAACCGTAAAGACCAACAGATACACATTGCACCAGCAAACGCTAAAAGAAGTAAAAGAAGTTCGTGACCTGGGAATTGTATTTGACAAGAAACTGAAATTTGATAGGCATATATTAAATATTACCTCAAAAGGGTTCAAGGTCCTCGGATTTGTCTTGCGTAATAGCAAAGAGTTTTCTAAAGCCTCGACTAGAATTAAATTATACAACACATTGGTTCGTCCACTGCTTGAATACAATAGCACAGTATGGAATCCTCACTATGATATTTACATTAAACGCTTGGAAAGTGTACAAAAACGTTTTCTACACCATCTTTGCTATAAAGGTCGTCTGGCAAAAAAAAATAGAAGCTACGACCTAAGACTAAAACATTATAAAATGTCTTCGTTGGTAGGTAGACGAAAAGTTCTAGATCTCACATTTCTTCACAAACTGTTTAATGGGGTTGTTGACTGTAGCGAGCTCCTTGGAAAGCTGCATATAAGTGCACCATCCCGCTTGCCGCGGAAATGCAACTATAACCTTTTCTATGTGCCGGGATCCAAAACAAACCTCGGACACTTCGCCGTTTTGCCAAGGCTCTGTAGGCAGTATAACGAAGTATCGAAGCATGACGAATTGGATATTACATGCAAACTATCAAAGTTTAAAAAAGACCTAAAAGTCCTAGTATCCAAGTAATCATATTTTTTTCTTCTGTTGATCTGTAGTTATTCTTTAATTATTAGTTTATTTTATTTGAGTTTATTTTAGTTTATTTTATTTGAATTTGTTTGAAATTACTTAGTTTGTATTATCCTATTTTGTACCCGTACCTACTGTTTTGGTTTAGTTTTTGATTTTGTCTTCTTTCTATAATTTTCGTATTGTATTGTAATTTATTTTAATGTGCTCATTCTTATCAAGCTTATTGTACCTACCTAGATGTTAAGTGAATGATGTGGTCGCCTATAATTGGAAGCGCACACTGGTATTTGTCCCTGCTCATGTCAACATGCATGTAACTGTGTAGCCTCTGTTGGCGATCCAATAATAAATAAATAAATAAATAAATAGATGATTTGTTACACGATGCTAAACCGACACCGTATATGTCTACCATAGACCTCCGCGCAGGTTACTGGCAGATCAGAGTAAAGCAGGAAGACCAATGCAAAACTGCTTTTGTTACGCCATTCGGCATGTACTCAAGTTTTTACGGATGCCCTTTGGTTTGCGCAACGCGCCAGCCACCTTTCAACGATTGATGGATGGTTTCCGTGTGTCTCTGAGCCATGTTAAACTGTTTGTCTATATCGACGATCTCATCGTCCTGTCTCCAACGTTTGAGCAACATCTGAGTGATCTTCAAGATGTCTTCTCCCGACTTCAAGAATATAACTTGACAGCCAATAATCAGTAGCGCGCGCGCACCTAACGGCGTCGGACCTGTTTTTATACAGAGCGTGGATTTGCGTGTGATAATAAAATGACGAATCTTGCAAAGTGCAATGTGTGTAATATCATCATTGATGAGATGTTGTCGTATATACAAAATAAAGTGTCAATCATAGACGAAGAATCACTAGTGCGTATCTGCAAGGCTGCATTCACAAGTGATGAAATCAAGAACTCGAAGTCACTCCTGTTTGAATCCATTCCAACGGATATAAGAAAAATATTGCGAAAAAGCAAAGGAAAGGAGGAGCGCGATGTAACAGATATCATTAATCTATTTAAATCGACAGAGCCCGACATTATTCCAATATTTGTGGCAAGACAATTGGACAAATTACCGCCAATCCTGATAGATCACCTGGATTGTTCCAAATTGTTAAAGGACATGCAAGTATTAAAAGCCGAAATTGAGGGCATAAAGTCGACCTATGCTACGCTGGAAAGTGTTAATAAATTAAAAATGGACATCATTCGCGTAAAAAACGACTCCTTGCCGCCGGCGTCGGCGTTCAAAGTAAACATGAGACGCGGTGCCTGGATGGACAGTGGTCCTATAGGACTTTCTCATGACTGTCAAAATTTGAGTGACGAGTTAGATGTAAACAACGAGAATAATGAATTCTCGAATATTCGGTCATCTATGTCACAATATCGAGAAATGAGGGTAGTTGCTGAGAAACAAACCGATCGTGAATCATGTGAGACAACGGTCGGTAAAATGCAGGTTGGCGAGCGCGGGAGGCGATTGCCAGGCGTCGCCGCCGAGTCATAGGGCGAGAGAGGGCGCGGACTGCGGCGTGGAGAGGGAACGCCAGTCCATGAGTCAAGAGACGAGAGTGCGGACCGACACTATGCCTAGCGCAGCGGTCATGTTAGACGCACCTAGTAT
Organism: Hydraecia micacea; assembly: GCA_914767645.1. Taxonomy (NCBI): domain Eukaryota; kingdom Metazoa; phylum Arthropoda; class Insecta; order Lepidoptera; family Noctuidae; genus Hydraecia; species Hydraecia micacea. Next base: position 20,777,310 of record OU611775.1, on the reverse strand, counting down.
GCCTTTGCAGATAGCGGATCAGCTGACTGACGCTGTTAAGGACGGGCATAGTTTTGCAACGGGAAAGCGTGGATTGCAGCGGCCGTATGTATGCGAAACTACGACCAATAATGATAACGAAGGATGGCAGAAAGTAGTGCATCGTAAAAAGTCAGCGAAATATCGTTTCGTAGGCAAGTCAGGTGTAGCCAGAGATTTGGAGTGCACATTTCGTGGAGCGGATAGACAAATTCCTATGTTTATTACAAATGTGCATATGTCGACAATTGAAAGTGACATAATAAAACATATTTACAATAAGATACGGGAAACTGTGTCTTTACAGAAAATAAATATGAAATTTCAAAGGGGACACAAAGCATACAAGTTTTTTATATCAGAGGCCAATCTACCAAAGTACATGGACGAAACTTTATGGCCCGAAGGTGTCTTATTTCGGCGGTTTGTGAATTTCAAACAAACGACAACAAACGATGCACATCTTACCGATGCCGACGGCGCACATACGGGTACTTGATACTAAAAAGTGGCCAATAATCAGTTTTTTGAAGTTTGCTATTCTAACAATATTATTATTTCGTAGAATAGTATAATACATCGTGCACGTTATGGCGGCCATCTTAATGCGCCAGAGTTAGCAATTGATCAGTAGCGTCAGTCGGAACATAGCTATTGTCTCGAGTGCACGTTTAGTTCTCGGCGCCTAAAAAAAATCAGGCTTTACGCGGTGATATAACAAAAAATTTAAGTGTTATTGACAAGTGTTGATGATGGATTCTGGTGATGGAGGTATGTACCTTAATTTATACATTGTTTTACTAATGTTTATATCTTTTGAATCTTTTTTGTGGCTTAAATTAGAAACAGTAAAAATTATGAAAAAAATATCGAACTAGCTTAATAAATGAGTAACTTTCTTATATTTCCGGACTAGTCCGATTAGAAAAAGTAACAGAATCGTAATCAGGGGTAATCTCGAAAGTTAATAATGAACAAAGATGTTGCGGAAACAGAGCGTTTTTTTTTTAATGATTTTTTTCGTCAAGTATACCCACAGTTTTAAAAACCAACGGATTAATTACTATATTTTAAAACAACATTCATTTTGTTCCAGATGCATCAAACAAAATATTCACAAAGAAAGAATTGTACAACATTATACTACAGTGCAATTATAAGCAAATTGACAAAAAAATGGACTATTTAGAAGATTATATTTTTAAAATAAACAAATGTGAAAGAAGTGTTTTAAAACATAAACTATCTCATTTTAAATCGGAGTTCATACAAAAATGGACTACAGCCTACAGAAAAAGAGACGTGTTTGAGGCAAAAAATGGACTTTGGTTGCAAGGGACCATTACAGTACCGATGGTGACGTCATCTTTACCTGAGACTAGTGACGACAACAATAGAAGTACTCGCGGTCGACCGTCAAAATGTTTTGCTGAATCGAGTGAAAGATCTAAACGTAGGAAAACAATTGAGATACGAAAACAGCTTGCTGCCAGCGAATTAACATATGCCACGCAAATGAGCTTGCGAGCTTCAGGAAACGTGGCCGCTTCAAATATTTTGATGGATATCACAAAATCGCCAACAAGGGCGTTAAAGTTTCGAAAATCTATGACTCAAGCAGAAAGCCTTAAAAATAAAAAGCTCTCGCCTACAGAAGCGTTATCTGTGTTTGTAGAAGGAGATTTTACAAGAAGACAGTACAATATTATTAGCACAGCAGACAAGGCTCGCTTTCCCTGTTACACAGAGATACAAAAGGCTAAAAAACAATGTTATCCTAAGATTGAACGTGTTACGTCAACATGTGCAGAGGTGAAGTTGCAAGATCTTTTGGACCATACGTGTTCTCGACTTTGTCTTTATTTGACGGAAGTATTTGAAACATGCAACCCCGAAGATTTAGATGATTTAGAACTGATTAGTAAATGGGGATGTGACGGTTCTCAGCAGAGTCAATTCAAACAGAAATTTGAAAATATAACATTCTCCGATGCAAACATATTCCAGAGCTCCCTTGTCCCAGTCAGATTGGTTAACAATAAGGGCTCAGAAAAAAAAACAATATGGCAAAACCCATTATCATCGTCTCCAAGATTTTGTAGACCAATAAGAATTCGTTTCATACACGAAACTAAAGATGTAACCCTAGATGAGATACAGTATATAAAAAATCAAATAAAAGACCTAACCAAATCGAAAGTAATGGTTAATGAAACCGAATATCAAATTAAAAACACTCTACTGTTCACTATGGTAGATGGAAAAATATGCAATTCTGCAACTAATACACTATCTACTATGCGATGCTATTTGTGTGGTGCGACCTCGAAAGCTTTTAATGACTTAACAGTGAAGAAAAATGTGAACTTCGAATCATTAAATTTTGGGCTTTCCGTGCTTCATGCTAAAATAAGATTGTTTGAAAGTATTCTTCACTTAGCCTATAAGATCCCTATCGGAAAATGGCAAGTTAGATCTCATGAGGACAAAAATATTGTAGCAGAAACAAAGAAAACAAACAAACAGAAATTCAAAGACGTGATGGGGCTCTTGATAGATATACCGAAAGCAGGATTCGGAAACACCAACGATGGTAACTCAGCTCGCAGATTTTTTGCGGATACAAAATGCAAGTGAGTTAACCGGGGTGGATGAAACATTGATTTATCGATTAAAGGTAATTTTGGAGGCCATTTCAAGCGGACATGAGATTGATGTCGCTAAATTTGAGAGTTTTGCCTACCAAACGGCTCAGTTATATGTTAGGCTATATAACTGGCACCCAATGACACCAACCATGCACAAAATTTTAATGCATGGTGCGGAGATAATTTCTCATGCTTTATTACCAATCGGGCAACTTTCTGAGGAAGCAGCAGAAGCCCGAAACAAACATTTTCGGTCCTACCGGCTAGGATTTGCACGCAAATTTTCACGGGAAGATTGCAATAAAGACGTAATCAACAGATTACTTTTAAGCTCGGATCCTTACCTTTCCTGCATACGCAAATTGCCAAGAAAAAAAACTCAACCATTTTGTAGGGAAACTATTGAACTGCTACGCCCTGTGGAATTTGGAGTAACTGGAGATGAAAGCGGAGATATTCTGGACGAGGAAAATTCGGAAAATGATGAATATAGTGATAGTGATTAAAGAAGATTTTATATTAAGTATGCTTTTATTAAAATGTATAAGTCTGTATCTATTATTTTGTGTTTTATTTAATACCAATCGATTTTGATAACAATTTAGCTGAGAAAAAATAAAAAAATATTTTTGGCCATATTTTAGTATCAAATACCCCTTTGTGCGGCGGTCCAAACAAACCAAATAATGGATAGTGGTCCGTATCGATTTGCTTCCTTCAACTGTAAGAATGTAAAACGATCCATCGATGACGTCAGAGACCTGTGCCGTACGTGCGACGTGGTTTGTCTCCAGGAAACTTGGTTGATGCCGCACGACATACCCTTTATCAGCACGATCGACAGCAGTTTCGGATACACTGCGACCTCTGCGGTTGATACATCCGCGGGGATACTGCGCGGGCGTCCCTATGGCGGCGTCGCATTGCTATGGAAATATAGTGCGTTTCAACAGGTATCAGTGTTACAGTGCGATAACACCCGTATATGTGCCATTAAAATTACAACGAGTGATAGACAAGTGATCGTAATGAGTGTTTACTTACCAACTAACTCTGTTGATAACTTACAAGATTTTACTGATTGTTTGAGTGAGATAAGTGCCATTATTGACGAATATGGAATCGAATCTGTTTTTATTTTAGGCGACTTTAATGCGGATCCGGGTGAGTTGTTTTTCAGTGAACTTATGCATATTTGTAGCGACCAACGATGGTCATGTATAGACATAGATATGCTTGGGTTAGACTCGGGTACTTTTACTTTTGTAAGTGATGTGCACGGGACCAGCAGCTGGCTAGACCACTGTTTAGCTACTCACTCGGCTAAGCACACTATTGTTACTGTGGATGTTAAGTATGACACTCTGTGGTCTGATCACTTCCCACTTGTGGTTATGTGTAACTTAAAATTACTGTCCCCTAAGGCCACGCCTAAAGTTATGAATGTAAATAAAGATGTAGTGTGGGGCTTAAAAAGTGAGGAACAAGTTTCCATGTACGCCAAGGAGTGTCATAAGCGACTCCGAGTTATTGACTTTCCTCTTGAGTGTATAAACTGTGCTGATTATTTTTGTAACAACCATGGCCACAGGCTTATTCTGGATACGCTTTACTCTGACATTGTGACTGCCCTCCGTGACGCGGCAGTGGCGAGTCGGGGAGGCACGGGGAAGGGCGGGGGTGGCCCGCGCATAGCCGGGTGGAACAAACATGTCAGCGAGGCTCACAGGGTGGCCAAGTCTAAGTTCCTCGAGTGGGTGTTGTGTGGTAGGCCTAAGTCAGGATTTATGCACAAAGAAATGAGCGATAGCAGAAGAGTGTTCAAGTCTCGATTAAAATGGTGCCAAAATCATCAGGACCAAATAAGAATGGACGCTCTAGCTGTGAAACATTCCAAGGGGGATTTCCGCGGTTTCTGGAAGGGCACTAAAAAAGAAAACTTACGCCCCGGTCTTCCTGTGAGCATCGATGGTGTCAATGACCCAAAGGAGATTGCGAATCTCTTTATGAACCATTTTTCGGTAAAGCCTCCATTGGGTACAGTGACGGAGGTGCTTAGTGCTGACATAATCAGTCAGGAGGTAGGGACTACTTTCCGGGCGAAGGACGTAACTACAGCCATAAGGCGTGTCTCGAGTGGTAAGTCCCCGGGTCATGATGGACTCAGCATTGAGCACCTACAGCACGTCGGACCACACATGGCTAGGGTCTTGGCTATGTTTTACTCACTGTGCGTGAGCCATTCCTACCTGCCTGCTGATTTTATGAAAACAGTGGTAGTACCTGTAGTGAAGAATAAAACTGGTGACCTTACTGATAAGAGTAACTACAGGCCTATTTCTCTTGCCACTGTAGCTGCAAAAGTGTTTGACGGTTTGCTTAACGAACAGTTAAATAGATCGGTAACACTACACGATAACCAGTTCGGATTTCGTCCCCGGCTGTCCACTGAAAGTGCTATACTGTGTCTTAAGCATACCGTCAAATACTACACAGACCGTAAAACGCCGGTATATGCGTGCTTCCTTGATTTGTCCAAGGCTTTCGACCTTGTAGCGTATGACCGGCTGTGGAGCAAGCTGAGGAGCATAGATTTGCCGCCGGAACTTATCAGCATGTTCCAGTACTGGTATGCGCACCAGTCTAATAGTGTTAGGTGGGCGGGGGCAATGTCGGATGCGTATCAGCTCGAATGCGGAGTCAGGCAGGGTGGCTTAACATCTCCAACCCTGTTTAATTTGTATATTAACGGGCTGATCGTGGCGCTCAGCAGTCAGCATGTCGGCTGTCACATTAACGGTACCTGTGTCAATAATTTAAGTTATGCTGACGACATGGTGCTGCTGAGCGCTTCGGTCTGCGGCTTGAGGAAGCTGGTACAGATATGTGAGGAGTATGCTTGTGGTCACGGTTTGTCGTATAATGTAAAGAAGAGCCAGTGTATGATCTTCGAGACCGCTAGTGCAAAATGTCCGAGGAACATACCTCCAGTAAGTCTCAATGGGGTTCCTTTGCAGAGGGTCGATCAGTTTACATACTTGGGGCATGTTTTGACTGTCGACCTCAAGGATCACGCAGACATGGAACGGAAGCGGAGGGCGTTGTCTGTTAGAGCGAACATGATCGCACGCAGATTTGCGCGGTGCTCTAGTGGGGTGAAGGCTACGCTCTTTAGAGCGTATTGTACATCGCTGTACTCGTGCAGTCTGTGGGCTCACTACTCTAATAGAAGTTACAGCGCCATCCGCGTCCGGTACAATAACGCGTTTAGGGCGGTGATGGGGCTACCTCGATACTGCAGTGCCTCTGGTATGTTCGCAGAGGCATGCACCGACTGCTTTCACGCGACCATGCGCAAGCGCGCCGCGTCCTTGGTGCGCAGGGTACGGGTTAGCCCCAACATCGTACTCACGATGATTGCGGGAAGGCTGGACTGCCCCTTCATCCGGCATTGTTCCAGCAGACATGTTGCTGTAGAAGTGTCGGAGAGGGGGTATTGATTATATTTTATTTATTAATTTTGATATCTATAATTATTCATTTTATTGTTTTTTTTTTTTTTTTTTTAATTATTTATTTTAATTTATTTTATTTTGATTTCATTTTCTTTGATTTATTCTGTGTCCATTTAATTTGATTTTTATTGATTTTATTTAATTTTAGCTGATTTTATTTGATTTGATTTTATTTTATTTTTTGTTATATTTGATTTTATAAGTGTCTGGGTGTTATTTACCTGAAAATAAATGAATTATTATATATATAATTATTATAATAAGGAAAAGTGCAAATTCTGTTGTTCGAGGGTTAAGTACCTGGGACATTATATTACCCCAAACGGACTACAGATGGATCCTAACAAGGTCAGTGCAATAGTAAACATGACTGCACCTACCAATCTAAAACATTTACTTTCATTCTTGCAAATGTGATAAATGATAAATGATAAATGATTTTATTTCTGTAAGTAGGTTTGCACAAACACTTTTACACGTCAATCATATTTTAAAAACTAGATGAGGTCGGCGTTTCCTATCTGACTACTCTGAGAAGAAAGGCCGAAACAAACTCAGAGGTCACAGTCTCTTTTAAAGTCCAGACATAATCTTGGTCAAGTTATATGAAGACCATGTAGATCGAAGTCCGAGATGGTCTTTTGAAGAAAGAACCACACAGATTGAGTGGACCTGTCCAGTCAGTGCACGCATTTGTCAGAATTCGTGCAGCTCAACTCAAAACTTAAGGAGCTCAACGATTCGACGAACAATACCAAAGAAAGGACATTTGGGTAGGCCACATAAATTACTCAAACTGCCAGACCATGACAAAACTAAACAGAACAAAGAAAATAATCAAAATAAAATAATAAGTAAAAAATAAAATGACCCACATTGTCTTCACACTCACAATAATTAAAAGAATGGAATACTTTACAAAGTAAGCACATGTCATTGTTTATATAAAATTCATTAATGTCAATGTGTATATAAAAAAAAAAAAATGTTCAAAATACAGAATTGGAAGCAGATCAATCCCAAGCTTTTTTGTCCTCAATGTAATCTTTAACAGTATAAAAGGCTTTCTGGCACAACTTACGTTTAATGAATGATTTGAATTTATTAAGGCTTAGATCTTGAACTTGGCTTGGTAGTTTATTGTAAAAGCGTATACATTGGCATCTGAATGAGCCACCTATTTTCTTGAGCCTTGTTGTAGGTACAACAAATTTGTGTTTGTTCCTAGTATTTATATTATGGATATCACTGTATTTTTTAAACAATTTTATATTTTTATGGGCATATAAAAGATTTTCATAAATATACTGAGAAGGCACAGTCATTATATTAATCTCTTTAAATTTGTCTCTGAGAGAGTGTCTCGGACTTAATTTATAAATTGAACGAACAGCTCGCTTCTGCAAAACAAAGATAGTCTGAATATCGGCGGCATTTCCCCACAATAGAATACCGTACGACATTACACTATGAAAATAGCTAAAGTACACTAAACGGGCAGTCTCTATATCAGTTAAATTACGAATTTTTCTAACAGCGTATGCTGCGGAACTTAGCTTTTTTGACAATTTGTCTATATGTGGACCCCACTGAAGCTTAGCATCCAAAGTTATGCCCAAGAATACTGTGCTGTCTTCAGGATTCAATTCTTCGCCCTTTATCAACACATTAGTTTTCACCTGCCTGACGTGAGGTAGCGTAAACTTAATGCATTTGGTTTTTTTCTCGTTTAGAAGTAAATTATTAACATTGAACCAGTGGACTACTTTCGAGATCGCGCTATTTACATCGTCAGTAACCAACTGCTGACGTTTAAGTTTAAACAAAAGTGAAGTGTCATCTGCAAACAACACTATATCATGATTATCCTTTATGAGGTACGGCAAGTCATTAATATAAATAAGAAACAAGAAAGGACCAAGAATTGAGCCCTGTGGGACTCCCATTGTTACTATAGATCCGGGTGATCTTTTTCCATTAACGTCAACGCTTTGAATCCTTTTACTCAAATATGAAGTAAGAAGATCCAGAGCACTATTCCGGATCCCGTAGTGGCGGAGTTTCCTGATTAAAGTTTCGTGAAAAACGCAATCGAATGCCTTGGACAAATCACAAAAGATGCCCAAGGCATCGCATTTATCTTCCCAAGCATTATAAATATGTCCTAAAAGTTCAACACCGGCATCAGTAGTTGAACGACCCCTTGTAAAGCCGAACTGTTTGCTATGTAATAATTTATGTTTATTAAAAAACCTCTGCATTTGGTCTAAAATTAATTTCTCAAAAATTTTACTAAAGGTAGGTAGTACAGAAATAGGTCTATAATTTGTGGGGTCTGATGTACTACCTGATTTAAACAAAGGTATTATTTTACTATACTTCATAAGGTCAGGAAACTCCCCACTGTCAATGCAACTATTGAAGATAAGAGCCAGAGTAGGTGCTACAATGTCAATAATAGACTTAGCAACTTCTACAGAATTACCCCACAGATCTGCAGTCTTTTTTACATTTAAAGTGTGAAAGGTTTTAATTATATCTCTACAGGTAATATATTCAAAATGAAATTCTGACTCGCAACCTTTAACATTCTCCTTAAGCAAAGACTCAGCGACAGAAGGTGATGAGTTTAGGAATTTAGTTGTTGAAACGGGAATATCTGAAAAGAAATTTTCAAATGCCTCGGCAACTTGTGAGTCTGATTTTATTATGATGTCATTAACAGACAGGCTGTAGTCAGTATTTCGGTTACTAGACCTTCCCGCTTCACTATTAATAATATTCCAAGTCGTTTTAATTACATTACTGCTATTTTTAATCTTTGAACCCAAATAACGTGACTTGGCCATATAACAAACTTTTTTAAATAATTTTGAATAATTTCTAACATACAAATTAAATTCTTCAGTGTTAACGTAAGTCCTTTCATTATACAATTCATAAAGACGTGTTCTACTTTTATGAATACCAATGGTAGCCCAATCACTGAACGATGCATTACTATTAACCGAGATAGTCTTGGGAATGAAGGTGGAATCAAAATGTTTACAATATTGATTAAAAAAATTATCATATAAATGATTAGGATCAGCATGAATAGACAATACTGGTAATATACTAATGAGCTTAACCTTAAAAGCCTCCAAGCGGCTTGCAGTTTTAGGGTTAACAGTGATATGCTTTTTAGTCAATTTTTCGTTTTGGATTTGAATAGTAATCCTTTGCCCGCAATGATCAGAATCTAGTAAATTTATAATTTCTTTGTGGCTTGGTATAATATCTGTATAAATATTATCTAGGCATGTGGCACTAGTAGGGGTTATTCTTGTGGGCTCTAAAAATAGGTTTACAAGATTGTAGGACTGAAACAGACTTAAAATTTTACTACAAGTACCTGAGTTTTCTAATAAATTGACATTAAAATCACCGCAAATGATAATGGACTTGTTTGAGTTACAAATCCTGTGTAACACTTCATCCATTACCTTTTCAAAGCAGTCATACAATCCTGAAGGGGGTCTGTACACACTTAATACAATATAGTGCTCCAATTCTATACAGGCAATTTCAACTGTACGCTCAACAGATAGGCTCACAATATCGTTACGATCTTTAAATTTGAGCTGGTTGCTTACTAAAATTAAAGAGCCACCATGTATAGCATTTATTCTGCTGAACGAACTACCAACCTGGTGATTATTAAAATTGAACATGAACTGGTGGCTTTTCAGCCAATGTTCTGTTATACAAAGAATATCAATACTATTAAAATTCATAAATAATTCTACTTCTAAATCTTTGTTCATAAATCCTTGAATATTTTGATGCACCAGGTTGATACTATTTACTGATTTAAAAAAATTTATTGGGTTATTTTTGCGAGTCTGTACATTATAGCTAGAGGTTGCCTCTATTGTCTTAATTTCTAATTTAAATTATTATCAATGTCATCAATTGTGACCAAATTATTAATAGGATTACTTATAATGCATTGCTCAAAAGAAGCAAGTTGTTTAGCCAAATTTTTGGCTGTAATAGAAAAAAAATAAGATAGCGACAAAGCTATCTGTCTTTTATAGTAGTTAGAAAGATAGTACATAACAAAGTTATATCTATCTTTTGTCAAATATAAATTATTACTAACATAATTGTTAATATCAACTAAATGGAACATGCTATTATTAAATGTCAAGTTATGCAATGTCATATTCAAATCAAACCTTAAGCTATTTTCTTCCTGTGGCAAACTGTTACTATAAGGGAATGTAAACAACACAACTTTTCTTAAACTAAGGTTGCATAATGTTCTATGATACTGGAGCAGTTCTCCTTTGTTTACATTTCCCCTATTACCCATAAAAATTAATAAAGTTGTATCCTGGGTAAAGTTACATTTAATAATTTCTTTCATAATATCAAATAAAGAACAACCAGGCATACAGTAATTTATTATTGAGTGTCCCGGATATTCATCTGTCAACAAGTGACCTAAGTCCTTTCCAATCTCATCACAAAATAACACAATATCATGATTTACAATTTGATTATGCGGTATAATGGTACTATTTATAGAGGGAATTGTCAAATCAACACAAGGATGCGGTAATGTGGTATTGCATGCTGATAATGAATGGTCCGGTGTAGGTACATTGGATGGTGTTTGACAGTGCTCACAGCTGTTTGTTTGTGAGTTCACCAGCTCATTCATTGCCAACACATATTCCCTCATTAGATCTTCAGAGGTATTATATTTGTTGGTCATTGATGTTAGTGTCTCCTGTAGATGGTCAAGTTTAGTTTGCAAGTCCTGTGTGTCAATGTCATATCTCCTAGTAGTTTGCTCCAAATTAAAAGAATACATATCTAACTGTTTAAGTAAATTTAACCTTTCCCTATTAAGTTTAACATTTTTGATAAAGAACTTTTGTCTTTTAACCATTTTTTGAGTTTTAACAATGTATTTATTAATTTTAATGTATTTTTTAAGTTTATTTTTACTAGTGACTACCCTCACAGAATTACATGATTTTGATTCATCATCACCTGTCAAATCAATAGTGCAAGTGGGGTTTGTGGCAGAAACCATTGACGGTGCAATAGACACCAACTCATTGAACAGACTTTGATTCAGCGAGGCAGTGATGTTAAGGGGCTTACAGGACCTAAACGCAAAAAACGCAAGTTTTAGAAACAATAAAAGTAAATGATCGCCTACAGTAAAAAAAACCAAAAAAATATATGATATTCTTCAGGATAAATGCTAGGATGATAGTGTGTTGAAAACATAATACAACTTATTTGGTACGATAGAAAAAAATCATGAAGATACCTCTAAAAACTTTTTATTTACAACAAAATTCATACTAATATACATACAATCATTATGATTTTTTGTCAGATTATTCTACAAGCAACATACTAAAACTATAGTGTTTTAGTTTTTTTGTCCAAAGACTAGATTTTTCGTAAATCGATAATTGCTTCATATTTTGCAATAAATTACCAGCGTTGTGGCATCGCGCTTCTCTTTCTTTTCTATGCAGACCGACAAAGACCGCGCTTTAGGTCATGTAGTCCTCTTAAGATTTGTAGTCTCAAGTTGTGTAATCTGACTTTGAGCCTCATGTAGCTGTTGTTGTAATAAGTGTTTCTGACTAAGAGCTTGTTCATACTCTACGCTACACTGGCTGAACCCGTCCACAATAAGCTGAAGTCTATCCCGTTCACCTACGGCATCAGTGTATTGAGTATATATCTGATCCATTTCAATTTTCAACTTCCTATTCTTTTCATGGGCATCAAAGAGCACCCTTTCATTGTCATCTAATTCCTTAATTAGTTGGTCACAGGACTCCTTTGACGCCTTTAACGCGCTCAAAGCCTCATTGAGTTTGGACTCTCCGAGGCGAGCACGGGCGCTGCGAGTCATAATCATGATTAAAGCTAGTAAGGAAGCGACAAGAAGATAAAAGAGAGAAGGATGTTGTGGCAGTAGTTGAAAAGATGATTAGTTTAAAAGGAAAATGAAATTTAGATGTAAATAAAAGGAGTTCTGTCACCAAACCTAAGTAAGGTTATGTTTACGTTCAGAGGTCATTGGCATCAAGTAGCCATTACTAAAAATGAACAAAGCAGGTAATTGCTGGTGAAATTGTACTAATTGTAGTACGTAAACAAACTAATAGCAAGTAAAATATAACGTATTGTACCTGATATCAAGATGACAATGCAAATTCCCTTGTGCCGGTAACTGTCACCGATTTACATTGAAAAATTTACACTCAATTTGCACTAGCTATGTGAATCTAACACAAAATACACATTATTATCCTATTTACTTGAAGAGTAATTGGAAATAGGCCTAAAAAACAACGAAATTTAATATTTAAGAATAAAATTACAAGAACAAATTTGAAACAGATGTTAGCTGTAGTGTTGCCACAGGAAAAAAAAAAAAAAAAAAAAGTGTTCTTGGTACAGAAGATTCATCCCCGGATTTGCTAAAGTTGCTGAACCCTTAACCCGTCTAACCAAGAAACAAGCTAAATGGCTGTGGGAAGACGAACAAGAAGGTGCATATGACAAACTCAAACAACTTCTAACGACTAGTCCCATATTGGCTCAAGCAGATGACTCTAAACCCTATATAATTAAAACCGATGCCAGCAACTATGCTATCGGTGCAGTTCTCGTGCAGGGGGAGGGTGAACAGGAACACCCCGTGGAATACGCAAGTCGATTGCTAAATCAAGCCGAGAGAAATTATTCTACGACTGAACGCGAGGCACTCGCAGTTGTATGGGCACTTAATAAGTTCAGAGGATATATAGAAGGGACGCCTATTACAATCCTGACGGATCATCAAGCCCTCAAATGGCTAATGTCATTAAAATCCCCAACTGGGCGATTAGCAAGATGGGCTCTTCAGTTACAGCCGTATGATATCACAGTAAAATACATCACTGGGAAGACGAACGTCGTAGCAGACGCGTTATCTCGCCCTAATTGTGAAGCTGACACTAAAGAAAACTGTGGAATATGTAGTGTTGTGATAGATATGCCAAGGAAGAATCCTAAGAAAATAAGAGACGAACAAATGAAGGACAAAAACATTGAGAAGATAGTAAAGGCATTTGAAAGTAATAATGAAGAAGAAGCACGATATTGGTGTCAAAAGGGTTACGTTATGAATAACGGTTTACTATACCGCTACAACCCTTTTGGTGATACTGATAATAGTCAGATTCTTGTGCCAGAACAAGAACAAACCAATGTTATATCAGCATATCATGATGAACCTAAAGCCGGTCATTATGGTACAGACAAAACGTTTGCTAGGATAGCTCAACGTTATTATTGGAAAGGCATGAGGAAGGACATCGAAAACTATGTTCGAAACTGTTTGTCATGCCAGAGATACAAACCGTCGAATATGAAACCAGCTGGACTCCTTCAAACATCTGCAATGAATAAAAGATTTGAAGTACTCGCTTTCGATCTATTTGGCCCATTACCTACGTCAACCAATGGAATGACCTGGATACTCATCGTTGAGGATCTTGCTTCTAGATGGATAGAATTATTCCCACTAGAACATGCAACTGCAACTAATTGCGCGATGACTCTCATTAATGAGGTATTTTTAAGATACGGCATGCCACGAAGAATAATCAGCGACAATGGCACACAATTTGTTAGCGCTGTTATGCAGCAAGTAGCCTACTGCCTTGACATTAAGCATGCATTTACGCCCGTCTACCATCCTGAAACGAATTCGGTAGAACGCCGCAACCGAGATCTTAAAACCCAGCTCGCCATACTTGTAGGAGATGATCATCGGACCTGGTCAGAGAAACTACCAAGCATCCGATTTGCGATGAACACTGCAGTTTGTTCTTCAACTGAGCATACTCCAGCATACCTTACATTCGGTCGAGAATTAAGAACGCCCGATGATAATGAACACGATCTACGTGAAATAATCTCGTCAGAAAATTTCATTCCTGAAATTACACCAGAGTTAAAGAAGTACAAGAAGGAAAAGAAGAAAAGCGAAAGGAATATGTAGATAAAAACAGAAGACCTAGCCCTAAATATAAACCTGGAGATCGAGTTCTTGTTGACACACACACCCTCAGTAAGACCGTCCAAGGATTCAGCTCAAAACTTGCCCCACGTCGAGATGGCCCTTATATAATTTTGAAGAATCACGGACCAAGCTCTTACCATATCGCAGACCCTAATACACCAAACCAGAGTGTAGCGCTGTACCATTCATCTGCATTACGCCCTTTCCAAAGTGACACTGAGAGTCCACTACCAGCGCCAGCTCGGCCAATTCGAAAGCGTGGACGACCACCTAAAACAGCAGACCCACTTACCTCTGCCGAAGTTACAACCTCACAACTTCCGAAACCCACTCGGGGACGACCACGAAGGGATACATCGAGTCTGCCTTCCTCGTCGAGACGTCTTCGGAGCCAGAGGGGGAGACAGGGGGAGATTGTAACGAAATAAACAATGCGCACACGACTAAAGCAATCGTCCACTTGAGTACACGCGTAAGGTCTCAGCGCATACACACATAGACACGCCCGAGCGGGTATAAAAGACGTGCCCGGCTCGCCTAGCGCCAGTTCAACTCTGAGAGGGCTTTGCACAGACTACTTAGAGATACTACGTATCAGACGACCCACTCCCATAGAGAAAAAATGGTTAGTAGCGGATTGTCAAAAGTTGGAAGTTTAGAACATGACAGTTATTTTTTTTTTAATTTAGGTGTTGAGTTTTTGGCAAAGGCTCACACAGACAGCCTCAATTACCCCGTTGCCGTTGGTACTGTATTCGGATCTAAATTTTATTTTGCTCTGAGCAGCAAAAAACCGATGAGCTCATCTATAGAACTACTGAGAAATATGTAAATTAAACACAAGAAATACTTCTTAACATTTTTATTTTTTAATTTCGTTTTATATTTATTATAAGCCTTAAGTTGCATTCTGGGAAGAGATTTTCCAATTAACCGGAATATATCTGTGCCTTTCATTATTTTATTTATTATACAACACCAGTTAAAAATTACTAATTTTAACCCATGGTCAAGGAAGGCCTTTTCAATTTCTTTTTTATGTATTTCACAAGAAAGGAAGTCAAATGAGTACTTAGACATAATTTGGGTTTTTATTATTTTCAAAATGTTATTTTTTGCTGGAGAATGTTCTAAGTACTCATTTGCTTCCTCTGTGACTACTCCGAATGCTCTCACTGCATTTTCAGAAGGGTAGGTTAATTTAATTTTCTCAATAGCTTTGTATTCTTTTTTTTGCACCCAATTGTGTATAGGACTAACCTCACTCGTTGTTAAATCGGCAACGCAATCGTCACATTTTATTTTTGAGAAAATTTTTCTCGTGACCCACCCTGCTGTATATGCTCTTGCATGTACATTGAGGCGTTCCTGAGCAGCAGATCGCGGCACCGTTCCTGACGTATGGGGGTCTGCATTAATTTCACTCAGATACTGCACATCATGTTTTTCGGAAGGTACAAATAGCTGTTTCAGCTTAACCAGCTGGTCTGCTGGATCATCTTCACAATTAAAAGTATCTGAGTGAAATTTTATAAATCTCGTTATTAGTAATGATCTAAAGGTGTTGACGAAGGTATGGCAATTCGGGTTATTATTTCTGAAATTATACGCCCGTACTTGTCCAAAAAAGTTTTCCATAGGATCTGAGGTAAAATAGCGCGGGCGCATTATTTTCACGTTTTTCTTTTGGAAGAATTGCCACAGCCTTAAATAACTTTGAAGAGTTACAATCCAATTTTTTAATGAAGGCACAGTTGTCTCCCTACCTTTAACGTCCACAAAACGTATTTCTTTTAATTTTTGTATCGCTTCTTGCCAAAATCGTTGGTGTGGTGACCCTGATGTACAGGCTGCGCGTAAGGGTTTCCCTGTTGACTTTTTATTATATAAGCTTGCACCATTCACAGAGTCGAACAGATCGTCAAAAAAATAAACTGTTTCTGCAGTATTTTCGAGAGTGGAGCTAACTCCTCTCCCATCAGCATATTGAGCTGGAACAAATGATACTATGATAAGTTAATTGAAATATACTTTGAGTTAAAGGTCAGAAAAATATATCAGAAGTATTAAAATTCACGATGATGACTGGTCTACTTAAATAAAAACAAAAATTGCTTGATTTTATATTATAATATAACTTGTGCAATTGCTAGTAATTATAATTATGACAAAATTATCATTTCTATTTAAATAAAAGAATTAAGTAGAAAAAAACTATTAATATCACAGAAATACTTACAAAATTGAGATGTGTAATTCAAAGTAGCTGCAACCGTTTTGCTGAAAACTCGTGCACAATTCTTCACCTATAAAGAAATAAACAATGTTTTTTTTTTATTTTTAATACAACACAAAACTTTTTCTAAGACTATCGGCCGAATACTTGAACGCAACTTAATTTTAAATCACCATTGTTTAGCTAACTTACCTTCATCTTTTTAATTTTGTCTGGTAGAACTAGTTCGTCATTTAATTTAGGCATCAGCCTCATTTGCGCATGACTGCAGTCCGTTTGATATATTTCGACAATGTCACTCCATTTTGAAATTTTTCCCTTGTATTTAATATTTTTGGTCAAAAAATAGTTTCTTAACCCTTTGATTAAGTGTGGCGGATCAAATATGACACTTATTTTGTTCCCTTGAATTTCAATGACACCATCTAAAACAGAAATAATATTACCATGATTATGCTGGCGACATCAAACAATCCGACAACATTTGCGGATACGACACAGATTGAAGAACAAGTAAGTCACCTTACTAAATCAATGATAGACAGCTACCATACTGCCTGCCCAGAGACCACCCCGCGCAGCACACCGGGCAAACAACCCTGGTGGGGCGCGGAGCTGGAGCGCAAGCGCGGTAAGGTAAGAAAAGCTCTGAACAGAGCCATGAATACATGTGCGGATGAGGACTGGGATAACTATTACGCAGCCAAATCCAGTTACAAAAAATGTATAAGGTTCAGGAGTACCAAGGGATGGCGCAAATTCTGTGGTAGTATTGAATCTTGCCAGCAAGCTAACAGGGTAAGGAAGGTACTAGCGCAACAGAATATATCTGGAGCTGCTACCCTCCGAAAACCTGACAACACGCTAACATCCTCGCCAGAAGAAACGAGACGCGTCCTTATTGAAACTCACTTCCCGGGATGCATTTTCGCACAGGCAATTGACTGGCAGGATGTAATTCAGGCACCATCAGATAACGATTGGCTTTACGCTAGCAGGGTGATCACGTTGGAGAAACTCCAATGGGCCATCCAGAGCTTCCATCCTTTTAAGGCAGCTGGTCCTGATGGTGTGTTCCCCGCCTTATTGCAGTGGGGAGGCACCACTGTAGCCATAAAACTATTGCCTCTATTGAGAGCATGCCTGGCCTATGGTTACGTTCCTAAAGGATGGAGGGAAGTGAAAGTTATATTCATCCCTAAGCCAGGTAAGGGTGACTACACAAACGCCAAATCCCACCGGCCAATCAGCCTGACCTCTTTTCTATTAAAGACTTTGGAAAGGCTATGTGACAGGGAACTGAGGGATGGCGCATTAAAGACTATACCGCTACACGGTAACCAACACGCTTACAGCTCAGGTAGGTCGACTGAATCCGCCCTCCATCTGGTGGTCAGCCAGATAGAAGAAACGATTCATCAGAAAGGCACCTGTCTGGGCACCTTCATAGACATCGAAGGAGCCTTCGACAAAACTAACTTCTCCAGTATCAATAGCGCCCTCTCCAGACATGGAGTAGACCAAGTACTAACGAACTGGATCACAAACATGTTAAGTAAACGAGTGGTTCGCCTTGAAGGTGAGCAGCAGCTGGCTATGATAGCCAGAGGATGCCCCCAGGGTGGGGTCCTGTCCCCCCTTCTATGGAATCTGGTGATTAACGACCTCATCACCAAACTCAACGCCAACCGCTATTATACAGTAGGGTATGCAGACGACCTCGCAATCCTGGTGTCGGGAAAGGTGACGGGCACGATATGCAACCTCACTCAGCAAGCGCTACGTATCGTAGAGAGGTGGTGCAGGGATTATGACCTTTCAGTGAACCCCACTAAAACTGAACTAGTCATGTTTACCCACAAACGAGCTTTAGGCCCCTTTCGCCTACCTAAACTGTTCGATACTGAACTCCGGTTGGCCAACGAAGTCAAGTACCTCGGGGTCACACTAGACAGTAAGCTAAACTGGAGTAGTCATCTGGACAACAAACTGAACAGGGCCTGCATAACCTTTTGGCAGTGCAGGAGAATGATAGGTAAGAAGTGGGGCCTATCCCCTAAAGTTACACTGTGGCTGTACACCGCAGTGATCCGCCCCATGATCACCTACGGGGCTGTGGTTTGGTGGCCCCGCACCAAGCTAGTTACAGCCGCCAACAAACTACAACGCATGCAAAGACTAGCCTGCATGGCGACTACGGGCTGCATGAGGACTACTCCGACTGCAGCAGTTGAGGCCATCCTGGGTATCCCACCGCTCCACCTGTTCATACAGCAGGAAGCGACGATGGCGGCGGTACGTCTTAATACACTAAATCTCTGGGGTAAGAGTGATACACCACACACCACGCTGCTTGAGGGACTCCATAAGGAGTTCCCTATTACGAAAGCCATAAACGACCGGGTTCCTAAACAATTTATCTTCGATAAAAAATACAAGATCCAACTTCACGAGGACCGCCGATGCGAGGGGTTGTGCCCTGCAGAGCTGCGTATCTTCACGGATGGATCCAAAACAGGTAGTGGCACAGGTGCTGGAATCTTCTCGGAGGACTTCAACATACATATAGCCACACCATTGGGAGTCCATAACACAGTGTTCCAGGCTGAATGCATGGGCATTTCTCTGGCAGCTTCAGCCATTTTGGCCAGGGAAGTAAAGGACCACTCAATACGCATACTCTCAGACAGCATGGCTGTTCTGCAAGCGCTGAACAGTTATACAGCTGACTCTGGGCTAATATACGAGTGTCACCAGCGCCTCAATCAGGTGGGTAAACTCAATAAAATAACCATTCAATGGATCAAAGGACACAGCGGTTCGCTGGGCAACGATGCAGCCGACGAGCTAGCCAGAAGGGGGTCGAGCATGGCACCAGTGGGACCTGAGCCCATCGCGCCACTCCCCTTCGGGTATACGAGGTCTGTTCAAAAGAAAAGGTGAATTTTGAATTTTCGCGGGCCGTGTACATTTGATTATCGAATTTTTGTTTTTGTTATGTAGGTACACATATGTTTATCATATGTTGGCATTATCAGCCAATTTGGTTTAGTAGTTTGTTGTTGACAACTGAAAAGGTTAGTCACGTTTTTGTGTGTTCTTCGATTTTTGACTTTTGTAAAAAAAATTGATCAAAGGATTTGTATTAAATTTTGCGTTAAAAATGGAATAATGTGCTCCAAGGCACTTGAAATGTTGACTGTGGCATTCGGCGAGTCCACGTTGTCTCAAAAAGTGTTTATAAGTGGTACAAGCGCTTTACAGAAGGCCGAGAAGATGTTGATGACGATGAGCGTCAAGTTCGATCAAATGTGAAGGGTTTGCTCACTGTTTTCTTTGATTACAATGGCGTGGTGCATCATGAGTTCTTGCCAACAGGTCGTACGGTTAATAGGGAATACTACAAGGAAGTTATGCAACGTTTGCGTGAAGCAATACGGCTCAAACGATCGGAACTGTGGAAAAACAAATCATGGATTCTGCATCACGATAATGCACCAGCTCACACATCAATGCTTGTTCGTGATTTTTTGGCCAAAAACAACACCTTAATTATGCTTCAACCACCGTATTCACCAGATTTGGCTCCCTGCGACTTTTTCCTATTCCCAAAACTGAAGAGACCAATGAAAGGAAAGCGTTTTGCCACAATTAATGAGATAAAGTCAAAATCGAAGAACGAGTTGATGGCCATACCGAAAAGCGCATTTCAGAAGTGCTTCGAGTATTGGAAGAAGCGCTGGCATAAGTGCATTATATCTGAGGGGGATTACTTTGAAGGGGACAAAACGGATATTGATGAATAAATAAATACTTTTCAAAAAAAATCAAAATTCACCTTTTCTTTTGAACAGACCTCGTATACGTACTCTGGTAAGGAAACGTACCAGAGAACAACATGAAAAACTTTGGACGGACCTAAGTGAATGCAGGCAAGCTAGGGAAGCGCTTCCCACATTGGATGGCCGCCTCACGAAACAGGTTCTCCGTCTAACCAAACAAAAGCTGCGCATAGTTACTGCAGCTTTAACTGGCCACGGGTCATTTAATAAACACCTCTTTGTCATAGGAGTAACAGACAGTCCGCTGTGCAGGGCCTGCATGGAGGACGACGAGACAGCGGCACATGTGCTTCTAAACTGCCCGGTGGTCGCCACATACAGGGCAAAGCACTTCGGTAACCCAGGTACCCTACGTGAGACGGTCAGTAACATCAAGGCGTTGCTGGCCTTCCTTGAGGAGCTGGGGTGGATCGAATAATCGATTTTCCCACCCGTACGCAAAATACGCGCATTGACGTGGAGTTGCGGATACCAGCCCGTATTACCTATTACCTATTACCATGATTATATCTATAATAACATTAATAACTATATAAAAAAAGGATCAATAATTTGGTATATTGAATAACTTTAAAAGGGAACCAGTCTGACTATTAAAGATTTGAATAAAAGACATTTGTTTTATCAACCAATTAGGTAAAACAAAAGAATGGCAAAATCTTCGTTAATACAATGGAGCCATTAAACAAAGTGTAGAATTCAGTATGTACCTGTATTTTCATCAGCCAGTAGTTGATCTCTTCTTGTTTCTTCAAGAAGACTTTTTATGGCGGACTGAAAAGATGTGCCCTGGTCACTGACTAGTGCCAGAGGCAAAAGACCAGCATCAATACATGCAGTAATTACAGTTTTTAAAATGCATTTTAGTTGTAGGGAAGATGTTGCGCCCTTGCAGAAATAAAACACAATAGGCTGCTGCCATTTGTAAATTGCTCCTCTAAGCATAAATGCTAGAGCATGGTCTGCAAAGTCATCGGTCTTCCCATTTAAATCTACAAAGCCATGGATTATGTCTCCGTGTTTATCATATGTTAGGCCTGGTTCTAGGGCCATCTCGTCGAACAATATTGAGCAATATTTTTTGTTCTCACACCAAGTGCTAACCTGAAAATAATAAAAATATTTTTGTTTATCTTCAAATTAAATTACAATTTCATGAATATAAAAATGTATCAATAAATATTATAAATTCCTAACTACATAAGGAATCAACCTTACCTCTTGCTTTACTGCTTCAAATATTTGAGGATTAATTCCAGTGCCAATATTCAAACCCGAAATCATTTTATTTAATGTAGTTTTAGAGGGAAGAATATTTTCTGTAAAAATTTGTAGCATTTCGGACTCTGTTTTAAAATTGAGAGACCAATTAACTTTTCTTCGTCAGTAAATCGACGACCATTTGAGCCCTTGGTGCACTGCTTCAATTGCATCCACATAATCTGTTTCGCCAAAGGATTCATATTTTGAGTCAGCTTTTCGAAAGATTTCTCTTTTGAATATTTGAGAGCCCTCTTGGCCCTCCGACTAAAACTAAGTTGTCTCTTTGACCGTACATACTCCTTGTAGAGTTTCCTACATTTAGGAGTAAGATTTTTAGACGTTTTTAGAAGCCTTCTTTTCGTCAACTTTTTGGGAGTTGTAAGTCTTGGCTCAGCTATAGGACTTGAACCTGTGTAATAAAACAAATATTAAAGGAGAATGTCAACCAAAGTATGTATTGAAGCATTGATCCTAGTTAGTTTTTTTTTCATCAATTTAATATTACTTGAAACTCAATGCAAAAAATAACCAACTGAACTCATAAATAGATGTTTCAACATCATAGCCTTTTTCACCCATTTATTGACATACTACTTATTAAACCAAAATGTAAACATAGGTAAAAAAATACTGGAACTTTTACTGTGTAGTAGTGTTCAAGACAGGATGCATAGGGAATATAAATATTTAAATTTGATACATACCAATATTACCCAGTTCATTTTCTTCGTTTGCTGTACCAGAAACACATGATATAACATCATCATTATAGTTTGACATCTTCGATGTTGAAGGCATCACTAATGACTGAACTGTAAATATTTTACATTAAAATTTTAAAAACTATAAAACTATAGGCAAATGTCTATAGGGAATTTAAAATCAAGTACCATAGTAATTACATACCTGTTACATTTCCATTATTTTCTGTGTCAGAAATTGAGGACACTCCATCATTAACAGTTGGTTTTTCTGATAACAAAGATATTGCAAGTGAGGAGTCTGAAATAAAGTACTTTTTATTTATCTCCTTGTATGGAAAAATAATAAAAGTCAACTTTTGTTTTATAATAATAATCAGCAGGTTCACGTGAATATTTTAAATATAGTTAATTAAAATATCAGTCTTACCAGGCAAACGGGCATATGTATGATCATGTCTCCTTTTCCGGGAATAATTGTGATCATTACTCTGATGAACATCTGAAAAGAGAAATGTATTCTATAAACTATGTGGAAAGGCTCATTTTACATAGGTGGCAAAGCGGTGATCAATACTGTTTGCCAATGTGCACTTTTATAATTTCTTATCAAATCAAATCAAATCAAATCAATTTATTTGTGAAACATAGGATAGATGATAGATGGATCTTAAGAATTAAATAGTGCGCTATGTCTTGTCAATTTTTGACATACAAACATTTTTAGAGGAAACATGCGTACATAATGAATTAAATAGTTGGTTTACAGTGAATTTCAATATTAATTAACATTATCATTTAAAAAGTCTTCAATTTTATAATAACATTTGTCAATTAGCAATAATGTGAGAGCTTTTTTAAACTTTGCTAGAGGCATATTTTTAATATTGTCTGGTATTTTATTATAGATCTTTGGCGCAATGCCAAAAAAACTCTTTTGCATTAAAGATGTCTTGCATTTTACATTACATAACTGTGACAAATATTGAGCACGTATTGGCTTTCTTTTAATATCAGACATTTTTTCGAATAAGTGGGGGTTGCTTTTTATAAATATTGCAGATTCTAAAATGTACAATGCTGGTAGTGTTAGTATTTTCAGTGATTTGAAGGATGGTACACAGCTATCGGTAGTCTTTAATCCACACATAGATCTTATACAGCGTTTTTGCATCTTAAATATAAGTTCTCTGTCAGTTGACTGTCCCCAAAATATAATTCCGTACCGAAGCACTGAGGCGACTAGTCCATGATAAGCTGTCAGTAACGTGCTGATATTTACCTTTTTAGACAATTGATAGAGTGCGTACGCAGATTTACTCAGTCTGTTACATAGGTGTTCTATTTGTGGTTTCCATGTCAATTTATTGTCTACTATTATACCCAAGAACTTAGCACTATTAACTGATTCTATTTTGTTATTTTTATGAGTACAATTAATAGTGGGATTTGCCCGACGTTGATGGAATTGCATGATTTTTGTTTTATCTAAATTTATTACTAAATTGTTACAATTAAGCCAATGTATTATTTTTGTCAGTGAGTCATTAATCTCGTTTTCATAATTTTTGGGATTAGTGCATTCTATTATAGCTGTGCTATCATCGGCAAAGAGAACCATTTTTTGTTGTGTCATCTTTGGGAGGTCGTTGATATCTATTAAGAAAAGTAACGGTCCAAGCACGGTACCCTGAGGTACGCCATACCTTAGGAGTCTTGGTTTTGATATGGAAGTGGTTACAATTTTAGTTTTAGGACATAATCTACTAATTTCAGTACACTGGTATCTATTGCTTAAGTATGATTTTAGGAGGTCGAGGACATTATATTACCTCTTATACCATAAGCATGTAATTTATGTATAAGTAGTGTATGATCTACATAGTCAAAGGCTTTACTCATGTCAGTGAAAATAGCACAAACAGGATTTTTATTATCAACACATGACATGACAGTGGAAAGTAAATCATATAGAGCCATATTTATTCCACATTTCTTTCGAAAGCCTTTTTGTTCCACACAAAATAAATTATATTTCTCAAAATAAGTGTAAAGCGAATTATAAATTACTTTTTCAAAAATTTTAGAAATTATAGGAATCTTAGCAATTGGTCTATAGTTTTTTGCATCAGTTTTGTCATTTTGTTTAAATAATGGCTTAATTATAACTTTTTTTAGGCTATTTGGAAAAATACCGTCACTAATACAAATATTGATAATATGTGCCAATGGAGGCGATATGATTTGTTTTACATATTTTATTACTTTGGTAGACACACCATCATAACCAACAGTATTCGTATTTTTTAAGTCATCGATAATTCTATTTATATCAGATGCTGAAACGGGAGTCATAAATAATGATTGTGATGTCAAATTTTGAAACTTATAATTAGGCGGATATTTGTCAGTTTGAGGTTTATTTTCAATTATGTCAATAAAATAGTTATTTAATTCATTAGCAATGTCATTAGGGTTAGTGAAAGATAAATTGTCTCTATTTATACACATAATTTGTTCTTGCGGCAAACATATTTTTGAATTATTAATTATTTCCCAGGCAGCTTTGGATTTATTTTGGGAGGTATTAATATAGTGGTTATTTTGAGCTTTCTGGGTTAGTTTTATGATCTTTCTATAGAGGGTAGAGTATTTTTTTAACACTAGTTTATTATGAGATGTCGGGTTGTGTCTATACCTCCAAAGTAGATTCCTTTGCTTTTGACTGCATAATTTTATCCCACGGGATATCCATTTAGTTCTCTTATTACTTTTTAAGGTGACTAATTTTTGAGGAAAACATAAATTATATAGCATTAGGAAATCTTCCATAAAACTATCGTAACATTCATTTGCATCATTGGCATTATAAACATGTGTAAAAGATAAACATTTTAAATGGGTTTTAAATTTATTTAAATTTTCAATAGAAATTTCCTGTTTGTATATTTTCCAACACTTAAGTTTACAAGTTCTTTTTGTGGGGACTTTGAGTATTTGTGCCGTATGGTCGGACAAAATCAAATCGACTATTTCAGCCTTGCATTTTTTTTTGTAGCTATATGCAAAATTATCTATACATGTTTTACTACACAATCTTGTCGGTTTCTGGAGTGCTAGTTTAAGATTAAATTGTAGGAGAACATTTTCAAATTCTAAAGTGATTTTGTTTCTTTTTATGACATCAATATTAAAATCCCCTGCTAATATTATATTTTTGTTTGGATTTCGACAGAGTTTATGAAGTATATTTTCTAGTTTTTCATAAAACAATGTGTGAGTGTGTTTGGGTATTCTATATATGCAAACTATAATCAATTTATGGGAAATCAGCTCAACAGCACAACACTCAAAAATTCCGGATATTGATTGTTTTGCAACCTCCGGTATTTCTTTGTATTGCAGACCAGCCCTGACCAGAATACAAGTTCCTCCACGTTTTTTATTCCTGGAGAAGAAAGCAGCCGGACAGAAGTTTGGTATATGTAATAAACGTTCATAGCCCGATTCAATAAAATGTTCTGTTAAACATATAACGTCGATACTAGTCCCAATATTAGAAAGTTCCTCCAATTTAATTGTTAGGATATCCGACTTGTTCATCAATCCGGCTATATTTTGATGAAGAATGTTAATGCTACTATAGAAAAAACTGAGAATTTGATAGTAGTTCTGGTTGACTAAGTGAGTCGTATTTATTATTTTGGGCACAATCAACATCGGGAAACACTTTATCTAGGCTACATAATTTTATGACTAATTGTTCCAAGTCTGATACAATAATATTTAAACCCTTACTATTCAGTTTGCTATGCCGGTTATAGGTGTTATACGTATAAGGCAGATTTAAATTAGAATCCAATACATACGCATACATATAAGTCTGTACATCCATATAAAGCAGGTTATTAAATGTATCTATACGACTATTATACATTATGTTATGTTTTTCCATGTATTTAAAAGTGGGTAAACAAATAATAAAATTTGTGTGATTTAGTGGTAATAATTTTTCACGAATAAAACTGACGAGTTCAATATAATTATGAGTTGTTCGAAAATCTTCCTCACCAATACAAATAATACAGTAGTCACACTCTGTCAACTCTCGGACCTTTGCATCAATATTATCAAGGATAAGTTCTATTCCACATTTGGGTTTACGATAATGACAGAATTCAAAATTATTTAGATAAGTTTTTTCAGCCATACTATACAGTCTATTAGATGTTTCACCACTCAATAAAACTATTTTATGTTTAGTTGATGGCTTCGACGTGGGCGGAGTCCGTAGGGCCGGGGATGTTTTTTTGCCAGTATTTGTTGTCTGCGACTGCAATACAGTATCTGTTTCGCCTGAATTGTCGGCGATATTCATTTTAATACAGTCATTTAAAGTAGTAATATCTTCCTCGACGATCTCCTTCGTTATATTTATTGTCTGTGTTTGTTTGGTTTTTGTTTTAATATTCAATGGTTTTTTTATTGGTGTTCTTTGTTTCTGTTTTACTGGACTACAGACGATTTCTTGAAAAACATTATTTTTCTTCAATAGTTCTTCATTGCATAACTTTAAATTATTATTTTCCAATGATAATAACTCAATCTCATGATGTGCACTATTTAATTGTGCCTTTAAAGTATCAATTTCGTCTTTCAATATTTTTATTTGGTTATAATCATCAACTTCTGATATATCCGGCATGCTGTTTGAGGTACAATTCAATGTTTGTGATATAATATCACTGTCATCGTTACTTGGTTCTGATTGTCTGCGTGTACGACGGAAAGTAATATTCTCAAGAAAATTCATGATGATAAATTGACACTAAAATTCTAAAACAATATTCCTAAAATTTTCGTTTTCTGGGATTTTAACTCACACCTCCTTACTTGAGAAGCCAACTGGTAAGCCGCTTGGTCAACTGGCAGACGCTTTGAAATGTGAAATTTGCGGTCGTATTATGTACTGCGATAAAGATTACTATTTCTACTAAGAGATGTCGCTATTCACAGTAATCAATTAGTATTTAGAGCATTGACGTATGGTATCACTCAGTACGTGTTAGTTCCTGTGTGTTTTAATAGATGGTGCTGTAGTAACACTCAATTCAAATAAAAAACGGAATCCATCGCAGTAATTTTCAATAGTGTTGATTTATCCAGAAAATATATCAACAGATGTTTATGTTATTGTTGGTACATGTTTTATTTAGCCGGATTACACGCACACACGTCTTTCACTTTGCCTTTTGTTAATTAATTATAGTAATACAAGTCTTTGTTTATGCAGGTCGAATATCACTGTTTTTATGTTTATTATGCTACACAGATTGTTTATAACACTGTCACAATTAGTTTGTTGCGTCAGGTTCACTTTTAAACGGGTTCCACTGTCTAAGAGTTAGTTTTTCTATTATTTAAATGATTTTTTTACGGGAGCACAATAAAACCAATGTTTACTTAACAGCGCCACCTGGCGTGTTATGTGGCAATGTTATCTGAATGTCCACAGCACATCATGACTTCACAATAATACAGGGAAGTATAATGTAAGGGATTATAGGAAGACACTTTTAAATTCCCACCCACGGTAATGTTATAATTTGCACATAATAATTATATTCATACATTTTATGTACAACGGAAATTATAAAAGCGCACATTAGTTTTTTTTTTAAATTACCTTCTAATATTAACTAGTAAAGTTGGACAGCCTGTTAGAAGCTCATTATAAAAAAAAGTAATGCTGGCTACGAAAACTGGAGTGGGTTATAATGGAATATAATCATTTTACAAGGTTAGGAGATATTTATTAATTACGTACGAACCTTCATCAACTTTTGTCGATATTCCAGAGGTAATTTCATCGGCCGAAACCAAGGTTGGATAAGAACCAACTTTGAGCCGATACTTCTCACTGATGAACCTTTTTTCAAAGTGTTTCTGGCATACACATAGTTTTTGAAGTTCTTGCAATTTTTATTTTTAAAAGAGTAACCATGGAGTTTCTTGCCGGTTCTTCTCCATAGGAAACGACCAATTGGAACCGTGCACCTAGCTTCTGACGTTTCATAAGTGCCCATGTTGGTTTATGTGAAATAAAAATATTTTGATTTTGATTTTGCGCGCTTAAGCTACGCAAATAATCACTGTTAATGCTCAGAAGCCACTTTTTGAGTCTTATCTCACTACAAGGAAACGGATGCATTTTAACGTCCTTTCGTTTAGCACCACAATGTTCAATGCAATATTTGTTGTACATTTTGCACTACTGATACAAAATATTACAGTTTAAAATCGCTGAGAGGCTAAGTACGGAAATTAATCAACGCAGACTTCACTCGATCAACAACAAAACTCGAAAACTTAGTCAACAACCGCCATATTTTGACAGTGATATTTGTAAATTGTCTATAGTTTTGGCACCGGGTGTAAGAGGGGTGAAGAATGATAGAAGGGGGCGAGGAGACCTGTCATGTTCATTTCTTCCAACCATAGAGTATACGGTTGAAAGGAGGTGTTTTTTTTTTCATACAACTGTGGCCAAACAATGTACCAAATGAACAAAAGTACTGAAATACAGGAAAAAAATCGCAGATTCTGAAAAAAAATATATTGGATTTATTTATACATTTGTACCACATGAAATTGTCGTTCAAAGATATTAATAACTTACAACCCATTAATTAATTTGGCAATCTCATGATATATTCTTCCGATGATGCGTTTCGTTACTACGTTTTATAAATCTAACATAAATAAATTATCCTAAAAATATATAGATTATTATCTTATTTTTGTATTAAAAAAAGTTTTTTTTATTAATATAAGACATTATTTTTGTGAAACATTTAGCGAATTAGAAGTAAAAAAATACATTTATTTATCAGATTATTGTATGCGTTTGGTTATCTTTCTGAAAGGCCAAAAGACTGTGCTCCAAGGCCGATAATTATCTATTAGTTGTTTTGTTAGTTGTTTGTTGTTACCATTTACCAATACCTAGTGATCATGGTATAATAATTATATTAATATAATAATGTAATAGTATATTATTATAACATGCTAGTGATAACATTCCGTTTCGGTTCCCCGACTCTGTTCGTTGGTTTCCCGTCTCTTGGAGTGCTATTTCGTGTATGATTTCATAATTGTTGATATAGCTATTCTTCCCTGGACTTTCGATTGATTTCTCCCATCTTGACGACTAAACTAAACATGATGAAATCTCTGGTAATCCATACCGTACATTTATTGGTAGTTACCAGAGATTTCAACATGTTTTTATGTGAATGTTTCGAAAATGCAAACGCACAGTTAGCCTTCACAATGAAAAACAACCTGCAGCATACTAGCAGCTGCTGGTATAGATATGGCTACACAAAAATAATTGATGTGTTTATATTAGTATTCTGACTTTATTGTGGTCTTAGGGCTAAATGGACGTAGTTCCTGAAAAACGTTCCAACCCACTAACTTGACATTTTGAGATAATTGCGATTAAAGTTCAATCTCGTATTACTTAATGAAATTTTTATTTTTTTTCTACTCATACTTTTGTATGCTATAGATGACATGATCGAGTTTTAATGTGACCCTATTTTAGACTTCTAATGTTAATGCTTTTCTTAATATTCATAAAAATATTGCTGTGGAACGTTTTTGGTTTATTGCAATATTCATGGTACATTTAAAATTTTAATTTGCGCAAAACGTTCCAAACGACATGTACGACAAAGAAAATAATAATAAAACAAGATTAAATAGAAAAAAAAGTATATTTTGTAATTAAAAATATCTACGATATACGTTCTTCTTCGAATTCAAAGTCTTGTTCACCAGCAAATCCTTCAATATAATCGGGTCCTTCTATACCCTGCAGGTTTTTATAAAAGGACAGGCAATCCTCAGGAATTAGACTGAACATTGACTTTAGGTCATCTAATTTAGCCTGGGTAATAGGTTTTCCGTCTGGCCAAAGAGGAATAAGGAGTTCTGAGCATAAAGGAAGCGCGCTTCCTTTAAATTTTCGCCCTATATATAACTCTTGATATTCCTCATTATTATCTGAACTCATGAAGA
Organism: Hydraecia micacea; assembly: GCA_914767645.1. NCBI lineage: Eukaryota > Metazoa > Arthropoda > Insecta > Lepidoptera > Noctuidae > Hydraecia > Hydraecia micacea. The sequence continues at coordinate 20,746,913 of OU611775.1, read as the reverse complement.
CAGAGTGTACATTATCCTTTCTTATTTGGATATGTTTGGTCTTTAGCCAATTAACTTTAACCTTATTAATGAACATCTTTCGATTTGTTATATTTTTTTCTAATTTCTCAGTGCTCACGAAGTCTTCTTTTTCCATCTTTATAGGTACTAGAGGGGTCTTTTTTGTGCAAGTCTTTATCACATTCACGTAATCTTCTGCAGTGTATAGTCTCTGAAAATTTTTTAAATGACTTTCTATTTTACCAAAGTCAGTGTCATTTGGCAAAAATGTATGTCCACTTTCTAGGAAATTTAAATCTATAACCTTTAAGGTAGGATGGCTGGATAAAATCACTTTAAGAATGAGGACCATTTTTATGTTCCGATTTTGGCCCCCGCAACTGTCGCTCCACAATGATAGATATTCGACATTAGGACGCATTACTTCGTTTATAAATTTTTTCAAACAGGAACCAACTTCTTGGGCACCTCTGCCAGCTTGACCCTCAACCCAAACAAAACAATATCCTTTATTTGTAGAAGACACATGAACGCCGCAGTTATAAAACCAGAGTTGTCTTTTATAAAATACCACGTTTGTTGGAATACGTGGTAAAGGCAACGTCTTCTCCATGTCAAATGTTAAACACTCAAATGTCTCATCTACTTTTGCCCTTTCAATCTGGCAATTCATTTGACTTCGTAAGGACTCAGCTAATTTTAAATGCTTTTCTTTTTCGGAAATCAATTGGTTTCTGTCTTCTATTGACAAATCGTTCGGGACTTTTAGTTTTGCTGCAAATGTGTCACATCTATTGCACGTGTCTTTTTTAAGACTTTTGAACCTTAAGTTAAATTCTTTCAGGAAAATCTTTCTGAAAATGGCTAATGATACATATTTTTTGCTGTCGTTGCCATGAATGAGTCTAAATTCGTCAACATATAAATCATATATCTTTTGCATAGTCAATCCTGGTTGCAGATATAGTGCATCACCAATTTGAGATCTTCTATAGTGGGACTCATATTTTGGTAAGTTATTTATAATATTACAAACAAAATCTATTTGTTCTTGCGCAGTTTTATTCCACCCACCAGATGAAAATCCTCTACAATCCCGTAAGTTATCACCATTGCGTTGTTTTTTTAAACTAATTGTGATTTTTTGTGTGGTTACTTGAAATGTGTTTAAAAACATGTCACGGCACACAGGAATATTTGAAATTCTATACGTTCTGGAGAAGGTTCGTGGCTTTTTGACCTGAGATGAAGTATTTTCAGATATATACGACCGTTTTTTACGTGTTTCCGTAACGTTCGAGCAAATGTACAGTAGCTGAGCTTCGTACGACCCAAGTGTGATAAATTTATTAAATTCTTTTCTTCTTTCTTCTTCTGTTACGTTCAAATGACACTGTTTTTTGCAAACGCATGCGTAACTTTCAAACGTTTTTGCGCGTACTTCTCTATTTTTTCCTCTGTACGGCAAATTAGCATATTTGCGACATTTTCTTTGAGCTAACGTATAGTCTTTGAATTTTCTTTTTCGCCCCCTTTTTGGCCGACTTGGTCTTTTTTCAGTAGTTTCTTCTTCACCATTGATATTATTTGCTACAGAATTTTCGTCTTCACACGTGCTATGGCTTATTCCTTCTCTGAGATCTTCATGTAAATTATTACTACATACTTCCTCCATGTTCTGTTCTTGTGTAATACTTCTAGGTAGTAAAATTGATTCGCTGTTCGCATCTGAAATTTCCGAACTCTCGGAAACTACGTAGTTCGGATCTTTGACACTATCATCTTCACTGCCACTAAAAAGTGTATTTAACAGATCTAGTGTAGCTGGTGACATTGGTCTTACTGGAGAATCTTCAATTCCTTAAAAAATATAATATTATGTAGCAAAATGCGTATTTGTTGAAATGGAACATGCGCAATACATTATTATGGTAAATACTATTTTGAAATGGATGAGTCTACTAATAAATAATTAAATAGAAATCGATGACTAACTTTGAAAACCATTTTCAGAATAATTTTGTACAATCTCTTGAGGTTCATTCTGTAAATCTGGGTTTTGTGATGCCCCAGTATGCATACTCTGTATTCTCAATATATCTTCATTGTTAGTATTTCGAGGTGTGATTGGCGAATAAGAGGGAGGATCCAGAGAAATGTAACCTGAAAAAAAAAGCAAACATTTCATAAATCTTACCAAATATTAACCTTACCTGCTTCCCAGAGGGGTAGGCTGCAACTACGAGTTTCTACCATAGTACTAGTTACTACAATCCTGACATGTTCAATATAAAGGTATAACAACAATTTAATAACTTTCAAAACTCTATGTTGTGGCAACTGTAAGGGAGTAGTTCTTACTTTCTACACTCGCTATATTATCTGTATCGGAGAGATTGGTATCTTGATATGTTATAGAAGTACTAGTTGAAGGTAGGACTATTTCTAGGGCTGGTATAGTCTTGAGATTGATCACATCTGTAAAAAAATATGCGTATAATATACGTAGTATATGGTTTGGTTAGTGGTTGGTAATATTGTTTGGCTACCTCTATTATCAGAACCTTTAGTTTGTTCTAAACTGAAATGAAAATATTTATTTGTCCACACCATCCCTGCACATCCTTTTAATAAGGTATATAGGTATAGATAACGTGCGGTCTTAATAAAACAAACGAAAATCACTCAAGAATGTCTCGAAAGCTGTATTTTGAATCATGTTACTTTAATAAAACAAAGGAAAATCACTATTAAAAATGTAATAAACAAATCATGACTAGCTAACTAGATACTATACCTTCAGAAGCATTTGTTTCATACTGGTTTAATATCTGGTCAGGATTCATTTCCTTCAAAGTTTCCACCAGACCAGTGGATTCAACTTCACCTTGCTTTTGAGAGGTTATTTTTTTTCGGAGGTCCATTAATTTCCGTCTTTTAGCCAATAACTTTTCTAATGACAGAGTCTGTAACAAATCATAAAGATTATGTAAGAAGTTAAACTTATATTAGCGAATCAATCAACAAATATCTTTCACAATAAATTGGTATTTTAATGAATACTTACGTTTTCCTCGGCTTCCATAGTAAAATAAAATTAACACCTGACACTACAAATTAATAAACTTACACAGATCACTTAGTACTTTACAAAACACAACGATAACGAAACAAAACACGACACGGCGACAATACGTACTCCTTCAACGATGCTTGCGTCCTACGTACTGATAAGTCAAGATTCACAATGACAGGAAGCAAATAGTCTGTCTCGCTTGCACCCGTGGATAAGTATTGACAGAAGCACTGAATCACTTGCATAGTTCGTATTCATTTAATAAATAATTGTACCTAAATGTGAGAGAAATAGGAAATAAAGTTATTAATATTAAAATATAAACTTTCTTTTCTTCTTGTCATTAAATCATTATGTTAACTTACCTAAAGATGTTTTTTTTTTAAATCAAAAATATTCCAATTGACTTGGAACTTTTTAATGAAAATTATATTTTGCCGACATGGGTAACATTTATTTAAATCAAAAACGTTTCAAATGGTATGGAACATTTTAGCGCAATATCTATTCTCCGGAGAGTGCACGTACTATGTTTAAACAAAAACGTTTCAGATGGCTTGGAACGTTTTAGTGAAACATCTATTTTAACAAGGTCAATCAGATTTTTAAAAATCAAAAACGTTTCAAACATCTTAGATCACATTTCAGAAAAAAAAATATGACTCTGTCTTATATTTGAGTTGTTCCACACAGCTTGGGCTTTTTTAGTTTAATATTTATTTGTGTTCTTTATACAAGTGGGTTGGGTTACTAGATCATGATTTTATTAATAAAATAATAGTACAGCCACCAAATTTTGACAGTTGGTAAATAGCAATCACATGACTTATTTGGTATTATAAAGTAAGTTTTGATCTGATTGTGGGTTGGAACGTTTTTCAGGAATTACGTCCAAATGATAGACTGAAATGCACATTTTAGGTCCCTTGGACTGTTACACAGAGTACTTTTTGATAGACTGAAAGACTGTCAGCAAACTCAGCAAAGACATTACAGCCTATCATAAAAATCTCTGACTGTCTGACAACTTTTTAAAGGCCGATGACCGTCACTGATAGGAGGTCCATGCACACAGAGTACTTTTTGATAGACTGATCCATGCCTCCTCTATGGTCCAATTTTATTACAATTTTTATAGTAATGGCTCCATCGTTTTATCGATAACGAATTAATGTATTCGCTGAGGACTAATGTGATCACAAACATAAAGTAATCCTTATAATCACAAACTACAATATGTCATATTTTGACAAATGGAATAGTTTGACAGCTGTCAGTGCTGTTATAAACGTTTCGTTGAACGCAGTTACGATGTGAGGTAGTGATTTTTTATATTCTCTTATTTCTTAATCTATCAAATATTGGGGGATTTTAAATACTGCTAATAACACAATTTATTGCAAGGAATTTTACTTGTAATTTGTACCTCGGTACAAGTTTGGCCGAAAAAAAAACACATCCTTTTTTGTTATAAGTTTGCGTGCCGTGGGGCTTTGTATCCGACGATTCGGAACTACTCCCTGGCAAGTTGAGCGCTCTGCTTATAGTACGTCACGCCTGGTGGTACTTTCGTAACACGGAATATTACCAGTGTGTCGTACTGTTAGTGGAGCTTACTATTTTTGCTCATTCATTCATTAAAGTCATTGTTGATACATTCTGTTACTTATATTGTTTACTCATATTGTTTTAACTTCATTCCTTGCATTGTATAACTAAGTAGATAACATAGCATTAGCATATCTTTCAATCGCCTAGCTTGCACTGCTTTATTAGCTTTAACTTTTGTTTGTATTACCTACCCTCATTTATTTTTTATAATATTGGCTTAAGCAACTTTTTCCCTTGCTACCTACATTTTGCATTGTATAACATTCTTGTTATTTGTGTGTTATTACAAATATAGGTTTTAAGTATTTCTCCTTGGAGTATTATTTACGAAGAACCCCGTTACATATTTAAATAAAATATACCGCAAACTAATTAGTGAACTATTCACATTAGAAATCGCAAAAGATAGAGGTTTTCTGTTCCCTGACTTGTGTCATACTTTTCACGATAACTTCAGAAACCGCACGTATCCGCAGCTAATTTTTATAAATGTTATTTATGAATATCTACGCTACAAAACAACATCAAATGTAAAGCATCGGGAGACATCGGTAACTGTCAAAAGTCTCGATGAAGTTAAAAAACTGTATTTTTTCCCCTCACTTATTGTTAAGCTTTTTTTTATAGAAATATAATCATAAAACCTACAACATTATAATTGCTTTAAAATCTACATACAATGGGCTTTTTAGAAATGTATAACACTTTATATCTGTTACCGTAAATTTTTGAAAGAAATCAATTTTAAAATATTGAAGCGAACAGAGTTGAAGTAGACATTTTTTAGTATTGAAACTTTGTCGTATTAAAAAAAAAAACCAAACTTAATTCAAGCAAAATTACTACATTATATTAAAGTTCCACTCTCATACTGTTAAGAAAAATAATTAAAGTGCATCAGTAACGACATAAGTAAAACCGATTTTCCGGCGGCGGCGGATGGCCCGCCCCCGCGCGCCTCGTCCCCCTCTACTTCAAACTCACTAGATTAACCGTTCTTAAAGTAACGATAAAATTAACGTTAATAAACAATTAACGTTAATAATGATAACCGATAAAATGGAGCTAAAATAACGTTAAGTCCATTACCGTTATTTTAATATTAACGTTAACGCTGTCAAATGAAGGTAACGTTATCAAAATTTTACCGGTATTTAAAGCCCTGCTTTAAACTACCTGGCAACATCCCAGACCGATCTCTATGTACGACAAGCCTATCCCCTGGGGAAAACAGGCCAAATACTTAGGAGTCATTCTCGACCATAAGCTCACCTTCAAAGAGCACATAAAGACGGCCCACTCACGAGCCGCTTTCGCTCTCGGTAGACTTCACTCCTTACTGACTGCCCGCAGTAAACTGTCGCTCAAGTGCAAACTGCGCCTCTACACCGCAGTCATCCGCCCCATCATGACCTACGCTTGCGTAGTCTTCGCACACGCCAAGCCTTGCCATCTGCATAAAATGCAAACTCTACAAAACCGGACACTCAGAAAGGTCACGGGATCCCCCTTCTATGTCCGTAACATAAATCTCCACCTGGATCTTAGAATACCCACCGTCCAGCAGTTCATGAAGCGTCTTGCCAAGCGCTTCTTCGACTCCGCTATAAAGCACCCCAATCCCCTGATTGCGGCAGCCTCCCGATATACTCCGTCCTGCATAAGTAGGATTCGCCGACCAAGGCACACCCTTACCATCCCCGACGACGCCACTACCCTCTTACAGGAGAGCAGGAAAACCACCAGCACCACTAAGAAACACAGAAACACGACCCGACAACCGTCCTTCCGTCCTCGCCGTCGAGGACGCCCGTCGCGACACCCCGTAACTTCTCCCCCCCGACCCTTGCTCGAGCCAGCCCGCGCCGCTGAGCCAGTAGTATTAAACTCACCCTTAAATAATTCCGATCCAGCCTGTCCCTTGCTGCCCCCCCCCAGCGACGCCCTAAGCCGAGGCCCGTACCCCACAGGGGGTGCCCTTAGCGCGTAGTCGCTTAGTTTTTAAGTTTTTAAAAGCCCTGGCTGGAGGCCTTAATTTTGAGGCATCCACAGGCAAGCCCGGTTAAGCAGACGACAACCTCATAGGTTGAACTGCGAGATGCCATTATAAAAAAAAAAAAAAAAAAACTACCTGGCAACACATCATGCTGATGCTACTTGCGTACCACACCCACGCGCTGTTTGTTCCTCAGAATAATAACTAAAGCATAGAAACCGTGTAAAAATAACAACAAAGTACAATATGCTGCACTCTTTTTTACATATGACATTGTCAAAGCATCAGAAAGAGATGCATATACGATGCTATTTGCGTAAATGTGCAGGTTGTCACGGGGTAGGGTCAAGTGGGGGACAGTGTAACAAGGGGCACAGTATAACATCAAGGTTAACTCTGTCTTGTTCTTATTTGTCATGGCAACTCTTTCCGTGTTTTGACAACCTCATGTGCCGCCATCTTAATCAAGTGTCATCGGACTTCGAATTGCCGAGTTAACGGAATAGTCATAGAATTTATGTTTTGTGGAAAAAAAATGTGAAAAATTTAACTACTGAAGTTTTGTTCTTGTTGGAAAACTAATAATATCTGGTAAGTAAATATACAGCGTGTTACGGAAAGGGTATATACATACCAAGGGCATGACTTCTTTGGATGATATCAAACGTTATTGGAAGGGTTTCAACTCAAAATAAAATACTCTAAGAATTGATACCAAATTTTCGGTTTCGAAGTTTCTTAAATTGGAATCATAACAAACGTGTCACCGCACTACGTAGGTCAATAACTTTCCACGTTACTTGCCAATATCACGATAAATCTCTTCCTTAATTCTGCGCGCCTAGTACTGTAGTAGCCTACACGGCGGCGGTGTTCTTTTGTCGGCGCGAACTGACGAAATAAAAGATGCCGCCGCTGCGCCGCGACGCGCCGCCAAAGCGATTACGCGCGCGCGCAACAAACCATACCTACTTTACCGTGATGTAAAAATTAATGCGTAATTATTGATTTACAGTTTACTCGTTAATATCAAGCCAGAAATTGCACGTAAACACTGAGATAACAAAACTTAAGTAAAAAAATCGAAACAAAGTTTAGGTAGGTTAACTAGTTTCATCCCTTATTATTACTTATCCGAGTAAACAGTAAAATCTTAAATCTTTGCTTAATTTAATAAATTGACTTACATTTTAAAGATGGGGTTCGATGTGGTGACCTTGGTATTGTATGCACAAGGCCGCTCGCTTGTTCATGGATACCTGAACATTGCGTAGCCTGTCTGGTGTTATTGTCCTGAAAGCGGCCTCAATCCGCACTTTCATTAGGTCCATTGTATTACACTGCACTGCATACACTACATTTTACTGTACCCCCACAAAAAGAAGTCTAACGGGGTTAGGTCTGGGGATCGCGGAGGCCAAGCCACGCTTCTACTACCACGCCCAACTCACTGGGGAAAGTGCCCATCTAAATAATGGCGCTCATCTCGAGCGACCCTCTGAAGCTGGTGCGTGGAATGACCCAGTTTGGTACAGACGATGTACCATCCGACGAAGGCAGCTGTCGACGCTCAGCATCTGGTCTACCCTCGATAAAACGGCAACGGTACAGTTCTCGGGCAGCTCGCAAATTACCATCTTCTGCTCCCAGACACATCATCATTTCGTAATATTCGCTATTAGGTACTTAACGACACTTTGCAAACACAACAAAAAAAAGTCATTTAAAACACGAGTGCACTAGACGCGGAACAGGACGTCGACTGACGAGCAAAGCAATAACAATAATGCTAAATAAATAAAGCTCCTATTCCCTGCTATTCCTGGTACCTGGTAAGATTATTTTACATCCTAATAATAATTTCAACTAAACTCTTACGTAACTTATGTGTGTTCTGGTACAAATAATGCCAGAGGGTTCAGCACTTTATTTTATTTTTAGTAATTGAATAAGTAGGTGTTATGGCTGTAGTTACTTCTTAACAACCGCTGACATCGCACACCGCTAATACTATCAAAAAGAAATGAATTATTGAATGTATCCAAACACGTCACTTTATTTACAGTTGTTCCGTTTGTCCGATCGTCGATGACAGGCGCGTGCGCCGTGTTTCAACGGGGAGTGTTTAGGTTTTCCGTAATCAGCGAATGTCTCCAACTATGCAAGAGAAGTTATTTAAAGTACTAGGACTTTCATGAGTAACGGAAATTATCATAGTAATAATACTGAACCCTAATTTCTGTACTTTTACAATGATGTAGGATAACAAAGGTTACCCACACAGTGATGTTTAGGGTCAATGATGCAGTTTTCTGCTTTTTATGAAATTATTTTTTCTTTTGGATTTACGGCCTAAGCAAATTGCTTAATTTTGTTTTATGCTCAACACTTTTGTTTATTTCCTGATTATCCCCAATATCCAAGTAAGCAAAGTTTAGCAAAGACCTAAAACTTATTTGTTCATCTCTAAACCTGTAGTGAACAATATTATTATTACATTGTTCATTTAATTAAGGTTAATTTTCAAATGGATTTATCAATTTCGTGTTTTAACGCATGCATGAGAGATGCTTCTTATGACGAGTTTCGTGTCTTAAGTCGGTCAATTTGCTTATTTTGAAAAAAAAAAAAATTCGTAATCAATAATTGGGTCAATTACCTTAGTACTAGGATAATAGGATGTCCGACTTTTTTCGTGTGCTTTTTAGTCGCTCTCTGCCCGTGTCGGTGCGAAGTTGTGATTATTAGATCAGTGTTCGCGCGTTGTGGAATTTTCGTGAAAATGTCGTCACGCAGTAATAGCGAATACTATGAGATGATGCTGTGTGTTGGAGCAACGGATGGTAATCTGCGAGCTGCCCGAGAGCTGTATCGTCAGCGATTCATCGACGGAAGACCAGTTGCTGAGCGTCGGTCGTTGCCTTCGAGGGCATGTTTCAGCCGGATGACACAACGTCTGTACTCCAGGGGTTCATTCCATGAGCCTGCATCGGAAGGTCGGCCAAGCACGAGGGATCCTGGATTTGAAGAGGCTGTCCTAGAACATTTTGAAAGTACTCCACGCAGTAGCACAAGACGAGCTGGATTAGTGCTGGGCGCTGTGAACCATGTGGAGGTATGGCGCGTTCTGCGCCAAGACCGCCAGCATCCATATCACATCCGCCCCACTCAGGAGCTTACGCCAGGGGATTTCTTGCCTCGCGTAACATTTTGCGAGTGGTACTTAAGGCAGACAGACGCCTCGCCGGGTTTTAGCTCCAAGGTGCTTTGGACAGATGAAGCAAGTTTTACGAGAGCGGGAATAAATAACTTGCACAATGATCATGTTTGGGCCCACACAAATCCCCATGCTTCATCACAGTCGTCATTTCAGCACCAATGGCGACTTAACGTGTGGGCTGGCATAATCGGTGAAATACTTGTGGGGCCAGTTTTTTTTCCGCAAATTTTGAATGGACAAAATTATTTAGATTTTCTAAGAAATCAGCTGGACGATATCCTCACTGTATTACCCGTAACAAGATACGTGGATCTTGTCATGAATAATAACATGATCTTTCAGCACGATGGAGCACCGGCACACTACGCACGTGGGGTTCGTAATTATCTGGACGCGCGGTTCCCTCAGTGGATCGGGCGCGGTAGTACGAGTGTGGCTTGGCCTCCACGATCACCAGACTTGACGCCGCTGGACTTTTTTTGTGGGGGTATGTTAAGAATACAGTGTACGCAGTGGAATGTGATACCGTGTTCGAAATGGAAGTGCGAATCAAAAACGCCTTCAGAAGTGTAACGCCGGATATGCTCCGCAATGTTCAGCGAAATCTGAACGAGCGTGCGGCTTTGTGCGTACAACGCCAAGGCCAGCACATTGAACCTCACCTTCATTAAAATGTAAGTTACTTTCAAAGATTTCATCTATCAACTTATTCTTAATTTTTACGTAGGTAAGTAATTATTACGTTTTCCGTAACATCGTAGGCAAAGGGGCAGCGTCGCGCGCGGCGCCTCTTTTAAGCCGGGTACTCACTAGCGAGCTGTAACTGTAACCGTTGCATGTACTGTAACCAAAAAACATAATGTGTACGTGGTTCGCAAACCTGCTGCGAGCGGTACGCGTGCGGCTCGCAGCGAGCCGACGATTGTCGGTTTTTTCCGCGGATCAAAGGGCGCTCGCAGTGCGTCCGACGTCGTGGAGTACCTACTCCCCGTACACACTAGAACCTCGTTACTGTATCACATAAGTTACGGTTACAGCTCGCTAATGAGTACCCGGCTTTACGGTTCGCAGATCAAAGAAACCCCCGTTATTTCGATAAACTTATTATTTTCTTTAGTGATTGTATGATGGTGATTTTGGTTTATACCAAAATCATAAAATTACTTTAAGAAAATCGCCTACGTTGCTGTCCTACCTTTAATTTATGAGTGACTTTCGGAAGACATAGGTACTGGGTTCACGTTTTAATCCGTTCGTTTGATCCCGCCGCCAGTTGCGCCGCCAATCGCACCGCCGCGCCGCGCCGAACAGCGCGCCGGCGCCGCCGCGCGCCGTGATTTGCGTGTTTACTAGGCGCACAGACACACTACAGATAATTGATAATGACCCTCGTAGTGCGGGGTTTGTTTACACATACATCAAACATCAATGGGTGTCATTGTGTGTGTAATAACGTAATCAGGGTTCAGTGAGCAAAGGATTTCCAATTCGGCATTAACAATTCCTGTTATTCATGCGGTCCTAGTACTTTTTATTAATTCTTTCCACAGTCAGATGCAGTTTTGCGACATTTTTTTGTTGACTTCATTTTGAATTAAATAAAGACTAAACGTGCTCAAACCTCAAACCAATAAAACTCATGCATGTACCATTCTAAACAGCACCGACAGACCGTGAACTTCCTAAATTCTTTCGGTTAGTCCTACAGACAAAAATTATGCGTGCGTGCTATTATTTTGTAATAAAAAAACTATTAACTTATTGTTAATAGTTTTCGTCATAATTATTAAAAAAATAACCATATTTAAAAAAATTATGAACGGAACCCACTGTGATTTTATTTGTACTAGGAGAAGAATAAGTTGCGAAGAGGTGAATTGAAATGATGTTTCGGGTTCAGTTGAACATAAAAATTGTTACTAAATCGTTTTTTCTATTCTAAGTTTCGATCACAGGATTCGATCTGTGAATCGAATAAAAAATCGATTTAAAACAAAACATCGTTCATCCTTATGGCCACCAAAATAAAAGATTAGGAATAATGTTAGGTTTACAGGAATATTTGTTTTTGAATTAGGTATTTACTGTGGTAGGTACGATGGTAAGGTGGGTGGTGGGTGGAAGATTACTACCTTCCTATGTAGATAATAATTATCTACAAAGTAATCTTCTACAAAAGGACAACTACGTAAAAAACCAACAAGTGTGTAAATGATACGTGACAATGCAAGCAGGTATCTAAATATTATTTCGTTAAACCTAGACTAAATAATTGTATTGTAGCTAGTTCCCAAACATAATCCAAGTTTAGGAAAAGTCAGTAATAATATTTTTTAAACAAAAAATAAACATGCGGAACCTTTTATTCAGAAATACCAGGAGTAAGAGGTTGATTTTTACTTACAAATAGTTCGCTGACACCGATCAGCTGACTTAGTGCTAGTGATGTGTTTATTTCAATTTGAAAAGTTTGGTTTCTGGTATCAATGTATTAAAAAATCTCATGACTTCCGAACATGTAGAGATAGGATTCAAAAACCCTTCCAATAACGTTTGATATCACCCAAAGAAGCCGTGCCCTTGGTATGTATATACCCTTTCCGTAACACGTTGTATGTTTCATTTAATCTTTAATTACTTGGTGTTTAAATAAAAAACAAAGTGAATTGCAATTTCTAACCTATAAATTTTTATTAATTTTTACTTTTAAACAATAAGGTGTGGGGTACAGTGTAACGGGGTACAGTGTAACATGTTATAGTGTGCCCCTTTTAACATCTTTTTTTTTTTCGAGGTGTGCTCGGAGTAATAAGATGGTTCGGAATCGGAAAAGGAAGACGGAAATTGGTCTACACGATGCTAATGATATGAAAGAAGCAATAGAGTTGGTTGAAAATGGATTACCCTTGAGAAAAGCAGCCGAAAGAAAGAACGTAAATTATGGCACTTTATATCGTTATGTTAAAAAAAAAAAAGGCCTGTTCAGCCGAGGAAACTGAAAATCTGCGGTTGACTCCTAATTACGCGGTTAATAAAGTTTTTTCAAATGATCAAGAATCAGCATTAAAAAAATATCTTATAACGTGCTCAAAAATGTGCTACGGTCTTGACACGACTGAAACTAGAAAACTAGCTTATGAAATGGGTACATACCACAAGCTAAAGATGCCAGCATCTTGGGAAGCTAAAAAAATTGCAGGAAAAGATTGGTTGGATGGGTTTCGAAAAAGGAATCCAGATTTAACTTTGCGCAAACCAGAAGCCTGTAGCCTTTCAAGAGCTACATCGTTTAACCGGTATAATGTTGAAATGTTTTATAACAATTTGGAAGAGGTAATGAAAAGGTGTCCTAGTTTTGGCGACGGTACTAGACTATTTTGTCTTGATGAAACTGGTACGACGACAGTACAAAAACCAAAAAGAGTTTTGGCATTAAAAGGATCAAAACAGCTCAATAAAGTAACAAGTGGTGAACGAGGAACCCTTGTGACAACATGCTGCGCAGTTTCTGCCACAGGCAATGCCCTGCCACCGGCGATGGTATTTCCTCGGAAAAATTTCAAATCTCCCATGTTGAAGGGCGCCCCTATTGGTACATTGGGCATAGCGCAACCTACGGGCTGGATGAACACCGAGTTGTTCCCTCAGGTTATAAAGCATTTTGTAAAAGTAACTGGAAGCTCAAAAACAAACCCATCGCTTTTTATACTTGATAATCACGATAGTCACTTAGCTCTGGAGGCTTTGAACATAGCTAAAGAAAACGGCATGACTCTGCTTACCATTCCGCCTCATTCCAGCCATAAATTACAGCCACTCGATGTGTCAGTGTTTGGTCCTTTACAGAATTATTACAACGCCGCAATAGATTCATGGCTTTTGCGTCATCCTGGAGTACCTGTGACGATATACAATATTGCAGAACTACTAGGTGAAGCATTTGAAAAAGCAATGACACCCATAAACATAAAATCGGGTTTTAGGAAAACCGGCATATTTCCTTTTGACAGGAACATTTTCACCAGTGAAGATTTTATGCCAAGCGAAATTACAAACAGACCTTTAGAATCTTCAGCTTCATTATTACTGCAACATGAACAGACAGCAAACCAGACTACGGCTTCCAAAATTTCCTTGATGCAGGAAAATGAGCAATCTCTAAACCGGCCTTCGACATCTAAAAACTCTGAAGAACAGAACGAACAGCTCTCAAATCAAAATACGGCGCCTGAAACTTTGTCATCGCTTCAACAAAATTTCGAAGAAACACAGAAAGTCAGTGATCCGATGAAGCAGCAAGAAAATTTAAGCTTAAGAATAAATGATGTTAATAGAATGGAAGACATTTTAGCCAGCCCAATTGAATGCAGAGAATATCCAAAGGCTGGTCCCAGACTCTCTAAAAAAGGAAGAAAAAGAGGGAAAAGTTGTATCGCTACCGATACACCAATTAAACAAGAATTTGAAGAAGCAGCCAAAGAAAGAGAAAACAAGAAGCGTAAAAAGAAAACTCCAAATGAGGGAAATATAAAAATAAAGAGAAAACCAAAGAGAGTCGAAAAAGTTACCAAGGTTTTATTTGCTAGTTCTGAGGAAGGCTCCGAAAATTCAGATGAAGATTCAGATATTGTATCTAGCGGTTCAGATGATATCCCTCTTTGTTTGTTGAAAACTCCAGAAAAAGATGATTTTGTAGTTGTAAAATTTATGGGAAAAAAGACAAAGCATTATATAGGAAAATTATTGACGAATAATGAGTTAGATGAATATGATGTCAGTTATCTACGCAAAAGTAGTAAAGTTGATAATGTCTTTTATTTTCCTTTAGAACCGGATCTTGCTATTGTCAAACAGGATGATATTGAGCTTATATTGCCATTACCTAAAATGAAAAAACAAACGAAACGTCAGGCAGACTTCTATTCATTCCCAGAAAAAATTCTAAGGCAGTTTAATCTATGTTAAGAAAAGATTTTTCATAATATTATAATTTTTTATGTTTGTTTTTGATTGCCAAAAATATGTTTAGATCATAATTGAAGTTAAAGGATGTTATATTTTTGTTGCTTTTTTTATTTGTATGTTTATTGATGTTGTTTAGTTCACTGTTATAGTGTACCCCATCTTGTTATACTGTACCCCTATAGCTGTTAAACTGTGCCCCACCCCTGGGGCATACTATAACAAAATTGTGATCTCAGAAAACTAAAAAAAAAATTGTTTCTATGTATAATTTTGATATTATTTCAAACCTAATATGGAGGTAAAGACTGTTGATTTTAAGGTAAAAAATAAGGAGACATTACAATAAACGGTTTTATTTCTAAAAAGAAAAATAACTTTTTTGTTACACTGTCCCCCACTTGACCCTACTGAAGTGCTAGGGATTGACTATGTCGATGAAATATATTTATCGACAAAATGTTTCGTCCTAAGAAAATCACTGGGTTTATGAATAACCGAAAATTCGGTTGACATGACTAAAATATATATTCTGCCGTTCGCCCAGTATTGGGTAGGGCCCTACCCAATGTCCAGCAGTGGACGTTCGGTGAGTGATGTAGTTTTAATTTAAATACTATAGTTGAAATGGAATACAGATCTTCAAAAGCGTCAATCCGGTTTTCGATTGATAGATAAAATCAGATATTTTCTTAACAGATCAAAGCGCCATTTAGCATAATTCGTAAACCAACGAAAGGTTTTCCCATCAGCTTTGAGGAAAAATATTCTCTGGTTTTGGGAAAAGGAAAAACGTAATTCAAAGTGATATTTTTTATTTACAGTACAAATGTTTGGAACAAATCCGACTATGTGATTTTACTGTCCAATGTCGCTTGGAACTTCGTCGAATCCACTCCTTCCTAATTGCTTCATCCTTCGGGAAGCTGTTAGAAATTTCAACATTATTTTTCTTCATATTATTAAAAAATGTGCCCGAAACCAATGACTGCCATAAAAAATATCGATACATGGATTTTACCACATCACTAGCAAAAAAGCTAACCTAATTTGAAATAAGGAAAAAATTATCATTTCAAGCAAAATACCTTATAAGTTGTAAACAATACAATATAGAATTGACAATATTATTATAATGCTAGGACGTATTTTCTGATTATTTCTTGCGCTTAGAATTGAAAAACTTACCGATGAAATGTAATTTCTTCAGAACTATTTTCTTTTCGTCCTGAATGGGATTTACATCCTTCAATCACACAAGACATTGTTCAGTTAGATTGCCATTTCATGACGCACAAACACAACACCGGTTAACACCTTTTCGCGAGGGAATTACAGCACAATTTTATTCTTAATTCGCAGATATCACCAAAAACTTTTCGCCATTATAACCCAGCCAAGTGAGCAAGATGCTAATGTGACATACAATGAACTTAATTATGTTATTTTGAATTTAGTCGTTTTTATAGGCGTTCTACACGATCCAGACCGACCGCCGACAGAGGTGACCTTGGTCCAGTTGGTGTGAAAATCTACCGTGTAGACGTTGGTCGGTCGACCAAATATGGGCGGGGTCAAACGACCTTTGGACAACCTTGGTCGGCAGCGCATCCATCGCGACAGGCTGCGTCCGTGGTCGGTACCAACCGTCTAGAACGCTGTCGGCCGACGGGAGAGCTTCAGTGTGCGTTTTTCAGTCAATATGGGCGCACGTCATTGCGTGTCACAGCGATGGATTCACAAAACGAACCCCGCGAACGAGAGGTTCTGACCGAATTTATATCTTTATACACTGACTAGCTTCTGCCCGCGACTTCGTCCGCGTAGATTTCGGATTTGTGACAGGATTGCGTATCTCAAAAGGAAATCAAAATAACCCATAAAGATACAAATTAAAAAAAAAAAAAATAAATAGAAGTAAAAAGATGAATTTTTTAAACTTTGCGAATATTATGAAAACTTTATAATACTATACAGATCATGGATGTGATGTAAATAGTTATATTATGACTTGATTTTTGATTTTGTAAACTTATTTACCGACAATTTTTTTCTATACATATAATTAAGGAGTAAATCGACCGAATCTGTAGGTGTACAATGAATATTTTTTGAAAATTCAAAGCTTATTATATTTTTATATTTATATGTTTAACAAAACCAAACATCCAATTTTAATCATTCAAAGACCAAATATTATCTACATAAACTGAACTTAGTGATGAAATAATTTATTTTGATAAGGATTAATAGCATGAGTGAAATAAATGCGTTTAAATGTAGTCCAAAAAAAATTCAAGATTTTTAAATAAAAAAATGGTTGTTGTGCCTCACTCGACATAGATAGGTATAGTGTGTCGTGTACTTTTTTGTAGATATTTATAAGATCTACAATTAATTTGAACATTTTATGGTTCTATCTTTTATAGTTTAGGCAGCGTACGCAAAATAAGTAACTTTTCTGGTTGATTTTTTACACCTAGTGTCCAAAAAACCCAAATTTCTTACGGAACCCTATTTTTTTCCAAAATAAAATTTTGCCTATGTTACTCGCGGATAATGTAGCTTTCGAATGGTGAAAGAATTTTTTAAATCGGTCCAGTAGTTTTTGAGCCTATTCATTACAAACAAACAAACAAATTTTTCTTCTTTACAATATTATTAGTATAGATTTATCATGTCTTTGGGACATTGAATCTAATTTATATAAAGATAAGAATAAAAAAATGTTTATTTAATTTTTATTAATAATTAATTTTTCTTCTTCATTCAAGCATAAAAAAGTTATTGCCAAACCGACCTTCCGTTGCTTTGAAAGGCAAGGAGCCATATTGATACGTCTTTACGCTGTGAACACCGGACGGAATTGACAAGTTGGTATCAACCACCGACCGTGTAGAACGAATACAAAAGTTGGTTGATCCGACCAAGGTCACCTCTGTCGGCGGTCGGTCTGGATCGTGTAGAACGCCTTTTAGTTATTATTCTGAGGTTTGTTCCCGCGTCTGATGAGTTTTTTTTTCTATAACGGCCAAATTCGGAAATCGGAACGTGTTTAATTGGTTTTATTGATATTTTAATTACCTATAATGCAAGAAAAAGAAGACGAAGAGTTCGAATACATTTTGAACGGATTGCCGCCAGAAGTGCTTGAAAACTTTCAAGGTAAGTATAGGTGCAATTTTCAATTTCTACGTACCTATGTGATTTTAATGGATGGTCTCCGATGGATCTCCTAGCACCTCAGGGATATCCGTTTGTCTGTATTAATCTTGATCCCCAGCATTTTTAACAAACCCATGCGATTTTCGCACCTTTAGATTAAGTAGGTACCTGGGTATCTCTAGCTTAGTAGGTAGGTACATGATTTTCATATAATGCCCACAAAGTTTGTGATAATACTACGGTTATTGTTGGCTGAGAGGTTTTAAATAGGTATCACAGAATCGACTCAGAGCACTCCACTTCCTTGTTTGTTGTCTGGTCTGGGTCAGAGTGTCGTCTTAGGGGCGGTGCCCCAACCATGATTGTCTGGTCTGTGAAATACCTACATGTGAAAATGGTCGCAGGTGTTCATAGTACCTACTTATCTCTTCCCTTCCTTAGTCTCAATTACCTACATTGAGCGAGTTCATAAGCTACTAACTGGCGAATTCACCTATCTGCAATAACTCTTCCAGTGTGTAAATTTTTACTGGTTAACTATCAGATTATAAAATTATATTACCTAGCTATGACACTAGCTGACTCTGTCCTCTTTTAAACTCATTGAATAGTAGCTTATAAAATTAAATAAATGTTGCTAAGCCTTATCATAGGTGTTTTACTTAGATAGGTATTCAGTCTGTTAACACGTTCAGTGCCGGGAGCCCTCCTGGAGGGTTCACTCAAATCCCTTATGGGATGCCGGGAGCCCTCGCGGAGGGCTCATTTTAAATGTACGTTTTTCTTAGCGAATACAGCATTATAAACTATGAAAATAAAATTAGTCGTATATTTTAACAAGATTTATTAGTATATTCGTTGGTTTTCAAATACCAGCATTTTTATTTTTTTTAATAATTGGCCCGTATTTCAGGGGTGGTAAACCATTTTACTGTTACAAATATTCACTATAAATAAAAATATTTATTTTGAGATTATAAATTACGAGGATGAGTTTAAAAATAGAAGCTTTTCAGGGTTCCGTATCAAAATGGTAAAAAAGAACACCCATAGTGCGACTTCGTTTGTCTGTCTGTCCGTTCTATTGTAACAGCTGCTTATTTCAGGAACATACTTCGTAACATAGGTACAAGTCGTATGGTAATGATTTTTGTCCTCTATGGTTTCTGACAGCAATCATCTACATTATAATATTTATTCTGGCAGAATAGCTCATCGCCATAAGATCAGTAGGAAAAAAAATAGTGTTGGAAAGAGTCAGTATTTTGCGTAGGTACCTACCTACAGCTTTCCATGCAATTACACTAAAGCATTTTGCGTGATTAACAAGTCAAATTTTTTTTTTTTTTTTTCAGACATACCATTTGTAACCTTTACTTACCCACTAAATATCTATAATAAAATATACGTTTTTTTAAACAAACTTTTCCTTTGATACCTACTTTGAAAACTAAATAAAAGTTACATAAACATAGGACTTAGATTTTCTTTAATTTTATTTAGTTCAATAGTTTCTAAACAGTATATTACTTCGTCTCCTTCTGATAGCTTAAAAATAATAAGGTTCGTTTTACTGTTAAAAATTAGAAAACCGTAAAACGAACCTACTCTATAGTGATATTCATAGAGATATAAGAAAGAAAGGTTCTGTAACTTCTGAGGGAAAATTAACAGCCACACAAAAAAATGCCTAATGTAATAATACATAACCTTACGAACCCCAAAACGCATACTTATCTTTTCTTACTTATATACTTATATACATGGATAAGTATGCGTTTTGGGGTTCGCGTATATGTATCACACCAATAGGTATATTGTATATGTATTACACCAATAGGGAGTGTATAATTTCTGTCTCTCTTCGTTCACGTAATGACGGTACGGTACGGTATGATGACGCGGTGACGTGATGTTTGTAGACATAGTTTATAGCTGGAGTAACTTAAGGTAATGAGCGGCAAAGGAAGCACGGGAGCGAAGCTACAGATAAAAGTAGGTAGTTATGACATAAATCCGTTCTTATCTCAATCGGAGTTTTTTCGTAATTATTTTATACGTACTTTCTCAATTAACATTATAAGATTAACGACTGAAAGTAGATAATTCCAGAGTGAATCATGAACGTCAAGTAAATAATAGAACGCTAAACGTTAATAAGCTGTTACAAAATAATTACGTTATGATTACATAAAAAACAACTAATATAATTTGTTTGTTGTTCAGTGATAAAATAAAAAATTATTACATGCATGAAAATTTCAGAAGAGGTTGGATACCCCTGTCTCGGGATCAAAGCGAGCGATTATACTTTTATTATTTTTTTTATTTTTTTATATTTCACGTCTCCACCCCACTAGTACATGTAAATAACCTCGGAGATACTAAATATAGCGACAAGACGTTCTGAAAACACAATTTTACTTCTTTTTACAGTGTTTTATAATACGGTTTCAAACCTAATGCCGACGACCCTCCTCGAGGGTTCACTTTAGCGCAAACGTAATGCCGGTGACCGTAATGCCGGTGAACCTCCTGGAGGGTCCATTTGCAATATGTATGGCGGCATGGCGTATGAGCTCTATGAAAAGTGGGTGGAGTCGAAAGTGTTAAAGAAAACCATTCATTCCAGCGGACAATAAATATGAATAAATGTTGGAGTTGGCTATGTACTCGTATTTATGAAAGTTTCACAGGCATTTCATGCTTACTGAACTTGGAATAGGTAATCCAAATTCCTGATTTTTAACCGACTTCCCAAAAAGGAGGAGGTTCTCAAGTCATCTGTATGTTTTTTTCTTTTTTGTATGTATGTTCGATCGAGTTTGATGATTATTTTTTTTGAAAGAATATATTCCCGAGGAGGTCCCATTTAAATTTTGTGAAGATCTGATGAATCCCTTCGGAGATGACAACAGAACTCCTCAACGGCTAACAGCAAATCATTTGTGACAAGCGTTTTGCGATTGTCTTGGGCTTGTGTTATTGCTTAGTTCACTCAAAACAGACAAATAAATTAACTTTTATAAAAAAAGTAAAACTGACTTCCAAAACTATACCTTAAGAGTATAATAATTTTCATAACACACAAATTAACAGCTTCTGAAGTCGGGGCTAAGCCAAAATATATTAAAGAATGAAAGGCCTCGACTTCAGAAGATGTTAATTTGTGTATTTGTGTGTTATGAAAATTATTATGTTCTTTTTAGTTTTGGAAGTCGGTTTTACTTTTTTTATAAAAGTAAATTTATTTGTCTTATAATTATGCACCATCATCATCTGCCTAGCCTTTTCCCAACTATGTTGGGGTCGGCTTCCAGTCTAACCGGATGCAGCTGAATACCAGTATTTTTATAATTATGCACCAATTGATTATTATTTAAATTAATAATATTTTCTTTTTTATAGCAAATGACATTAAATTGCAACATTTACCATCAATAACTGATGAGTTATTGAAAGAGCTCTGCCCCAAAGTTGGCATAAGGATTGAGCTGCGAAATAGAATAAATGAATATCTTACTTCTAAGGTAATTATTTATGTAATTTAATTTCACCACAAAATCATTTTGACATAGGTAGGTTTAAGAGGAGGTTGGAATTTCACTTCTTACTTTACCTCTAACCGCTCACCTCATCTGCTAGATTACAGGGGCCTGGCAAGATTTAAAATTTCACCTCATATAAACAAGGAATATATGAGGCACATTATAGGATTATAATAATATTATTTATAGTTGGGAATTTAGAAAAACAAATATGCTGCAAGAAACTCAATTCATAATTATTGTTTTCTGAGAATGATATTGTTTCAAATTAAGAAAAAGAGCTTCTTTAAAAAATATATATTTATGTAGGTACTGGGGGCCCAATTCTGCTAATTAAAAATGCAATAATGGTCTGTCATTGGTTATTGTTGTCTAATTTTCACACATTTGAGTCAAATGTGTAAAGATTAGATAGCAATAGCTGAATGACAGAACAATATTGTGTTTTAGTTCGCAGAATCTAGGCCCCGTTATCAAACAAGAAATGATCTTTCCAAGACAATAATATCTTATTTTAAAATCGGAGCAGTTTTGAACAAAACAAAATTTTGATGTTTCTACAAGAAAATTTTGTCTTCAATTATTTTTATAACTTAATTTGTTTTTTTCACCCTGCTCGGCAGCAGTCACAAAATTTTAAAAATATAATTAAAGTTATAAAAAATTCAAGATAAAATTTTCTTGTTTCTATATCAAATATTTTTTTTTTGATGTTTCTACAAGAAAAAATTGTCTTGAATTTTTTTTTTCACTTTTGATTTCAGACTAATACAGTGACAGCTACAACTTCCTCAACATTGAACCAATATGATGAGAATGATGATATAATACTAGAGGACATAAACGATGTAATATCTTCAAATTTATTTTGTCCAAGACCCGAACTACCAAATTTTGACTTAAAAACACTTTTGTCTACATCACCATGTGGCAATAGCATTTTAAATTATTATGCATCACATAGCACTCTCACCAATAGACATAGAAATCAATTAACAGACATTATAGTGCGACATCTCTTTACTCGTCTAGTGAATCAGTGAGTATATATTTCTTTAACATAACAAAAATAGTTGATTCTTTGATCTCACAAAGACTTATGAAGAAAAGTTGTTGTTTTAAAAAGTTTTCAAAAAGAAAAAGCAATTGGCTGATGACATGTTGATGATGATAAGCAACAAAAAAAAATCGGATGTTAACTTTTGTATTTCCCAGTATTACCTATTTAATCTGCAATAGTCTGCAATAACTGGATATTTATTTATAAACTATCAGTCATTTACCTAATAAGAACAATAATAATCATCAGTCATAATATCTATAGGTATTATAATAACTATAGAGGGGGCTGAGTTCATACATTAAACATTTTATGAAAAACTAGGTAGCTTTTGCTTGTGTTTTCACCCGCGTGGAGCTCGAAAAACGACATCATTTCGAAAAATGATCCTATGTTAAGTAACTTATGTCTCTCTCCAGGTTGTGTTTAAGGTCTACGAATTTCGATCAAATTCGTTTAGTAGTTGAGGGCGATCTGTTTGTCCGTTTGAACGAGCATCTATCGAAAACCACTACGCCGCGATTTTAATGTTTTTTTTTTTTTTTGTAAAGGAAAGAGTCTATGTGTACGGTGCAACCGCACATTGTATAAATGCACTCTCATCAAAATTGCATTGTAATAAATTTACATTCATTTTACATCAAAATCAGTTCACATTCGGACCGCGTCATAGCAACACCTCATTATCATTAGTTAAGGTCGTGGACTCAATACACGAATCAAGTGAAATACATAGTTTTACTTAATATCATTCAGCATCCCTATCAATCAATAAAAGACGTCCGGTGACAACCGTACATCTTTTTGGTCCTTCGAGCAAAAAATTCTATCAGTGACTATAAAAAACTATATCAGTGAGCAAAAAATTCTATCAGTGACTATCAGTAACTTTATTAGTAACATAACAAACTCTTAACCAACAAGTGCCGTGTCCAAAAACTCAAAAAACCGTGCAGCGCTATCAGCAAGAAAGGAGCACCATCCGGGGAGTCGAGGATACGAGCGTAAGCAGCAAATACAAGTAAGACCGTTTTAGTTACCACTTTGTGTAAAAACTTCCTTCATCATCATGGAAACTCTTCACGCGAACCAAGCTGAGATTTACGAGGCTATGGACAAGCTAGCCTCGAACCTCAAGAAGGATAGTTCGAGTCGTAAGGTGGGTGATTACTTTAAAAGGCGGTTAGAAACGTTGGAAGCGTATTGGGCCGATTTCCAATATAATCATGATCGACTTAGTACTGAGGAAAGCAGGTCTCACCCATACTTCATACAGAATAAGTATGAGCGGGCAGCGGAGTTGTACAGGTCGGTTAAAGCATTAATCAATCAACAGCAAGTACTGATAAAAGCAGGACCGTCAGTATTGTCGGAGTTGGAGACAAAACCTCAACAGCAAGCAGGCCAACCATCAGGCACGTCTCTAACAAGCAGACGAGATGAAGAAACAGCAGAAAATTCATCTCCAGAATTACTATCAAGAGGAACATCCAGCAAGACGGATGATTTGCTCAAAAAACAATCAAGCAACATCAGAGCATTAAAGCGAACCATAGCAAGTCTGAATTTAGATGGACTTTCCGAAAGGTGGGAAATGGAAGATGCTCTTAAGACTTTGCATTCGAGATGGTCCGTAATTGATACATTGCATTGGGAACTGGATGGAGAACTGGAATGCATGGATGAACATTACGAACAAGAGTATTCCAAGCAGGAAAAAATCTATAACAGCATAAAAAGGGCAATCAATAGTAAGTTGTGGTCTGTGGCCCACAAGGCACAGTCAACACCAAAATTGGACATTCCAAATTTTAGCGGATCCTACCAACAATGGACGTCTTTCAAAGATTTATTTACCGAAACAATTCACGGTAACTATTCTCTGTCTAACGCTCAAAAAATGCAGTACCTCAAAAGCAAGTTGAGGGGAGAACCTGAAAAACTAATTCAACATTTACAAATATCATCGGATAATTACAACATTAGTTGGGAGATTCTGAATCATCGCTACAATAATATCAACCTTATTTGTAGTTCTCATTTAGCCACATTAACAAATATCCCGGCGGCGCAGCAAGCAACTATCAATCATATCAAGAGTCTGCATGACACCACCGTCGAGAGTTTAAATGCTATCAAGAACTTAGGGGTAGACGTTAGTTCCTGGGACCCGTTACTTATACATCTATTGTCGCCAAAATTGGACTCCGAAACCTATGACGACTACGTAGCATCTATCAAGGAACCCAGGGCAATACCTAAGCTACAAGAATTTCTATCATTCTTAGAAAGCAAGTTCACAGCAATGGAGTCTGCAGGTAGAAAACAACACAATCAATCATACAAATCAAACAAGCAATTTTCTGGAAACCCATCAAGACCAAATAACAATTATCAAAAAGCAAACACAGCAAATGGTGAAAATGTTTCGCAATCGACAAACAGCAAAAACACCAATATGACGAAAACATTTTATAAGTGTCCGATTTGCAAAACAAATGACCATGCCATTTTTTATTGTCAGCAGTTCCTCGAAATGGCTCCACAAAATCGACGAAAAACTTTGTCGAAACTAGATGTATGCCAAAATTGCCTTTATTGCCATAACGGTAAAGCTTGCATTTCAAGTAAACGGTGTCGCGAGTGCAACGGAAGTCATAACACACTACTACATGCAGCATTTACACAATCAAACCGGACATCAGTTGCCAGCACAGCAAAAGCAAGCGACAGCACGACACGTGCCCCGAAATCCGACACACCACAGCTGTCACGAGGAAACTCGCACGCGTCACTA
This sequence comes from Hydraecia micacea, assembly GCA_914767645.1. Taxonomy (NCBI): domain Eukaryota; kingdom Metazoa; phylum Arthropoda; class Insecta; order Lepidoptera; family Noctuidae; genus Hydraecia; species Hydraecia micacea. Next base: position 20,721,478 of record OU611775.1, on the reverse strand, counting down.
CAACAGGATATGCCGGATGTACTTTTACCTACGGCGCTGATCAAAGTCCAATCAGAGGATGGGTCATTCCAGATATTACGAGCACTATTAGATCAAGGCTCACAGATGTCCCTTATCAGCGAAAACGCAGCTCAAATGTTGGGCATATCACGAAAGAACAGCTCAGGCGTCATCTGGGGGATAGGAGAAAAGGAAGCAAACTGCAAAGGAGTAATAAATATCAAGTGTGCATCAGTTCACAACAACTTTGAGTTTGAAGTAGAGGCTTATATCATGAACAAATTAATAAAAAACTTGCCTAATCGCACGTTCAAAAAACCAACATGGACCTTTTTGGACAATATCACTTTAGCAGACCCCGATTTTAATATAAGTCGATCAGTTGACTTACTCTTAGGCAGCAGTGTCTATTCAAAATTATTATTAGAAGGGGTTTGCAGAGAAACTGAGGAGTCTGCATCAGCACAGAATACACGAGTAGGCTGGATATTAAGCGGAGATATCATACAAACATTTCAGTGTAACGTCATCTTACATAACCTGGACGATATTCAGCAATTCTGGGAAATAGAAGACATATCAGACAAAACCATACTATCATCAGGAGATCAGCAAACAATTGACTACTATCAGGAAACTACAACCCGTCAAGAGGATGGTCGATATCAAGTAAGATTACCTCTGAAACAAAATTTTGCAGAGATGCTGGGAGCTTCAAAACCAAAAGCAATAGCGCAGTTCAAATCGCTAGAGAGGAAACATAAGCAGCATCCCAATATCCAAGAAGAGTATCAAAAATTCATGACCGAATATCAAGAATTAGGTCACATGACAATTTCCAGAAGCAATTTACAACCAGATTGCTTTTTGACCCATCATAGCGTATTGCGGCCCGATTCGACCACTACCAAATTAAGGGTCGTATTCAATGCGTCAGCCAAGACATCATCAGGCAACAGCCTAAATGACGTCATGGAGGCTGGGCCAAACTTACAGCAAGACCTTCTGTCGCTAATTCTTAAATGGAGGCAGTACAAATTTGCATACACAGCAGATATAGAAAAAATGTTCCGCCAAATTAAGATACATGAAGAAGATCAAGCGTTACAGAAGATAGTTTGGCGTAACTCAATAGCAGAGCCTATACAGGAATATCAACTAACCACAGTAACCTATGGCACCAAGGCCGCACCATATTTATCATTAATGACATTAAAACAGCTCGCGCAAGATGAAAAACCAAACTACACGAGCAGTTTAGCGACAGATGTACTAGAAAACTCGTTTTACGTCGACGATTTATTACACGGATCGCATACATTAAAATCAGCACAAAAACTTACAAGCGACTTAATTAAACTTTTGAGATCGGGAGGTTGCAACCTCAGGAAATGGAAATCAAATGTTCCTGAGTTGTTAGATCACATACCATCCGAAAACAACACTCAAGATAGTTTTAATTTCAAGCAATCAAAACAAACTAAGACCTTAGGGATTATCTGGGACCCCAAGGAAGACACTTTTCATTTCGAAATGAAAATTGAACTATCAACTAAAACAGTGACTAAAAGAGCATTGTTATCAGATATATCGAAGTTATTCGATCCCTTGGGATGGCTATCACCACTGTCCACAAGGCTTAAAATCATTTTTCAAAACTTATGGCTGCGCAACCTCAACTGGGACGATCCATTACCAGAAGATATACTAAATGAATGGATGGACATCAAAGGCAACCTTAATCGTGTAAATCAATTACAAGTGCCGCGTTGGATAAGCACAACAGAACGTGACAGTATTGAATTACATGGTTTTTGTGACGCGTCACAGAAGGCATACGCGTGCGTAATATATGTTCGTATCAAGGGGAGTAAGCAGTCACAACCAACACTGCTAGTTGGAAAATCTAGACTTGTTCCGACCAGCAAATCAGTATCATTGCCAAGATTAGAGCTATCAGGAGCTCTTTTGCTATCAAAACTAATGGCAAAGGTTCAGCAGTGTCTATCAAATTACAACATCAGCATTTACGGATGGGCTGACTCTATGATCGTGCTAGGCTGGCTGAATGGCGAACCAACAAGGTGGAAAACATTTGTAGCCAATCGTGTACGTGAGATAACTGCTATCATGCCTGCCAATTGCTGGAACTACGTTAAATCAGCAGATAATCCAGCGGATTGTGCCAGCCGAGGCTTGAACGTGAGCCAGCTTGAGGAGCACACTCTGTGGTGGAAGGGTCCTTCGTGGCTATCTAGCATCATGGCAGAGAAAGAATCAAAATCAATATTCACAACAGATGAAGAAATCAAAACTAACAATATCAATAAATTACAAGTGAATCTAACTCAGAAAAATGACGACAGCTGCAGTATAATAAGTCACCTGATATCAAAGTACAGTTCATTCACACAACTTATAAACGTTTATGCAAGGCTTTTACGGCTGTATAGACGTTTGCGATTTAAAGAAATAGCAAAAACAAAACATTTGACGCTTCAAGAAATAAGAGAAGCAAAATTAAAGTTAATCAAATATGTTCAAGAAACAGATTTTCCACAGGAAATAAATAAATTGCAACAAAGCAAACCTATATCAAGCAAGAGCAAAATACTGGATTTAAATCCGTTTCTTGATCAAGACGGCATTCTTCGAGTCGGCGGGAGGCTCAAACATGCCAACATAGATCATCAGATGAAACATCCAATAATCCTATCAAAAAGCAGTCGTGTAACAGAAATACTGATAGATGAGGCTCACGTTCTAGCATTTCATGGTGGACCTCAACTAACATCAGCATTCATACGACAAAAGTATTGGATTGTAGGCGGAATCAGAGCAGTAAAATTCCGAGTTCGACGTTGCGTTAAATGCCGTCGCCACAATCTTAGCAATCAGCATCAAATTATGGGAGATTTACCATCAGAAAGAACAAATCCGTCACGTCCCTTCCAAAATGTCGGTGTAGACTATACGGGGCATGTCTTTATCAAGGCTAACAAGGGCCGTGGAATAAAAACCATCAAGGGTTATGTCGCCGTATTTATTTGCATGGCTACTAAAGCCGTCCACCTGGAGTTGGTGTCGGATTTGACATCATCATCATTCCTCGCTGCTCTTCGCAGAATGATTGCTCGAAGAGGAGTCCCACGGAATATATTCAGCGACCAAGGTACCAACTTTATTGGAGCCAGTAAGGTCCTACAGGACGAGTATCATGAAATAAGAAGCACATTCAATCAAGAATTTCAGGCAGAAATAACAAAAATGGGAATCGAATGGCACTTTAACGCGCCTTCATGGCCATCAGCAGGAGGACTATGGGAGGCTGCCGTTAAAAGCCTAAAATATCATCTAAAGAGAGTTGTGGGGGAGCAAAAACTGACATTTGAAGAGTATAGCACAATACTATATCAGTTGGAAGCTTGTCTTAATTCAAGACCGATATGTCCATTAACCGAAAATTCAGCAGATTTGGACTTCCTTACCCCCGCACACTTCCTATCAAGTGGTCCAAATTTAACACTGTATGAAACTGAGAAGGATTTACGCACAAGATGGAATCTAACTCAAAGAATCTATCAAGATATTTGGAAACGCTGGCGGAGTGAATACATCACTCAATTAAATACAAGGAGCAAATGGAGACGCCCTCAAGAAAACATCAAAGTCGGTAACTTGGTGTTAATTCAAGACGCCAATCTACCACCAGGCAAATGGGCAATGGGAAGGGTCCTATAAGTACACCCGGGTAGTGATGGGTACGTCAGAGTAGTCACACTACAAACAAGAAATGGAACAAATCAAATCAAATCAAATCAAAATATTTTTATTTCACATAAACCAACATGGGCACTTATGAAACGTCAGATGCTAGGTGCACGGTTCCAATTGGTCGTTTCCTATGGAGAAGAACCGGCAAGAAACTCCATGGTTACTCTTTTAAAAAATAATTGGCTTTTACAATGTTTTCAAGTTACAGTAGGTATGGGAGGACAACGTAGGCCTGTCAACAAGTACAGGTAAGTACTTGATACAATAAAAAATGGTCTACAGATCTAAAGTCTAGGTACAAGGCTTACAAAGTCCTCACATTTACAAAATAAGAATGTATCAAAAGGATAAATAAAATATAAAAAACTACTAAAACCAAGAGATATGATTGCCATTTCAACTAATAAATAGGTGAAAAATTAAAATTGTCTGTATATAATGTCAAATAATAAAAAGATTATGTCAAAGAAGTATGTACAAATAAAAAATAAACATCGTAATTTGAGAACAGTTAATAGACATTTACGTAGTTATGCCGTTAATGAGGTGCCAGGGAAGCCACATGTGCAGAAGGAATTATTGCCAAACTACCTTGTCTTCAACGTAGTCTTTAATCTTATTGTTCTGTTAATAACCCATGATTGGACGAATTTAATGAGTGAATGTCTGTATGCGCTCGCTAAGTCGGCACGCGATTGGCTGTGCCGTATCCACGAGCGGCTAAACATTATGGCGCGAAAGCGACGAGCGCGCCATCTGCAGAAGGAGTGAGAACGCACAGCGACGCTTAGTCTGTTTGCCGCCATTACCCGATGAACTATCTAATTTTTGGCTCCGTGAGTGAAAATTGATAAAAACCAGGACAAATTGTGCATCACCGTGTGGTGTTATTCGTGCCAGTCTCCGTGATCAACGGTCCACTCAAAAGACCATTTTGATCCATTGAGAAGCCGTGCTGCAGCAAGAGAAAGGTGAGTCGTACTCAGATTTTTTGCTGTTGAATTTGTTCCTGGATTGGGTGAACGGTGAGCGCCGTTCGAACAGAACTCCTTAATTCATATTCTACGACCAGACCAGCGTTTCTTACAGTCCACTCCTCTATTCCACATTCTGGTCCTTCGAGCCGGATCTGGTTATTCCAGCCCGTATTTCTTAATTTTATTTTGCTAAAACCGCGCGTCCAAAATGGCGGAAGTTTTAGAAACGAAACGTAAAATCTTAATAGTTAGAAAGCAATATTTATTTACGAAGATACAAAAGCTATATGACTATTCCAAAAAGTTGGGAACAGATCCAGATACATTACAATTGTTTACGGTATTATTGTCGGAAATGGAAAGTGTTCGTGCGAAGTTTGAATCCACCATATTTGATTTGTACGAAATAGAAGTGCAAATAAAACCTACTGCAAAAATGTCAATTAGTGAACTTGAATCATTTGACGAAATGTATAATGCGTGTCAGTTAATCGCTAGTAAATATTCTAAATCAGAATCCGATTTCGGTACTGCGTCAGACAAAAATGACACACTTGTACCCGCACCCGCATTACCAAAAATAACATTATTCCAATTTGACGGAGAAGCTGAAAATTGGATAACTTTTTACGACACCTTTTCATCGTTAGTTCACAATAGAAATTTCTCAGATATCGATAAATTTCATTATTTACTTTCATGCGTCAAAGGTCCTGCTTTAAATATCGTTAAAAATCTACCTATCACTGCCGCTAATTACAAATTAGTTTGGCAAAGTTTAGTTGATAAATATCACGACCACAGAACACTAGCATGTAGGTATTTCGATAAAATGTTAAACTTCGCACCGTTAACTAAAGATTCTACGTCGAACTTAACTTCATTTATAGAAACCTTTGATTATTCACTTAAACCGATTCAAGCATTGAAAATTAATCACTTAGACGATTTCTTATTGTGTCATTTGGCATTACAACGACTCGACCCTCATACGCGAAAATTATTCGAAGAATGCCGTGATCAAAAGTTGATACCTACGTTTGCGGAACTAATAGCGTTTGTAAACAAACAAATTAAAGTTCTAGAACACACTTTTACAGACAGCTCATCGAATAACACGTCAAAGTCGAATAGTAATAATACACAAAATAAAAACCAAAGTAAATCTTCGTCTAAGTCAGTTCTTAATACGGCACGAGCTCCGCACAATAATAACAACCGTAATAATAATAACTTTTTGTCTTGCGTAATTTGTAAACAAAATCATATGATTTATCGATGTGAACAATTTCGTAAATTGTCTGTTGATGAAAGATTGAACCGTGTTCAGTCACTAAAACTTTGTCATAATTGTCTTAAATCTGATCATCAGTCTAATACTTGTAAAAGTACAATGAATTGCGGGGTGTGCGCATCATCGCATCATTATTTATTACATAAAGATAACGCGAAGGAAGAAAGCGCGGGAATGTCGTCCGTGACGAACTCCATCAACGTGCAGCCGTCTCTTGCGCACACACAGCAAGCGCTAGTGTCGTCTCACTTCGTAAGTGATGCAACACATGCACCGATACAGCAAGCATTAATTAATAACAACTGCGATTATGGAGTAGTGTTAGGTACTACACTTACGCATGTTATTGACTGTGTTGGTCAATATCAAGATTGCCGTGCAGTCATTGATTCAGGCGCTCAGAGTTCTTTTATAACTACTGAATGTGCTCAGAAACTAGGATTACAACGTAAAAAATGTCCTTTTTCCATTCACGGTATAGGTGGGAGCATAGTTAAAAATCAAGGCATGGTTACTTGTGTATTAAAACCAAGACATGCGAAGGGTCCAACCTTTAGTGTTAATTTAGTAGTTATTTCTAAGGTTTCCGCGGATATGCCTAATGTCTCTTTCACAGATAATGTCATTAACGAATATGACACTTATAAGTTAGCAGATCCATTGTTTTTTAAGCGTTCGCGTATAGATATTTTGTTAGGTAACGACATAGTGCCAGATATCATTAGAGATAAACCATTAGTTATTAAGAAGGGTATTCCGAGTGTTATTAAAACAGTTTTTGGTTATGTTATTAGCGGAAAATTATATCCACTTAATAATAATAGTTCGCAAAATCTTAATTTATCGGTTTCATATAACGAAGAACAGTCGATTGAGAAAACTTTACGCAGTTTTTGGGAAATTGAGGAAGTGCCGTGCACACCTTCAATAAATCCAATGGATGAGTTAGCCGATGAGATATTCTCTAAGGAACATACTCGGGAGTCGAACGGGCAATACGTAGTTCCGCTGCCTTTTGCGCCTGAGCGTTCGCCGCTAGGTGCAACGCGCACTGTGGCTGAGCGCCGGTTACTGTACACGGAACGTAAACTCGCGCGTACTACTGATTTAAATAAGAAGTATAAGGACTTTATGCGAGAATATGAAGACCTCGGTCATATGGAACTTTATCAGGGTAACAAGCCTAGCAAATACATTATTCCACATCACAGTATTTTGCGACCTACTAGTACCTCCACTCCCTTACGTGTAGTGTTCGACGCGTCCGCTAAGAGTAGCAATAACGTGTCATTGAATGACATACTATTAGTCGGCCCTAAGTTGTATCCAGATATTGCGGCAATCATTTTGAAATTTCGGCTATTTGAATATTGTCTAGTAAGTGATGTTTGTAAAATGTATCGTGCCATATTATTAAGAAAACAAGATCGCTTGTATCAACACATTTTATATCGGGAATCGCCTAACGATCCAATAAAATTATACGAACTAAAAACCGTGACGTACGGACTTAGTTGTTCACCGTTCTTAGCAATTCGGACGCTACTTCAGTTAGCTAACGATGAAGGAAAACGTTTTTCATTCGCTGCTCAGGTCCTCCGTGAGGGAGTTTACATGGACGATATTCTATATTCATGTAATACTTTTGAGCAAGCTTGCTTAGTACAGGATCAATTAATTGGTATTTTTAAAAGTGCCAACTTTACTTTAAAAAAGTGGATGAGTAACAGTGAGAAGTTACTACAACGCGTCCCCTCAGAAAATAGGGAGAATTCCGTAACATTCGTTAAAGATGAAAACGACAATACCATTAAGGTTCTAGGTCTAAAATGGATTCCAAAATCCGATAATTTTGTTTTTTCGGTTAATTTAACTGACAACGTGTCAACCAAACGATCAGTACTAAAATTGTTAGCGTCGATTTACGACCCCGTGGGTTTTATCGCACCATGCACTTTTGTGGCGAAGCAGATCATGCAAGAACTGTGGAAGCTAGGCATTGGTTGGGACGAAAAGTTGCCTGATAACATAAAAAAATCGTGGCAAAACTTTATTTTGGAACTTCCTCTGTTAAAGGAATTACGTATAGAGCGTCATATGCTATTACCAAGGGAGACGGAATGCGACTTAGTGGGATTTTGTGATGCTTCGTTGCGTGGCTATGCAGCATGCGTGTATGTTATCAGCCGCGACCAAAAGAATAACGTAAAGGTTCGTCTTGTGACCGCGAAGTCTAAAGTCGCACCAATAAAACCCGTCACGATTCCTCGGTTGGAGTTAATGGGTGCTGTTTTGTTGAGCAAATTAATAAAGTTCGTGGTTGACACATTCACTCGCGTTAAAATTAATAGAATAACAGCAGCTTCAGACTCGACAGTCGTACTGTCGTGGCTTCAAACGGAACCTTATAAACTGAAAACCTTTGTCAGTCATCGCGTTACGAAAATTATTGAAGTTTTACCCCCTCATTTTTGGCGGCATGTGTGTAGTGAACATAATTTAGCCGATATTTGTTCTCGCGGAGCGTCTCCGGAACAACTTGTCAGTTGTAATCAACGTTGGTTACAGGGCACTGATTGGATGTATCAAAATTATACCGATTGGCCCCTGACAGTGTTTGTTAATGAGAGTAATAATAAAGTACCGGAATTAAAAACGTCTATTAATTTCTTGACTGAACATAAAAATAATGATAATTTTAATGAGTCTAAAACAGAATTTTGTGAAAGAATCTTTCAACAGTTTTCATCATTTTCCAAATTGCAAAGATCGTTTGCTTGGATTTTAAGATTTAAACGAAAAACTAGTGACATGAACACTATCCATAAATCGGGAGTATTATCAACCTTCGAACTAAACGAAGCTCTTGATAAGTTAATAAAATTAGTTCAAAATGCTTATTTTGAAGCGGAATTAAAATTGATTAAAGATAAGAAACACGTTTCATCGTTACGAAAGTTATCTCCATTTATTGATTCCAACGACTTCCTCAGGGTAGGGGGTCGTATCGGTCATTCCGAACTCCCGTATAATTCTAAACATCCGCGGCTTCTTCCAAAACACAGTTTATTTACCAAACTATTAATCAGTTATTTACATAAAAAATATTTACATGTAGGACCGCGAACATTGCAAAGTATAATTAATGAAAATTTTTGGATATTGTCTGCTCGTAGCGTCATTAGATCCGTTTTATCTAAATGTAAAACGTGTTTTAAATGTAAACCGTCTTTACTGCAACCCGAAATGGCACCTTTGCCACCAACTCGGTTGATACCTAATAAGGTATTTTCTAACGTCGGAGTTGACCTCGGAGGTCCTTTTTTAATTAAAGAAAGCTTACGTCGCAATGCTAAAGTGACAAAGGCGTATTTAGCACTGTTTGTCTGTTTTTCAACAAAAGCAGTACATCTGGAAGTATTATCTTCTCTCTCCGCAGACTGTTTCCTTGCGTGCTTAGACAGATTCGTAGCTCGTAGAGGTCTATGCGCTGTTCTACACTCTGACTGTGGTACTAATTTTATTAGTGCAAGTAAACATCTATCTGAAATGAACAGGTTTTTGCGTGAGAATCAAGATGATATTTCGGATGGCTGCTCTAAAAGACAGATTGATTGGAAATTTAATGTTCCCAGCGCTCCCCATATGGGTGGTCTCTGGGAAGCGGGCATAAAGTCAGCAAAATATCACTTAGTACGAAGTGTGGGGGAAAAGTCATTAACGTTTGAAGAACTTTCCACGATATTTTGTAAGGCGGAAGCCATTTTAAATTCGCGTCCCTTGTGCCCATTACCTGCTAGCGATAATCCCAACGAATTTAATGTTTTAACCGCCGGACACTTTCTCATTGGTCGAAGCTTGACATCTATACCCGAGTACAACGTTCAAGAGGTAAACATTCACAGACTGTCACGTTGGCAGTATATTCAAAGATGTTCCCAGCTTTTCTGGAAACGTTGGAGTCATGAATATTTAAATACTCTTCAGCAGAAAGCTAAGTGGTTTACGTCTTCCTCTAACCCAAAGGTTGGAGATTTAGTAATAATAAAAACTGATAATGTTCCCTCCTGTAATTGGCCTCTTGGCAAAATAGAAAAATTACATCCAGGTCCCGACGGTATAGTTCGGTGTGTAACGCTGCGCACTGAAAAAAGTGTCTTACAAAGACCAACTAATAAACTCTGCTTATTACCTTATACCAACTAGATTCAAATAAAATATTTTTGTTAGATATAGGTACCTAGTTTAGTGTTTTATGTTAGAGCTCTCTTTAATGATATAGGTAATAAGGTAATCTTAGTTTTCTTTTCTGAAACCATCACTATGGTTTCGGTAGGGGGTATGTTCTGTTAATAACCCATGATTGGACGAATTTAATGAGTGAATGTCTGTATGCGCTCGCTAAGTCGGCACGCGATTGGCTGTGCCGTATCCACGAGCGGCTAAACATTATGGCGCGAAAGCGACGAGCGCGCCATCTGCAGAAGGAGTGAGAACGCACAGCGACGCTTAGTCTGTTTGCCGCCATTACCCGATGAACTATCTAATTTTTGGCTCCGTGAGTGAAAATTGATAAAAACCAGGACAAATTGTGCATCACCGTGTGGTGTTATTCGTGCCAGTCTCCGTGATCAACGGTCCACTCAAAAGACCATTTTGATCCATTGAGAAGCCGTGCTGCAGCAAGAGAAAGGTGAGTCGTACTCAGATTTTTTGCTGTTGAATTTGTTCCTGGATTGGGTGAACGGTGAGCGCCGTTCGAACAGAACTCCTTAATTCATATTCTACGACCAGACCAGCGTTTCTTACAGTCCACTCCTCTATTCCACACTTATAATATGCTTTATTGATAAGGACACGTTTGACGAGGGTTTTGAACTTTCCGCCACTAAGGTCTGTAACCGATTTTGGCAACTTGTTATAAAAACGGATGCTGTTTACAAGAAATGACTTACTAGTCTTAGTTAATCTAAATTTAGGTATCACAATTTCATTTTTACTACGTGTATTTATATTATGGAAATCGCTTCTTATTTTGAAAAGTCCTAAGTTTTTGCGAACATACAAAATACTTTCTAAGATATAAAGAGAAGGCAGAGTTAGTATATCAATTTCTTTGAATTTGTTTCTAAGAGACTCTCGAGGACCCATTTTATAGATTGCGCGGATTGCCCTCTTTTGTAAAATAAAAATTGAATCTACGTCAGCTGCCGATCCCCACAGCAGAACACCATAAGACATAATACTGTGGAAATAAGCAAAGTATACTAACCTAGCTGTGGCTATATCTGTCAACTGCCTTATTTTTCTTACTGCATATGCAGCTGAGCTTAATCTACCTGAAAGAGCTCTAATGTGTGCGCCCCATTGTAATTTTGAATCTAAAGTAATTCCCAGAAATACAGTTTCCGTAACAGCATCTAGTTTTTTACCAACAAGTTTTAAATTCAGACCAACCTGAGGTACATTTGGTAATGAGAACTGAAGACATTTAGTTTTGTTCGCATTAAGTAAAAGATTATTAGCTGCAAACCATTTCGAAAGAACAGCCAGACTATCGTTGACATGTAAGACATCCGTATCTTTTCTATCTACTTTAAAAATAAGGGAAGTGTCATCAGCGAATAAAATGATGTCCGATAAGTTAGCCATCATGTAAGGAAGGTCATTAATATATACTAGAAATAGGAAAGGGCCAAGAATTGAGCCTTGAGGCACGCCCATCTTAACTAGAGACCCCGATGACGTCGCCCCGTTAACGTTTACTATAACAATGAAACGGCCCATTGTCAAGCTAACCCCATTGCTAGATTGCGAAGACAAAGAAGACCACAAACAAGTGTCAGCTTCGGTCCAACAGGACACTCAACTATCACCACAACTAAGCCAAACCCAAAGAAGAAAAGGGCTTAGTTACACTTTCTCTGCAATGTTGTACTTACTATTCCTGATTCTATCATTAACATGCAACGCACAAGCTGCATACAACATAACACAATTACAAGGGAAACAAGCAATTTACTTTGACAAAATATCAGAAATGAATCTAATACAAGATCAATGGAAAATAGTAGTATATTACGACATGCAGCCGTATTGGCACGGGTGTAAAATATTAAACATCTATATGAAACACCTTGAAAGCCTATGTACACAAACAAGAAGCAAATCCCACTGTGACGTTATCATGTTACAACTGCGTCACGGATTCACGGAACTGGAGTACTACGACCATATGTTACTCAGTCAGCACTTTGAAGCACATACGCGCAACCGCCGAGGTCTTATCAATGGGATAGGATACGTTGCCAATAGTCTGTTCGGCGTACTAGACGAAAGTTTCGCCGAACAATATCAACGAGACATTACCTTAGTCAGGCAAAATCAAAATCATCTGGCCAATCTTTGGCGCAATCAAACATCTATCATTGAAGCAGAAAACAATTTGCTTAAACGAGTTGAACACACAATCGAAAAACAACATAAAATATTTAATCAGCACTTGATAACCATAGATCAAGCCGTCATCACATTAAAGAATGAGGTTGAAAAAGTAGCAATCACAGAAGACTTCATTTTATCAACTATAATTGCAAACAACATTTTAAGCAGTTTAAAGAACATTCAAGATTCTTTGCTGGATTCAATCACTAACGTCCAACATTTCAATGTTCATATTATAACACCGTCTCAACTACAAGATGAGCTAAATATTATTTCAAATCAAGTGCCCAAAGACCTATCATTGCCTATCAACAATATCGTATCAGATTTAAACAAGATCTATCAAATTATGCAAGTAAGAGCACGCATGACACGCGAGTACTTCATATTTGAAATAAAAATCCCACTAGTAAACAGAGAGAGTTACGAGATTTATCATATGATACCTATTCAACATCAAGATAGTAGTTGTATGATTAATATAGCACTAATATCAGAATTCATTGCAATGAACCTCAAAAGGGATACATACTTACCTATTTCCGCAAATGAACTTCAAAAATGCATACGGTTAAATACTAATACAAACCTATGTCAGTTACAAAGACCTATCTATCAACGAGACTCGGACAACAACTTCTGCATCAAAAATCAAGAAGGAAATACCTGTACAACTATCAGCACAACATGCAAAACAACATGGACAGAACTTAATGTGATAAACACATTCATAATAACATGTTGCGGACAATGCACTCTGAGGATCATATGTGGGGATCAAGTTACCACTGAACAGGTGACCGGAGTCAATGTTATCGCGCTCGGAAACAACTGTGTCATCAAGGGTGAGACCTTTATGATTACGGCACACAAACAACAAACGACTGAGATGAATGTTAAGCCCGATGTTATTGCCGTAGAGATCCCTCCTGTCAATAACATTATCAATTTAACAGTACCGCACTACGAATACAAAGAAGAAAATTATCAGTCATCATTGCAAAGTATCACCACGCAAATAGAACAGATGAAAGCAGCCTCGGAACAGGTAACCATCGCCGACGAGGTGTCGATTCACGATATACACCTGTACGTGGCCATCTACTCCGTGGGGGCGGCAGGGCTAGCGTTCGCAGTGTTCGCATGCGTACGCTGGCGAAGGCGCCGCACCATGCACCTGGAGCCTACACCTGAGCAACTCTCCGTACACTACCGAGCCAGTACCAGTGACCTTAGTGCGGGTGGTGTACCAAATCAAAGTGTACAGTGCACGAGTGAAGTAATTCAAAATGATCAGTGCGCGATAGTAGAAACCAATTCAAATGCTTTCGTAACTGATAGAGCAACTTCCCCCATTATCAAAAAATGTAGTTTTAGGACATCACCTAATAACTTAGCAACATAAGCAAAAATTGTTCCATCACCTTATAGCATCAGATCATTCTAACACCGGCATCTCCTAGCATCTCTAAGCGTCGTCAGCATCAGTCATCTCGCGCCCGGGAGTATGTACGGTGCAACCGCACATTGTATAAATGCACTCTCATCAAAATTGCATTGTAATAAATTTACATTCATTTTACATCAAAATCAGTTCACATTCGGACCGCGTCATAGCAACACCTCATTATCATTAGTTAAGGTCGTGGACTCAATACACGAATCAAGTGAAATACATAGTTTTACTTAATATCATTCAGCATCCCTATCAATCAATAAAAGACGTCCGGTGACAACCGTACACTATGTTTAAAATAATAGCTATGTTTCATATCCATACATTTAATAGACTGAGGGAACAGCTTGGACTATGCATATTATGTGGCTCCATTCAAAGAGTCACTAAATATGTCAATATTAAAGTATGAAACTGTACTCCAAAATTTAAGATAATACACAGCAACATTTGTTTTTAATTAACAGATTTGCAATTTACAGAATATCCACATTATATATTTTATCAACATTTATTTTGCTTACAGTAAAATAACATCCGATGAATACAACATAATCACCTCAAAAATAATTTCTTTGTTCCCTAAAGAAAATAGTGGAATATAAATAATAATAATAATATTCCACAACTATCACACAACGCCATCTAGTCCCAAGCTAAGCAGAGCTTGTGTTATGGGTACTAGACAACTGATAAACATACTTGTCGGCGCGTCTATAGAATTGGTTCGGTGATGCCAACCTCTTTGGTTAATGTTGTTTTTTTTTAGAAGATAATCTGTCAACTGTCTATTTGACGTAACACCATGTACTGGGGAGGCGGCCCGCCATTAGAGAATAACAAAAAGGACGTGAGGGATAGATTCACATGGATCGATCGAAAAAGACGATATTGATTGGAGGAACTGTGCTGTGATATCCAATTGTGTGTAAATTGATTGCGCTCGCGCCCCACGTACTTGGTGGAACGTCGTTTTCGCATTATAGTTAATTAAATAATTGGATTAGACATTTTGTGATTGTTCATAAAGGCGTTCATATACTTTCAACTCCTCGCCCGCAAACCCACGCAACATTACCTCTTCTGATAAAGATGATCCATTGCCTTTATCAGAAGTGGGATACAGAGGGCTAGATATTGAGGAGATTTGTGAGATTCCATTAGAAGAACCTGTGATCAATGAAGTTTCGAAGGGAAAACATGATGAAAGTCTCCTTGGGAACAAGGATACTCTTTTATCACGCCTGCAGACTGCAACTCAAGCTACTCCAAAGAAAAGCATCACCTTAATGAAACTCGGTTTGGGGGAACTTGCTTCTATCGTGGATGTAGAGAACACAAGCTAGAAGAATGGCGCAACCGACGCGATACAGATAATCAAAAGTCAAGACTATCGGAGAAGGAAAACTGTTACCTGTTTTAGGAAGCCTGGACACATTAGTACAACCTGCCCAGAAGAGAAGTCTGGAACTGAACAGCATGCAGCACGCAGATAAGTACAGATTTGCAAACATAAAATAACAGGAGGTACCCTGTCAACATCAAATGGTGAGGTCATTTTGTTTCTTTTTGATAGTGGCGGTATTACAAAAATATAGAAAGTTCTTCATAGATGGTGTGCCTTATACGTGGCGTGACTATGACCACAGGTGAGTTACCTTATAGACCCATGTAAGACTGTTCAGAGGCGTCTTTATCGGTTATCAATTGATGAAAAAGAAATCGTTAGAGATAAAGCGCTGGCTTTAATAAATTCTGCCTCAAACATAACATTGAATTGCACCTGGTTGCTACAGGGCTAATGGACAGGTTGAACGCTTAATGCGTACACTTAAGAGCCCTTGAAACGTAGTAGAAAATGATTCTAATAAAGTTTGGTGCGACGAACTTGATGATGTTCATCTTGCTCTTAATAGTACTCGATCTAGGATAACGGGATACACACCCACTGAACTCATGTTAGGTATTCAAGCCCAGTCGTTGGGTATCTCTAAAATTTCATCCAATATCAGTACGAATACTCCCACCCGCGCAAATTTAGAATCTATCGAAACGTCGCATGCATCCAGCGAAATTAAACAGGCTGCAGCAGCCGATACTCAAAGATTAACCACGGTAGGGCACAAGTACGGCCTTTATGTAAGATTTGCTTTTATCAAAGGTTGAGAACGCAACCAAACCAAACTATCGTGTAAAAATTCCGGGGTCCGTTTGTTATAACTCGTGTGCTTGAAATCTTTTGTGACGAACTGAAATCCATGACTGGTACGAACCGCATAAGCAAATACATGCGTCTAGTACCCAGAGGGTTTGAAGGATTAGTAGAATTAGCATCAAATATGATTAATGATAAGGAGGCCGAGACGGCGCGTAATTTGAAACAACTTGAAGAAATTATAATTATCACCTATTGATAGCGATAGTGATACTCTCTCGGTGTCCAGTGAGGGCGCACTCTGACCGCTAGTTCAGGAACCCTTACAGCTTCGCACTCTAAATCACATTCGTTCATTCATCAAGCGGATGTACATTAAAATGAAAGTACGGTGTATAGATTCTTCATAAACACGCAAACACAGTAGAATTTGCTAAGCGTAGACGGAAGGGCCCAGTACGCCCGGTCTACGCCGCGTAGTGAGTTGGTGGCTAGTCGTAAGGGCCCAGTACGCCCGGTCTACGCCGCGTAGTGAGTTGGTGCCTAGTCGTAAGGGCCCAGTACGCCCGGTCTACGCCGCATAGTGAGTTGGTTGTTGGTCGAAGGGGCCTAGTACGCCCGGTCCATACAACATGGTATGTTGGTGGTTGGTCGAAGGGGCCCAGTACGCCCGGTCCACACCGCATGGTACATTAGTGGTTGGTCGAAGGGGCCCAGTACGCCCGGTCCACACCGCATGGTACGTTAGTGGTTGGTCGAAGGGGCCCAGTACGCCCGGTCCACACCGCATGGTACGTTAGTGGTTGGTCGAAGGGGCCCAGTACGCCCGGTCCACACCACGTAGCAATTTGGTGGCTAGGTAAAGGTGCATAGTACGCCAGCCTACGCCGCATGGCGATTTAGTGATTTGACGAGAGGGCCAAGCACGCCCAGCACACGTTATGTTTTATTGATGGGGTTGAGGCTGTGCTGATATTCTTAGTGAGAGACCTTAAATGTTAGTCTATACGTGTGCATGTCAGGAATGGACGAGCTGACTAATGGAATGTTATTTCCTCTGGTAATTCAGATGCGCAATATCATTATGCGCACGAGGACGTGCGATAGTCAGGGTGGCCGTGTCGGCGCGTCTATAGAATTGGTTCGGTGATGCCAACCTCTTTGGTTAATGTTGTTTTTTTTTAGAAGATAATCTGTCAACTGTCTATTTGACGTAACACCATGTACTGGGGAGGCGGCCCGCCATTAGAGAATAACAAAAAGGACGTGAGGGATAGATTCACATGGATCGATCGAAAAAGACGATATTGATTGGAGGAACTGTGCTGTGATATCCAATTGTGTGTAAATTGATTGCGCTCGCGCCCCACGTACTTGGTGGAACGTCGTTTTCGCATTATAGTTAATTAAATAATTGGATTAGACATTTTGTGATTGTTCATAAAGGCGTTCATATACTTTCAACTCCTCGCCCGCAAACCCACGCAACATTACCTCTTCTGATAAAGATGATCCATTGCCTTTATACTTATATATTTCTAAATACATACATATTTATATAGATAAATTACAACCAGACACAGAACAAATGATCGTGCTCATCACACAAACATTTGTCCTGGGTGGGAATCGAACCCACGACCTCCGGCATAGCAGTCAGGGTCACTAACCACTAGACCATCAGGCCTGGCCTGATATATTATGTACCTCCAGTAAAAAAAAGGGAATCTATATCTGGAAAACCTTTGTTTTCCAAAGGAAAATTAGTTGATAAAATTCGGAACACTTTATATAAATCAGGAGAAAAAAGAAAAATATCCCCTGATGAAAATGAAAACTCTTTAAAGAAAAAAAGACTTAGTGAACTTCAAGGTCTAAACTTAATAGTAGTTGATGGGGGAACAGAAAATTATTAATAGTCCATGTTTTACAAAGCTTCAAAATTCGCTCAGAAAACGTTAATTTGTGGGACAATTAGTTTTACTTACCTACTGATTGTCCTTTTTATAACCTGTTTTGTTTATTTTACTCCAAACACTTTTCTGTTTCACCAGTGTATAAGAAAGAGGTTACCAATTAGTATTTATTGTTGCTTTTGTAGTTCTTAGTAGTTATATATAACTTGTGACTAGTCTTGAATTTGCTTAGTAGAAATTGATAGACTGATGGTATAATTTATTAAAATTAAATAATAGTCCGGTCATTTAAAGTAGTTAAACAAGTAATACTTATTCTTTGTATGTTACAGCATCAGGTCTATTTTTTATCATTATCAAATTATCATTCAATAATATTTTGTAGATAAAAACACAGACAAGATACATTTTCTTCAAAATAATAACGAGCCATGGTCGCAGATATTAGAATATTGGCAGGATACCTTCATCATCCAGAAAGATACTGAATATAAAAACATTTCAGAGTTCATTGAGGGGTGGCGTATATTGAACGACCCCAGAAGTGAAGTCTTAGTAAGTATATTATTTTCATACAAGTAGGAATTACAAATGGATTCCTATTAGGAAATATTATTATACCTATATACGAGTATAATATGGAAAATCAAAAAACGCTGTATATCACTCTACAATTAAACCTTTATTTCAGATTAATCTAGATTTTAACATGATGTACCCAAATTCGTCCAACAAGTTTTTTAATAATTGGGAAATATTTATAAACAGAATTATAAGCATCAAATTTCCTAAACAATGTGATGATATATGATTATGCCATTTTTAATATTATGCAAACAAGAACCAACCCACCTGGTTCTACATAATTGATTAAAAAATATTTTAAAAGGAAACATGTGGTATGAAAAATAAACCTTTCAACGATTTTTTAGATTGTCAGGTTACCATGGGACGTGGATCTTGTTAGTTTATTGAACAACAATGTTACATGGGTTGATATCCTTGTCATAGAAACGTTTTGTTCTGTTAAAATTGTCATATCATTTTGATCTATACAGGGTCAATAGAAGTTGCATTTTTTAAAGCATATATCTCATCTTGATTTTGGCATGTGTGTGGATTGGTTGCTGTTTGCATAAGTAGGTCCTACCTACTGACATAGTTACACTTCAAACAATAATTGTGTAAAACAACATTACGACTATCAGTGTTATCAAAAATCTTATTGTGGTCTAACATGTTAATATCGAGAACAGAAAATGATTCCTTAGTACTATTTACACTATATACGATTATTTAGGGCAATTAGATTGTATGACACCGCTAGCTCCACAACCACAACACTTCACTGAACTTTTATCGGTTATATCTTTAATATTTTTGCAAGAGTTGCGAGTATGTCCGACTTCACGGCAATAAACACAAAATAACCATTTCCATTCTCCAGACGAGGGCTCCACTGTACCTCCACACCCGACGCATTTTGATAGTAGGTATTTTTTTTTGGATAGAATAGACCCTTTTTAGTGTAATTTGAAAACCGCAAATTCTGAAAAACCATAGGGGCCGAGAAAAAAATTCCGTTTTTTTTTTTTTTTAAAACCACACCCACTACACACTAAAACAACATAATATACAAAATAACACATTAGTAATGACAACTTAGGATGCAAGAGCGAGCGAAGCGAGCTCAGGACTTGGGGCACCCCGACTCGGACAGGTTAGGTTAGAAGGGGATGGCGGGGTCTAGTGAGCGAGCGAAGCGAGCGAACAGACCCCGCCATCCCCTTCGTGGTTATTATTTTTTTGAAACCCTAGAGCCCCGCGAAGCGGGGCTCCTACTACGCCTTTTAAGCAACTTTTATGTTTTTTGAGGTTAGGTTACACAGAAATACTCCGCACTCCGCAAACGAAAAAATAAAACTTTGGGAATTTTTTTCTCAGCTCCTATGGTTTTTCAAAATTTTCGGTTTTCAAATTTACACTAAAAAGGGTCTATTCTATCAAAAAAAAAATTGCTACTATAAAAATCGCAGGTTTTCAAAAAAAAAAAAACTGGGAATTTTTTTCTCGGCCCCTATGGTTTTTCAGAATTTGCGGTTTTCAAATTACACTAAAAATGGTCAATTCTATCCAAAAAAAAATACCTAGTATCAAAATGCGCCGGGTGTGGAGGTACAGTGGTTCCCAGACGAGTTTTTGCTATTGTTTACCACAGTCGGCAGGGGCTACGGGCTAAGCACTACGCATAGCGCTCGTCGACGCAGTAGGTATGTCTGCCGGCGCACTCGTCGCGGTCTCGCGGAGGCCGAGATGCGAAAGCGCGCGCGGGCGGCGCGGGCGACGCAGGCCGGCGCAGCGCTAGCGGCCGCGCACGTCTTTCTATACTTCGGACAGTCCTTTATGTTTAGCGCCTTCTCAACGAACATAGATCTATGTTGTAAACGGACTCATGGGTTAACGTTTCCATATGCTTCGATGAGACGTCGACGTTGTTGGCCGACGTAGTAAAACAGGCTCTGAACCAATTGACGGTTCGATTCCACTTGAACCTTGGCGACCGCCTCCAGAAACGACGTAGCGTCCCTTCCGATAACGGCGCGGACGTCGGGGACGCCGGCGCGCCTCTCATGGTGTTGTCATCGTTGCCTCTACTTTTACGGTCGAGGCAATATTGTTACCTACACAATAGTCAACTAAACACTAGGAAACACTATTTATTTACGTTACGATGTGCACGAAAGTTCTCGTAATGAAGAAAACCGTTACTTTGTAAATAGGTACTTTGAGTTGGCGTCGTATCGGTCGCGTTGAAGCGCCAGTTTGTACTTTGTATGGTCACATGAAATAAAGTTTTGCGGCATATTAATACACGGTAAGTACTTATAATCGTTCACACAATACAAAACATAGAAAATTCGAGTGGAACACTGAGACAGTGCAAAACTCGTGCCGTTTGCGATCGTGATTTCAGCCGGACTGACGGGCGCGGAGAGGGGTGCGGGCGACGCGACGGAGCAATCTGCGAAGGGCGCGGGAAGCGGGCGCGTGGATACGATACGCGTGTTTATTCGCCTCAGAGTACATGATTCGCCTCGCCATAATGTTCGTGTGCGAATGTCAAAATATTCCGGCCCACCAAAGGCGGGAAATAAAAATTTTATACGCATAAAACTATACAGAAGCTAAATTATTTGTCACAGTCCGGTCTACAAATAATCTCATGCTGGCGTCAGTTTTGACGTTTTTATTTTTAGTGGAATACCAATTTTTTTTTTTGATGTCATGGCTAAAGTTTAGCAGAATACCGATTTGGTACATTTTTTGTTTTCGGTCTAGTCGCAATCTCATTGCAGTAAACGTCACGTTTGACTTACTTTGTTGGTTTAGTAGAATACCTTTTGTGACATTTTGGAACTTTTGAGGCACTGCGACTTGAATGTGAACGGTTTTTAGTTAGCAGAATTGGCCTTCTGCTCTACCACTAGTGTTGACCGCGGATGCTAGCAGCGTAGGGGAGGGTGCAGTGATATCGCATATCACAGCGACAGGAGAGCGTCCGATAGCATACGCGTCGCGATCATTAAGTGCGGCCGAGCGTGCATATTCACAAATAAACAGAGAAGCACTCGCGATAGTTTTCGGGATCAGAAAGTTTCATCAGTACCTATACGGGCGTAAGTTTGCACTACGGACAGATCATAAACCATTAACGCATATTTTCGAAAATAAAGTAGACATTCCGGTAATGGCAGCGTCGCGGTTGCAACGATGGGCGATTCTATTATCAGGTTACAATTATGAAATTGAATATGTATCATCTAAGAAAAATTGTGCTGATGCTTTATCAAGGCTGCCGCAGAGTAAACAACCGAGTGAGGGCACAGAGATCACATATTTAAACTTTGTTGAAGATTTCCTGCCAGTAACTAATCACGAGATTAGGAAGCAGATGGCGACCGATACACTACTCAGCAGAATTATACTTTATGTGCAGTCGGGTTGGCCTGCATGGTGTATGGATGAACAAGTAAAGCCGTATTATCTTAGGCGGAACGAATTGTATATAGATTGTGGCTGCTTAATGTGGGGCTGTCGTATAATTATACCGCGATCGTTACGGAAAACGGTACTTGCTCAATTACATACAAGTCACATGGGAATTGTTAAAACAAAATCAGTAGCACGTAGTTACGTATGGTGGCCGAACATTGATAGTGACATTGAAACACTATGCCGTAGTTGCGAGACTTGTGCGATAAAGGGCGTTGCACCGCCACGAGCTCAGCCACAACCCTGGCCGCACATGGTGCAGCCATGGACTCGGTTGCACGTCGATTTCATGGGACCTTATAGAGGTAGTGCATTCATGATTCTAATCGATTCAACTGCGAAATGGCTAGAAGTAAATGAAATGACTGCGCACTAATGCGACACAGGTGATAAAGGTTTTACGTACTATCTTTGCTAGATTTGGCCTTCCAGTAGAATTAGTTTCCGACCAAGGGCCACCATTCACAAGTAAAGAGTTTAGCGACTTTTTGACAAATAACGGCATTCGCCAACGGTTTTCACCAGCATATCACCCTTCATCGAACGGCGCGGCGGAAAATGCGGTTAAATTATGCAAAACAGCAATTAAGAAAGCATACAGAGACAACAAAGACGCGGCAGTACAAACATTCCTATTTAGTTATAGGAAAACAGTCCAAAGTACTACAGGAGAAACACCGGCCATGTTACTGCAGCGACGGTCATTACGAACGCGATTAGATTTATTACGCACAGACCATGTCATACAGGACCGGGTTCAGGCAGCTCAACAGCGTCAGGCAGTAAATTCTGGAGGGGTAACTCGAGAGCTAGCTGAGCAAGATACGGTATGAACTAGGAATTACGCAAGGGGTGATAAATGGGGTGCCAGGGCAGAAAACCTCCACGTGTGCCCGGGTACTGGAGTTCCCTTTCGGATACGTCCGGGGGGAAGACCAGTGTTCGGGCCGGTGCATCCTGGGGTGCGGACAGCGATTTCCCATTGGGATTATTTCCCAATGAGATCTCGCTGTCCGCATGCTAATGTTCTGCCAAGGGGATCGCTCCACACATTGCTCTGAGTAGCAGAGCGGTAACGGTGGTGGAGCGCGAGCGGGCCCGGTGTACACTTACCCTGCCGCCGGGCAGGCAGGAGGGGTAACCCTCCTGCCACCGCTAATCTCGTAGCCCCGGAGACAGTTAAGGTCATGTCTCTGGCTGTTGAAGGGGGTCGAGGGTCTTGGCTTAACCGCCCGGACCGCGAGGAAGATTAACCTCTATAAAAAATTCCCCAAACCTCCAAGCGGCGGCGCACCGTGAGGGAGGTAAGAAGCTTGGCTAATGGGTAGCCGGATACCCATCACATCCACCGATTTGAAAAATATGCATAAGCATGTAGTATCGGTCATGACTAGAGCACAAGTTCGTAGGTTGCGTACTGACAATAATGACATGACTTCTGAGGTGCCCTCTATTCTAAGGCCTGATCAACCTAAGGTAGTGGAAATCCTCAAGCGACCAATTGACAGTGTAGAATTAATTTTATTGTACAACAAGACTGCCTTAAAGCAGATAGAAAAGAGTACGTATTTCGCCAGTGAAAATGGTAATTGCATTTTTTTGCCTGAAAAATCGGCAATATTTGTAATGTCTCGATCGTTATCGACCGTAAGTGTGTTAGCGAGAGAATTGCAACAATTTTGCAAACAAATCAAATTATCCGAGCTCGTTATAATTAAAAGTAAGCGCTATGAAAAACTAATAAATATGATTTTAAAGGAAATGAGTCAGCTAAACGATATTCCTAAATTACTTGTAGTCCAAGACGTCACGAGAGTTACAGACAAAGACACGAAGACTGTGATCTTAAATGACTTTCAACCGGCCTCCTCCACACACATAAACCTGTATACCGCATGAAGTCTGACGAGAGCCTCTGCACGAAGAAAAAGGCATCTCTACTCTGCGAAACCAAACATGAAACCTGCCGAGACAAATGGTTGGAATTAAACAATGAAAATAATTACTTGTATTTTTGCTGTCAACAATGCAAATTACGTATTATTTGTGGGCATCAAGTTTCAACGCAGCTACTACATAAGGCCGGCGTCATAACACTCAAGGACGATTGCATAATTAGTAGTGAAACTTTTGCTGTTTATCCTCAAAAGCAACAAATGAACAAAATCCAAACCCAGGTAGACCGAAAGGTCAATGTACAGCGTAGCTCGTACATATTGCCCACTCACAAAGAGTACAAAAATAAATGTTATTGTTAAAATGTAAATAGTAAATACAAAGTTCTAAGTTATTAAGGTAACTCACAACGCGCAATAGGCGACGTTGCTTTATTGAGTGTGCGTGCACTCGATACGTGCGCTGCACTGCTTTCGTCTGTGACGTCGAATAAGGCTGTGTCCACGATGCTTGCTGTCGACCTTCTTCGGGGCATGGGGTTGGGAACAGATGGAGCTTCTGGTTTCCGTCGGCTTGCCCAATGCTTGCGTAGGCGGTTGTAAGCGTATATTATGAACGCGAATGCTGCTGTGGCAACTAATAGGTAGATGACAACGTATTGGTGGACATCGTGGTATGTTGCCTGATCTGACAGAATGTCTTCTGATGTTGCGGTCTTCATTTGCTGTACCTGTTTGCCGAGCTCTTGTAGTAATGCTATCTGCTCTGTTGCCATCTCATTTTCGTGAAGATGTTTTAAAACCGGTACATGTAGGTTTATGATATTGTTGATTGAAGGAATTTCTGCAGGCCCTACGTCGACCTGGGTTTGGATTTTGTTCATTTGTTGCTTTTGAGGATAAACAGCAAAAGTTTCACTACTAATTATGCAATCGTCCTTGAGTGTTATGACGCCGGCCTTATGTAGTAGCTGCGTTGAAACTTGATGCCCACAAATAATACGTAATTTGCATTGTTGACAGCAAAAATACAAGTAATTATTTTCATTGTTTAATTCCAACCATTTGTCTCGGCAGGTTTCATGTTTGGTTTCGCAGAGTAGAGATGCCTTTTTCTTCGTGCAGAGGCTCTCGTCAGACTTCATGCGGTATACAGGTTTATGTAGTGGACACAATCGAGTTGTCGCGTCATGTTGCACGCATTGATGTATTTCGGATTCCGTCATTGGGATGTACGAATCCTTTTGAATGTTTATTGCTAACATTTCAGCAATAGGTATTAGGGTGACCATATCCACTTCATTGTTTTTCGGTATTGGTATTGTTCGGTAGATCTCGAAGTTATCTCTGCTGATTAAGGGTACTTTAACTTCGATTATGAGGTATCGTTCAGTCATTTTCGCCTTAACTTGTAAAAGATGATACAGTTGAAATAACTCTGTTTGAATGTTGGTGATGGGTAGAACTAAATCCTTGGACAATTGACCCGAGATTATGTTCAATTCATCTCGAAGCTGTTCCGGTGCGATGAGATGTAAGTTGATCTTGCCGTTATATATATTTGTGACAGTGTCAATAAGGGTCTCCTGGACGTTTCTGAGATGCTCAATAAGGCTGTTTGCCATAATAGCGGACATCAGTAATTCGATGGTCAGTTCTTGAGAATCTAGTTCCCTTTGGAGATTGTTTGTAACCTTCTCAAAGTTTAACACATGTTGGTTAAACAATTTGTACTGTTTTTCAACTGCATCTTCCGACCTCTTCAGTAAATTATATTCAGCTTCGATCACGGATGTTTGGTTTCTTAGCAACAGTGCCAGGTGTTTCTCGTTGGCCTTGACCAGGTCAATGTCTTCTTGATATTGTTTTGCGAATTCGTCATCTAATACTCCGAACAGGGAGCGCGCGATGGATCCGACACCGTTGATAAGCCCACGTTTGCTTCTCGTATTTACTCGGCCTTGCGGATTCAGCAACATATGGTTGTAGTGTCCAATTTCTTCGATCGAATGTTGCAGTTGTGTTAAAATTATGTTACATTGTGATTTCTGTTTTATTTTCTCGCAAATGTTTTCTAGGTGACTGGTAAATTTACTGGATACTGCTATGCCATGCCAGTAGGGTTTGACGTCATAGTAGACGATAATCTTCCACTCGCCGCGTATTAGTTGCATGTTAGTCACTTTATCAAAGTATAGTCCTTGTTGAAGCTCGATAATATTTGTTGAGTTAGCAGCCGATACTGGATTTAGCAAATAGAGCAGTGCCATGACCAGGCCAATGAAGTTGATGTTTCTGTTTGTTGGTTTGCGTCGTCGGGAATTTTTCGACTCGCTGTTTGTTTGTAGGCATGTCTCATTTTTGTTAGATTTTGAAGTATTTTGTTGTTCAGCAGTTTCGTCACTGTTGATAGGTAAGACAGATAATTTTGTTACAGGCCTTTTCATGAGTCCATTTCTTGTTTTTAGGGTTACGACCCGAACGTATCCATCGTTCCCAGGGTGAAGCTCTGTTATTCTCCCCATGAGCCATTTTCCGGCTGGTATATTCTCGTCATGAATAACCACCAGATCGCCTATCTTCAGATTTTTCTGTGGTTCCTGCCACTTGGATCTGGCTAATAGCTGGCACAGGTATTCGTTTCTCCATCTCTTCCAGATTTCCACGAAGATCTTTCTTGTTAATTCCCATCTTGTTCTTGCATCTTCCTTTGTTTCTATGACTGTCAGCCCCGGTCTACCCGATAAAAAGTGTGCTGGCGTCAGACAGTCTAGGTCGTCTGTGTTTTCACTTAGTGGACACAGAGGTCTGGAATTCAAACAGGCCTCTAGTCTTGTTAGGATAGTGGTAAACTCCTCAAATGTTAACTTCTGTTCTCCTACTACACGTTTCAAGTGGTGTTTGAGGCTTCTGACCGCTCGTTCCCACAATCCTCCCGCGGAAGGCCAAGCGGGGGCATTAAAATGCCATTCAATCTTCATCTCTGCGATTTCCTTCTGTAGTTGGTCGCTTTTGTATGTTTGTTCGATTTCCTCGTATTGTTCCATGAGTTGGCGATTTGCGCCGACAAAGTTTGTCCCGTTGTCACTGTATATGTGACGAGGGGCGCCTCTTCTAGCTGCCATCCTGTTTAGGGCTGCTAAAAATGCTGAACTGGTGAGATCTGATACCAGTTCAATATGCACAGCTTTGGTCACCATGCATATAAAGACTGCTATATAGCCCTTTGTTGTTCTGGCTCCTCTGCCTTTGTTCATTTTGACGTCCACAAATCCAGTGTAATCCACCCCTGTATGGTAAAAGGGCGGAGCTTGATTTGCTCTTGCACTCGGTAAGTTGCCCATCAGCTGATGACCTTTACTTGGGTTGCTTTTGCGGCACGTCACACATTTTCGGATTTGCTTCTTTGTTGTTCGGTTTCCACCGATGATCCAATATTTCTCACGTAAGTGTGAAAGGGTGAGTCTCGGTCCGCCGTGAAACGTCATTCGATGAGCTTGGTCGACGAGAAGATGTGTCAATCGACTGTCGTGTGGAATGATCATTGGATGTTTCATGTTTTCAGTAAGCAAGGCGTTTTTTAATCTTCCTCCCACTCGTAAGATGTCTTGATTGTCAATAAACGGAGTGAGCGCTTTTATTTTACTATTAGCCTGCACTGTGTTATGTTTTTGTAAATAGCAAATATCTGTGTCAAATGATTTTTGTTGTGTTTGTTTTACGACCAACTTCGTTGCATTATCCAATTCGTGCAACGTCAGATATCTTGGTAGTTGTCGCCGTTTTGGGTTCAAAGTTCTGAGTATCCATGCAATAATGCGAATAATGTGTTCGATTGAGCTGTGATTTTGCAATATTTTTTCCACAATGCTCGGGTTTTCTATGCTCTGTTGGGATACATTGACTTGTTTCCGGACTGTTTTTTCTTCTTGATCTGTGCTAAAATTATATTTTTCTATGTTGTTTGTTTTAAACGATGGTAGCCAAGTAGGCCCTTGCCACCACAGTTGATTTTCTTTCAGCTGACTAGCGTATTGGCCTCGGCTTGCAGCGTCAGCGGGATTTTCTTTTGTTTTGACGTAGTTCCATGACGATCGTGGTATGACGTCAGTTATGCTTCGTACTCTGTTTTCCACGTATGCCTTCCACCGGGATGGGTCTCCCTGTAACCAACCCAGGGCCACCATGGAATCAGTCCAGCCGTAGACGTGTACTTCGTATTGGGTCAGTGACTGTTTGACTTTGCGCATCAGCTGAGATAGAAGGTGCGCTCCATTTAATTCCAGTCTAGGCAATGTTGTTGTTTTTCGGTGAGGTACAATTTTGGACTTAGCGGCTACAAGTATTGTTGATGAGTGGACCCGTGCGTAGATGACACAGGCATAGGCATCCAGGGAGGCATCACTGAACCCGTGTAGCTCCATTGTCTGCTTTTCGCCACAATTAAGCCATCTAGGTATTTCGCAAGTGTTTATCGCCCCTACATCCGCTTGTATCTTGCACCATTCCGCATGTATGTTGTCGGACACCTCGTCGTCCCATTGTAAGTTTCCATCCCATAGTTTTCGAAATAACAATTTCAATTTTGTTGACACTGGAGCCAGCCAGCCAAGTGGATCAAATAGTTTAGATATTTCGGCTAGTAGGCTTCGTTTGGTCAGTTTTTTGTTCACGTCTGAAATTGTGCATTGAAAGGTGAATTTATCCTCTCTTGAGTTCCAGCACAAGCCTAACGTTTTTTGTGTACTTTCCGTTTTGAAGTTGAAGACAATCTTGTCGTTGTTATGTTGTTCAGCGATGTTTTCCAAAAGTTCTTGATTGTTTGTTGACCATTTTCGAAGGTTGAACCCTCCATTTTTTAATAATTGTTTCAAATCAGCGATCAATTTCTTTCCTTGTTGTATTGTATGTGTCCCATGAACGAGGTCATCCATGTAAAATGATTCTTCCAGCACCTTGGAAGCCTCCGGGAACTGTTCACGTTCATCTGTCGCCAACCTCCTGAGTGTCATCATGGCTAGGAACGGCGCTGCTTTGGTACCGTATGTTACGGTTGTTAGTTGGTATGAGCGGATAGGCTGTTCTAGCGATTCCCGCCATACAATTTGTTGTAAATGTTGATCTGCGGGGGCAACCCAAATAGCGCGAAACATCTTCTCAATGTCCGCTGTAAACGCATATTTGTATTGCCTCCATTTCATTAGTAATGTTTGTAGGTCCTGTTGCAGATTAGGGCCTTTGTACATGAGGTCGTTCAAACTGCATCCTGTAGAGGTTTTCGCTGATGCATTGAACACCACTCTGTACTTTGTAGTTGTTGATTCAGCGCGTTCCACGCCGTGGTGAGGTAGGTAACACGCGAGTGTTTTGTTGCTGACCGTTGATTGCTTCATATGACCTAGATCAATATATTCAGCCATGAAGTCTTTGTAGGCATTTGCCAAATGTGTTTGTTTTTCCAACTTTCTTTCTAAAGTTTTGAATTGGGCGATGGCCATTGGCTTGGACAATCCCAGTTTGCTCTTAAGTTCATTCTTCATCGGCAGTCTGACTTCATATTTTCCACTCTCCAAGCGTTGCGTAGTGTTGGTGTAGTATTCGATGCATGTTTCATTTTCCACCGATAGGTTGGATTGGTCCGTGATGTCTTCGGTTTCCCAGAATTGTTTGATATCTTCCAGATTATTTATGACCACATTGCAGTGGAAAGTCTTGACGTTGCCGCATAAAAGCCAACCTAGGTAGGTTTGTTGTGCGATAGGTTGAGTGACGTCATCGCCTTTAATTATTCCTCCTAACATGATTTGCGAATAAATGTCTGCTCCAAATAGTAAATCCACTTGACGGCTGTCATGGAAGTCTGGATCTGCTAGATGGATGTTCTGTATGTAGGACCAAGATGGTTTTGCAAAGGTCTTATTTGGCAGGTTCTTAATTAAGTTGTTCATAATGAAGACAGACGTTTGAAACTTGAAGTCGTTGTAAACCGAGCCGCAAGTGATTGTTATCAGTCCTTTGCAGTGGTTTTCTTTTTGTCCAACTCCAAAGATGACTCCTTTGCATCTCTCGCGCTTGACACCGAGAAGTTGAGCAGCGTGTTCCGTGATCAAAGATATCTGAGACCCTTGATCGATGAGGGCCCGCAACTTGATTTGGGTCCCATCAGCTGTTTCTATGTTTACTACAGCGGTCGCTAGTAGTATCTCCGATGTATCATCATCCTTTGACACATGGGAAGAATTTGTTTGTTTTTCTGTTTTGTTCTTAATACATGCCTCGTGTAGCAACGTATTATGTTGACCCGTACATTTGCGACATCGGTAAGCTGACATACATGTCTTTCCGTTATGGCTGAACAGACAATTCACGCAAATATTCATTTTATTTACTGTGCTAAGTTTTACGTGATTCGGCATTTCTAAAAACTTCGCACAATTGTACATTCCATGTTCTTCATCGCAAAGAGGGCATCGAAATGTTGTCAATTTCGCAATTCTCTTGTTGCTAGTTGCTTGATTACTGCTATATTGTTTTTTAGAGTTCGAAGAATTTTGATGTTGACTTGATGATGTATTTGGTTTTTGATTGGTTTCTTGTTTGCGGCGCGATGCTTCCAACGAGGTAAACTTCGCTTCCAGGAAATCTAATAGATCTTTTAGTATTGGCAGCTTTCGGCAATTCTTCAGAGAGTCATTGTACTCAGCATGTGTATCTGCATCTAATTTCTGCGATAATATATGTACAAGAATCGGGTCCCAAGTGTCGACGTTCACTCCTAAATTCTTTATCGCATGTAAGCATTCTATGCTGACGTCGTGGATTTTCTTTATTTGGGCCACGGACTGTTGCTGCATGTTTGGCAGATTAAAAATCATGTTGATGTGAGATGTGAAGATAAGTTTTTCATTATTATATCGGTGATTCAGGATATCCCAACACATGACATAGTTATCTGAACTTATCTGTAGGTGTTGAATCAAGCGTTCTGCTTCTCCTTGCACCTTACTCTTCAGAAACTGCATCTTCTGAGCAGATGAAAGCGAATTGTTGTTGTGTATTGCTTCTGTAAAAAGGTCTTTAAATGGGATCCACTGGTTGTAGTTACCATTGAAGACCGGTATCTCTAATTTTGGTGTTGTTTTCTCACGATGAGCGCCGGACCACATTTTGATGTTCAAAGCCCTTTTCAGTTCATGGAACTGGTTTTCATACCTGGTGTAGCGTTCTTCGTATACTGTCATCTTCTCTCCGTTTGTTTCACACTCTACTTCCCAGTGAAGGTTGTCAATTGCTGACCAGCGTGTTTGTAGTGTTTGCAGAGCGTCTTGAAATTCCCATTTTTCAGTTAGAAACTCCACGTGTATGTTCGCAACTGCTCTCATGAAGGCTTTGAAGTTTGCCGTCTGTTTGCGCATCATGTCATCCAGCTTGCTATTGGATCCCGTATCCCTTTTCGCCATGTTTTGTTGTTCTTGCCGAGGAGGAGGTGATGGTTCTCTGTTTTGATTATCTTGATCAGCATCCCTAGCTTGTTCTGCCACCTCGCTCTCTAAGGCTTCTTGTTCCTGTTTTGTTTGATCTGAGGTACTTTCCCCTGTTTGTTGGTCGACACCCCCTAATGTTTTTGCTTGCACCGATTGCTCTTTTGCAGAACTGGCGAGGGTCGTGAGTTGTTTGTGTTGTAGGAGGATTAACTCCTTGACTTCTTTATAACATTGCAAAGCTTTGTTATATAAGTCACCTGCGAAGTAAGGATGACTCCCACTTACTTCTGTAGACAGCCGGTCGTGGTTGAACTGGAACTCACTCCATAAGTTTTCTAGCATCTGCATACGCCGCTTGAAGTAGTCCGGGTTCTTCCTGTCCCAACCATCCTTTTTGATGTTGATGCCGACTTTCTTGATGTTGTCGTAAAGTTCACACTGATTCTCTAAAGTTGACGACATGTTGCTTCTGTTGTTTTTTTTTTTTTCTTGTTGACTTCTTGATAAACTCTTCTGTTCCGAGTGTTGACTGTTGCTTCACACTCCTGGTTCTTTGTGTTGCTCCGCTTCGCGACCGAAAAAGGCGTAGAACGCACAACACTAAGTTACTCGAAGGACCAAATGTTGGGGCGTAACTCCCAACAGTGAAAATGTTATGTTATGTTGATGTTGATGTTTGTTTGTGTTGAATAAGTAGACAACCGATTGATGTTAAGATTTTATTGCTACTCCCTTATAATTACTATACATCGATATTTATTGTATTATAAATGCATACCTAAACAATCTATAATTATGCATAAGTGAGTGTGACGTAGTACACCAATTAGACCGAAAGGTCAATGTACAGCGTAGCTCGTACAGCTTGATTTAGTCGCTAGTGCGGACCATAATTTTTTGAGTCAATAAAATATGAAAATACTCGTGGGAACAAATATGGAACTGGAAAAAAAAACAAAAACAAACAGAAGAGAGGAGGAGTGATGTGGGGTCGGAGTCCGACGCCGCATCTGGAGACGCGAGCACGGGAGGCTCAAGGAGCCCTTGCCGTGGCAAGGAGTTGGCCGCTGTGGAAAAGAAGGTCCACAACAAGCGGCCAAGGTCAGAGGGCGGTCAGGGATCGTCCTCCGACGAGGAGCGGGCCTCGGCTCGGAAAATCCCCACCAGTAGGCGGGGAGGAGTCCGAGAGCGAGGCAAGGGGAGGGGGCTCACTGCTCGGGAGGCGGCAGAACGAGCGGAGGAACCCGAAAAGGAGGGGGTGACCGGTCGCGAGGTCGCTTCGGAGCTCTCGAACGACGAGGCGGGCGAGGTTGGCGGCCCCGATGCGGACCGCAAGAGCAGGTTTGCGGCGGTCGTGGAGGCTGCAATCCGAGACGTGTCCCTGAAGAAGCTACAAGCTTCTAAGAACAGGGCCATAGTCTCGGCAACGGCCTCCATCATGGCGGCAGCGGAGACGGCCAACTATGTTGGTCCCTCGGCCGGCGAAGTGGCCGAATTGCGGGCGGAGGTCGCCCGCCTGACGGCCGCCACGGAGCTTCTCCAAGAGGAGAATTTGAAGCTCCGAGCA
This sequence comes from Hydraecia micacea, assembly GCA_914767645.1. Classification (NCBI taxonomy): domain Eukaryota; kingdom Metazoa; phylum Arthropoda; class Insecta; order Lepidoptera; family Noctuidae; genus Hydraecia; species Hydraecia micacea. The sequence goes on along the minus strand of OU611775.1, from coordinate 20,688,463 downwards.
GACCTGGCCGGCCTGAAGAGAACGGGCAACCCGCAGGCAAAACCGCCAAGCCAGCCCGTGCCGGTGGAGAACCAGGTCTTGAACCTGGTTCGGCAGGAGCTCGCGACCTTCCAGGCGCGGTTCGCCGCCCTGGAGGGTATAGTCCTGCGTCCCCCCCTGGCGGGCAAGACGGCCTCGGGGACGAAGGCGGCCTCGTACGCGGCCGCTGCGGCAGCTGCCGCCCCGAAACCCGGGCCGTCTGGCCGGGCCAAACCGGCGTCGGCTGGCGGAGCCCCGGCGCCGGCGAAACCAGCGTCGGCTGGCGGAGCCCCGGCGCCGGCAAAACCGGCGCCTGTCGGCAAGACTGCGGCGCAGGCCCAGAAGAAGGGCAGGACGGCACGGGTGGTGAAGGCCCCAGAGCCTAAGACCTGCCCCCAAAAAACTTCCACTCCTCCCACGACCGAAGCCGAGTGGCAGGTGGTCGGGGAGAAGAAGAAGGCGGCCAAGGCGGGGAGGAAAAAGGCGCAAAGGCGGCGCCGCACGGAGCGAGCCGTCGCGGCTAGGCTTCGCGCCCCGAAGACCGCGGCTGTAGTAATAACGCTACAGCCGGACGCGGTTAAGAGGGGTGTGACGTACTGCGACGTGCTCACAAAGGCGAAAGCGACGGTGGACCTCCAGGAGCTGGGGATCACCGGAGGCCTCCGGCATAGGGTGACCGCCACTGGTGCCCGCATGCTGGAGATCCCCGGTGCGACGAGTGGCGAGTGGCTCGTAGAGGCGATCGGCAACGGCGCGGCGGCGACCTCTCGCGTCCGGCCCTGGTTCAAGCCATGGTCCGAGGCGAGAGGGAGTGGGAGGCGGTCACCTCCTTCTGCGAAGCAGTCATGCTAGCGAAGGAGGTGGCGGGACGGCTCAGGGAAAGAGCCGCACGCCTCAGCCGCCGCGGGAGACGCTACGGGCGTCGGGAGCCGCGTGACGACTCCCGGCCACCGTAGGCGCGGGCCTGCGGACGGAGAGTAATGGGTAGCTCTCCGTCCGATCAGGACCAGGCCCGTGCCGGACGGCGCGTATGTGTTCCACGCGCGCCTCAAAGAGATGTCAGCATAAAGAAAGGGGCCCGCCAGGGCCGAAGCCTGCCGGGGTAGCGGGGATCGTCCGAAAGGGTTACCGCTGCCCCGGAACATAAAGGGCTAAGGAAGGAACACGGGTGGGTTTTAGTCAGTAAGAGTCTGACACTCCCTTCCGCTCCACCCAGAGCGGGAGGAGTCATTAGATGATTTCCCATCCAAAAAAAAAAAAAAAAGGGGTGATAAATGGCTGAAGGGTGTAATAGAGGCTAGGGTAGGCACGCGGGAATACATAGTGGATAACGGTGATGGTCAGCTTACTAGAAAACATGTAGATCATCACATAAAACGCAGATCCCGATTATCTGATTTTGCGTGTTCTGATGGTACCACTTTAGATAATGTTTTACCAAATCCAGCACAGGCAGTTGAGGATGTCATGCCGACATCAGGAGGGGCGGTGGATGTTGGTACTTCACAATCTAAAGATTTACGGTCTTATTCATAAAAAAAGCTTATAGAAGGTTTAAACCATTCATTAGTTAAAATGCTCGACAAGCCTTTAAAACGTTCGATAAAATTTTGTATTCATAAACGCTTCATAAACCTTCGATAACTAAAATGTACTATAACTTCATTATAAATCTAAATGTTGCCATAATAATGATGTCATCCAACAAATTGGCCAACATATTGAATCGTCAAACGAGAATATCTGTCTACTAACCGAATAATTGTGACCATAGACATTATTACGTATGGAAAACTAATATATTGTCTACAGTTTCGACAGTTTTGCATTGAGGTAGAAAAAACATGGAGATGCCGCGTTATTCTATACTTACTACTACTTTTGTTCTGACTCGTTTCGAAGAATTTCTTTATTTGCGAAGGTCTAAGTATCACGCGGCAATCTCACTTATTTATATATCAGTATTTTTTTGTTTATTTTTGCAATGTTACTCAATATCACACTATTTATACATATTCGTTTATTCGTTACTGTTTTATCTGACGAAAAAATATTTTTTTTGTTTTATTTAAGTAAGTATGCATACACACGTCATGTTGCAGTATGAAACTGATTTACATCCGTCACCTCACACACTAGGTCCGGTTGAAAACCAGCGTCAGGCTCTAGTTGTCTGGCATTTTTGCTGAACTGGGACCTTTTTAGCGCAGCCGTGAGGCACACTTTCCGGGTTTCTTTTTTATTATCTTTTTTAATTGTTATTATTTTTTTATTGTTTTTTTTTTTCTTGTTTGTTTTTATCTGATGTACCTATGTATCTGGGTGTTTTGTGTGTCTTTTGGTCTGTGCTAAATAAATATATTTCTTTCTTTCTTTCTATACATACATTTGCTTATACAAATATGAGTGAAATATGATTCAGAATGTGAAATATCATTATGTCTCATTCTTTCTAATGAGATAATTTTATTTGATAAAAGAGAACAATATTTTAGTTGTTGCTCATTATGGCAATATTTTATCGTGACGTAGTGACAGTTGTAGGTAAGTGCCATAGCAGCCATCTTATGCGATGAGTTTCGTGGTAGTTTTGCTGTCAAATGGTTGTTTATTTTTTGTATTATTGAGGATTGCGAGAAAATTACGAGGATTTTACCTGTTAAAACTGCACGTAAATGTTGGAAAACAGAAATTCAACATGCCTGTGTGTTGTATTGTGAAGTGTGGTGCAAGAAAGAATGAAAATCAACCTCAATTGTCTTTGCACAGGTTAGTAGCCGGTTTTCATGCATTAATACATACAATAATACACATTCGATGATGCAATTGTAACGTGATCATGAATTTATGGCTAAAGTATTGATATTTGGGTTCATTTCCGTATAACAGGCCTTTCTATTATATTTGTTAATTAGAAAAGAAAGAAAGAAAAAGTATTTATTGCGACTCGTATAGGATGATCACAAACTAAACTAAACACAGTAAAAAATATAAATAAAAAATCCAAGTTATATAAAACAAAGTAATAAAAAGAAAAATAAAATAAAAAGTCCTATACGAGGCCAAAAGGCTCCTATCTCAGCATGATGTTGCAACATTTAAAAAAATAAATGTCACAGCGCTGGTATTCTGATAGGGCCCGCTGTGATGTCACGGGCAGTTACCGAAATAAATAAATTATAAAATAGGTGTAATAAATATGAAAAATATTAGCAAATACGATAAAATATTAATTTTTAATCCGCGCCAGACGTAACCTCATTACTTGTCTATGCCTTGAGTCTCAGAGGCACTCTTGTGTGTCTGTGGCATTCAATTTTCATTCATTTCAAATTTTCATTTGTGGCATTCAATGTGAAATTCAATTCGATCGTTTGTTTACAATAATATGTCATAATGGAATAGTGTTGTACCGTTGCCGACTTGGCGTAATAGTTTCCGAAACTAGTTCCTAAGCTGAAACGATACCGGTATATTCTGCGATGTTAACATAAATAATCCTGCGTCTTATTCAGTCCGAGTGACCTTGCTAGGTCCGGCCTGTGGTTCACACTTCACAACACCAAAATCAAAATATTTCACATAAACCTACATGGACACTTATGAAACGTCAGAAGCTAGGTGCACGGTTCCAATTGGTTGTTTCCTATGGAGAAGAAACGGTAAGAAACTCCACGTTTGCTCTTTTAAAAATAATTGGCTTTTGCGAAAGCACATTTTCTGCAAGCAAGTTTTTTTTTTCATGACATGGATTTTATTCTCAGACTAGCTATGCCCCGCGACTTCGCATAGAAGTCGTAAGATACACAGTATACTAAAATAACAGCCACACTAATAAAACTCATTCGTCCCCCGACCGGCCGCATTGCATCGCCCACCCGCGCTATTATTTCGTTTTCGCTTAGCGTTCGTTTTTCTCGGCTCCTAAGGGTCGTAACGTGATGTTAAATAGCCTATAACCATCCTGGCTACCAAACGCAAAAATAATTTATGCATGGCATTTTTTTTGCGCGGAACCCTAATTATTTTTCTAAAATAAAGGTAGCCTAAGTTACTCCTTGTAACATATCTGTCAGTGAAAGTCCCGTCAAAATTGGTCCAGCCGTTTCAGATTAGCCGGAACAAACAGACAGACAAAAATAAAAAAAAATGCCATTTTGTTAATAGTACTGTTTAGACTTTTATAAGCATTTAGTAAAAAGCTGTTATTTTGACAGTACCAACAGACACTTCAATTTTATTTATTTTTATAGATAACGGAAAGTAAGATAACCTACTCATCTTTTTCTGTTACAATTACAACGGACTTTGTATACATAATATTAGGTATGATCTAAACGTGATAACTAGTAAGACTCGTATTTAGTATCGATACTAGTTATAGTAACACCTATGTTCCTTGATAGACACAACACTAGCAATGGCAGCCATTTTATGAGACAATACCAGTTGTAGGTATGCACCCTTTTTTTGTAGGTATTTCTCGTCCATACTTTTGTATGTCAATGCAGTTTTGACGCGCTAACGTCATGGAAACAATATGTCATTGAATGAATTTGATATTTTACTTGTAAAAGTAAAAAAAACTTTTGAATATTTTTTTTGGATTTAAAATAAATGGAGTTAAGACCGGAGACTAGTTGCAATAAAGGGCAAAGAAATGAATATTGGTTGGAGGAGGATAAGGTGTGTATCTACTGTTACAGCTAAAATGTATTCAAAGTAAGTTATGTTTTGTAAACATTCTCAATTTTATACTTATGCTTGTTTTGCTTCTATTCCTTAGATTTTTTAGGAAGAATTTGGTCAGGGAGACCGCCCCTAAGACGACCCACTGACCGAGAGATTTTCATAATAGAAAATAAAAACACTGACACAAACACCAACGCTAAACAGGGGCGGCCTGCATGATTTACGAATTAGGTGCCTATCCAATTTACAATGATACGAAAAACTTCGTTTGCTTTCGTACAAAACTCATTGTAACAAAAAAAAAACCGCCGCCATATGAACAATAATGACTCGTTATATTAGTTATTTTTATGCCGCTGCTGATTTCATTATTTTAGTATAATATAAATAAGATAATGAAGAGAAAGAATTATAACATTAGTTTTCTATTTCAGGACAGTAGGACTAGTAAGGATGGCAAATTGCAGAAACTGAAACGGCCTACAGAAGAGATAGCACAGATGGTAAATGAAAAGCAAACATTGTAAAAATGTTGTTCTGCTTGCACAAGTTTTAGAAGCCAAATTAGAGAGTATTGTTCAACCGTGAACAGGCAAGAGTTACACGCGCCAGCAACAGCATCACAGCGTCAGCATCAAGAGCGACATTCATTCGTTCCTCATACCGGCACACCATCAGCGCTAAGAAGTGACCTACTGAGATCTTCACTTCATCAGCTTGATACACACACAACACACAAATGTAAATAGGTATCAATGTGTATTGACCACTAAAATTGTATATAATTAAGTTAATAACTGTAATAAATTAGTCATCAAGCTGGAGTCGAGTTTGATTCATCTTCCATAATTCCTCTCACTATGGCCAAGACACCTTTAGCCATCATCAGTTCTATGAGTCTGTGGGACCGGTAGTGAGAAAACTATTTCCTGTGTACATTGCACTACGTACACAAACCCCTATTCCTACCCAAATTCCATCTGTTCCTGTAGGTCTCCTGGTAACAGACTTCCCACACGTAAAACCAACGTAACTCACGTTTGGTGTGGTTTGTATGATAGGTTAGGGTGCTAGGTAGTTACTGTAGGTTTATAATAAGTAGGGTGTTCGGTAGTCATAGGTACCAGGCTCAATTGTTACAAACTTATAGCCACACTGTATGTATTTGAAATAACGGCCGTACTAAGCTGTAAGTCCCGGTGTGTACAAGTATTATAAAAATAAATTAAACTGATATTTGTATACAAGCTTTTTATTAATGAACTACTCGCTAAATGTCTCCTCTTTTTCTTCTTCGTGTCGCGGGCACGACTTTACTTTAGATCTTGTTGGCCCAAAACATTGCCACTTCCACGTCATCGTCGGTGGCAATGCAGAAGTCACTTAGACTGCATGTTTTGGGTGGGACACATAGGGCAGGATAGGAGGTGGAGCATGTTTTGCGACATAGCTTCTCAACCACACCCTACTGGAGCATCTCCCTGCAGGGTGTAAACTTTCGTGGTCCACACGGAAGTCCCTGAACCATCTCCGGACACAAGTGGGAAGATGTAACTCCAACCTGGTAAAGTGGGGCTACCTCGGCGGAATGTTTCTTTAAAAGTTTGTAAAATAGCATTTGCATTTCCCCTTGCAACTTCTTGGGGTGACTTTGTATGATATTAATTGATATTGCTACCCCTAACTGCATCCATGCAACAACCAACCCATGGTCAATCCATGGTCAACTGCAATATTGTAAAGTACTGCTCTAGCCACTATGGATGTTATCACATTTCCTAGTTTGCAGGTAAAAGGCATTGAAAGCATTGTTTCCACACTCCAAAATAGCAGCAAACCCACAGTATTTCTTGTTGCTGTACTTAATATGTGCTTTGTTATATTTTTCCTCGCTTATATTTTGCATCGTAGGTATATAATAATAAACTAAATTGGTTAAACAGAAGTGCAAAATAAATTAAATACAACTGCGGCTCCTCGAAGTACGATTGTTTACGAAACTAACTTTTCACAATATTACATTTTGTACGTCAAATGTCATTTTCTTATTAATCAGCTGATGCAGAATCGGCCATTTTTTCCTTATAATACTGTTATAGTAGGGTTCTGGGTTTCATAACTTTATAGTAGGTTTAAAGAACGTTTTAGTGCTAAAATGCGTTTATGAATACCAATTTTTGACAACGAGACTTTAGCAAGTCTTTAGATGTTCCATAACTTATTATGAATAAGACCGTTAAGCGATAAGGTTAAAATAACGAGTCAGGACCCGGGGACGTCAAGGGTCGAAAGATCTGAACATCCATCGCCACTCTTACCCCCACCACAGGTGGATCGACAAAGACGTAATCGTAGACCGGTGGTGAAATTTACATTTGATGATTAACTAAATCATCGCGATCGTAGTTAGTGGAAGAGGTTGCGTTGGGCCTCTTCCGAACCCAAGACAATGTCGCAGGGCTAACGATGACGAACAAAAGTTACCACCGTATAGTTAGTTAGTTTACATCCATTTCATTGTTTAACTTTACGATTATTTGTTTCAATATAATTACACACCATAGGTAACAAGCAATGTTATACCTTAAGATATTATGTTAATAGACAAGCAATGTTATACCTTTAAGATATTATGTTAATAGTGGTAAGTTGGCAATTTGTTATAACTAGGATAACCTGTTAATTAAGTGGGGAGGTGTAATGTGTGTAGTGTGTTTTCACCTTATTAGCTTATAAAGATTACAACACTATTTGTTCTCCGGAACTGTTTCCGGAAACGATGTAACATGTCAATCTTCCATTCCGTTTATACTCTCCGTTGAACAAGGCTGTATTTCATTTCGAGTATCCCGGCTCACACAACGAGGTTCCAATATACTTCAAGAACAAATACAGTATATTATACGAAATGTTTGTGAAATTTCGTCAGTCGTATTACAACTATCCAGTAGACCCGTTGCTTGACCTAAAAGAGTTCAAAGATTCTCAAGATTTATATAACTGTATTTATCATGAATCTGTATGTGCTTTAAAAAATGTATTGTGTTTAAATAAGTGGTGCTTTGATAATAAAATGCTAAAATAAATATTTTCTTGTTTTATTTCTATAATTAGGTAAAACGCATCTTAGAGTTTTTTTTATCCCCACCTCTGTCCGGTCTTTATAAGTTGTTGACAAAAGCTGAAAGATATCATTATACATTTATAATTGAATTAGAAAGTAAATAGAACATGTCGTCGCCTTAATTCTAATATGTCGTATCTCAATTTTGAACGAAACCTACATTTTTGTGTGCTTTGAATAAAGGCGACAAAGTACATCTTATCTTTCTTTACTTTGCAAAGTTTATATGAAAAAGAGTGAGATAAAAGACTTGACGTAATGCGACGTATCTCGGATCGCTCGATCTTTCTGCGAATATGCATTAACTCATTGAGTCGCCGTAGTTTGTTGACATCGCGCAGGTTGCTCTGCGATTTAAGTGATGTGTGATTGTTTTTATAAGCTGCCAAGGTATGAAATCGTTTTTATTTTGTTATTTGACATTTGTTTACTGTTTTAAAACATACTTCATTTGTGGAAAACCACTTATAATAATTAATTACGAGTTTAAAAGTGCCTTTTGAGATACTACCTATTCGAATTTAAATTTTATAGTTTGCCTTTGAAATACGACCTATTTACATGGATTTTTGTCATTGCTTTTAGATATCATCAAAATGGATTTGTTGCAGTCAGATGATGAGGAACAGGAATTAATCCTTCAAATGTTAGCAGATAATGGAATAAAAGTAACGAATCCCAAGAAAAAACATCAGAGCCGGATACAAATTTTAGAAAACATTTTAGTATACAAACCAGACAACGAACTCCTTAATGCGAATAATATAGCAGCCGAATCTGATCCTGCCATTAAGTGCCCAACAGAAGCCTCTTTAGAAGTTGATGAACAAGCGTCGAACTTGGGTTCATTACTTAGTGTTGCTACTGAAAATGGTCCTGAAATTGTATTTGAAGACACATTTTTTGTTACCGGGATTGATGAAGGTGCCCCTAAATCGGATGCTATTATTAAAATATGCGAAGCTTCGAAAGGTGTCAGTGAATTGGAAATCATGCATTTTGCTACCAATGATAGTCAAACAATTGGAGTTGTAGAATTGGATGACTCTACTGAACCGATTATAGACACAGAAACGTTGGTTGTGGAATCTGGACTTGAAACAATTGACACTGAAGAACCAGAGAACAAGCCCAAACGCAGAAAACATGCTGTTTGTACAGAATGGCAAAGAAATATAACGAAAGAAAAGAGAATGCGGGGAGAGAGTTATTCAGGATATTCAAGAAAGGAAAAACGGGTTTCGACAGGTATACAGAGAAGTAAAAGCCAGATGGGTCCAACATGTGACTCCAACTTCTGCAAAAATAGTGCCAAGCGGTTTTGCTCCGAGTTCGGAGAGCATGACAGACAACGTATTTTTGATAACTTTTGGAAGGAGCTCGATTGGTCAGGGAAGAAAAGTTTTGTTTGTTCAATGATAAACAAGATCCCAATCAAACAAAAGACAGTTGATTCACATAAAAGACAACAAATCTACACTTGCGTGCAAAAAAATTGGCCCACCCCATGCTCTCCATTTGAAACACGATATCACAAAAATCGTAATGAATATAATTTATTATTTTATACTGTGTGAAGGTAGGTAAGGTATAGTTTATTTGAACATACACTATATTTTGTTCAAAGCAATATTCTTGATAAGATCGACTCGATTCTTCAGATGTCCCCATTACTCACTTTTGCTCGGAAAAAGTGTGTGACTTTTTTTGTCAATGAAATTAACAAACGTTAAATTTTGTGTATTTCTGTTTGTTTAATCAAAATTGAACTTGATTTTTTTAACGGGCTTCAAAAAAAATGGAGCTTCTTTATTCAACCCCATATTTATAAGTTCGAGATTTTCTCAAAAACTACTGATTCTGTTTTGATAATTCTTTCACTAATGTAATCTACATACTTTCAGAAAGGTTTTAATATACAATATGTTAGGTTATTGTTAGTAAAACTTCTTGAATTATATTGTTTCAAATCGAAGAGCATGGGGTGGGTCAGTTTTTTTGCACGCAAGTGTATGTATACTATCTAAAGCTGAATGAGGAAACAAATCAAATCTGCAAAAAAATGTTTCTGAATACTTTAGGAATCAGAGAACGCATGGTTCTTACCTGGATTTCAGAAGCAAAGTCGGGTATCTCATTAACTGAGACTACAAAGCAAAAAAGCAACAGAGGCAAAAAAAGATCTACTGAGACACCAACCTCCAGTGGAATCAGTCAAGCTGAACATCTGCTAAAGTTTTTTGAAGAAATACCTAAGCTACCCTCACATTACTGTAGAAGTACATCAACGAAACTATATCTAGAACCAGTATTCGAAAGTAAAAGCCATGTATACACCATTTACAAGGAAAAATGCGCAAGCGATAAGGTGAAACCAATATCAGCTTGTTTTTTTTTTAACAAGTTTGATGAACTGAACTTAAGCATTACCAAGCCAAAGAAGGATAAGTGTGATGTTTGCTGCGGTTATGAAACCAAAAACGTGACAGAAGAGGTTTACAAAAAACATATTGAGAAGAAAAAGGCTGCAAGACTAGAAAAAGGAGCTGATAAAAAGTTGGCTATTGATGGAAAAATTACGGTACTTACTGTAGATTTGCAGAGCGTGAAGGTTTGTCCCAAAGTTCAAGCTAGTGCAGTCTATTATAAGACAAAGCTTTGTTGTCATAATTTTACAGTTTACAACTTAGCAACTCACGAAGTAACCTGTTATTGGTGGCATGAATGTGAAGGCGAGCTACATGCATCCAACTTCGCTTCTTGTCTAGTAGACTACATACAAGAGAAGGTTCCTAAAACTATTCCACTAGTTATTTTTAGTGACGGATGTACAGTAAGGCATCAATTTTGCATAAGCATATTAAAGTTCAAATTGCTGTGATAATACCGGCCGCCTCGCGCCGCAGGCCACATTTGTGTGTGTAAGTCGAACACGCATTGGCTAGCGTGAGCGTCACAGTATTAAATATCTTTCTACTGTCCTAGCGTCGAACGAAACAAAACATATCGTCGCTTTTACGCACACGGTACTACGTAATTACACATAACCTTGGTGGGTTCATACTACTGCTCAAATTCACTTCATCATAGCAAGTATAGATAGCTGGTAACGTAACCTAATGGTTTAGCAAACGTGAAAGTCTGGGTTCCAATCTCGAGATGAGACTATTATTTTTCTTTTCAACAATTATCTTTTTCGTTTTTTTTTTTTTTTTGTTATTCAATAGAGATAATAAAAGAGAATAACAATGTAATAATTTTTATGTTTTTATTATTATATTGTTATGCTTATGTTATATGGGGTTAAAAATAAAAATGTTTTATGCTTAAGTGATTTCAAAATGTTTATTCGTTATAAACAGTCATATTTATTAGGACTTATTGCGGTTATAGCTTAAGTATTCATTTTCATTATGAAAAGAAGATTGAAACTAAACCTCAAAATAATCCTTATTAATACGGATATGACACAATTTTATTTCTAAAATCAATTTATAACTTAATACTTTGTATAAATGTTCTTGTTTATTATTTCCAATCAAATATTATGTTTTTGAGCTGGTTTTCGTTTGCACGGCGAACGCTTCGTAAACACTTGTTGAATAATTCGGCAAAATATCTCGGAAACCAATTGTTTCATATTCACTGACCAGCTGGGCCTTCCACTTCGCTTTCGACTGGCAAGGCTACCCTCTTCCTTATATCTTTTGACCCTCCGACTCACAGTAGGTAATTTCTCTAAAACAAAAAAGGAATACTGTTAAGCTACTAGCAAAATTATAAAATATTATTACTATTTTGAAACAAAATTATTTTGAAAATAGAAATGTTACAAAATGATTATATATTATAATATTATGCTTAATATTATATTCATCATTCCAAAAGTAAATAAATAAACTTTAGGAAATATATATTTTTTTCTATTTAGGGCTTATGGTAGGTACCTAAATATAAAACGTTTAAAAAAATAACTACAAGGATCATCATTTATACTTTAATTAGATAAATGTTCCATAAAATAATGAAATCATAATACTCACAGTCAGTCCGGTTTCATCAAATATTTGTGATATAATAATAAGTCCATATTTACGCAGCGCGATAATATCAGCAGCTATCATCTCGATATTTAAATTTGCTTGCATTTCAAAATGAACTACAACAACGCTAATAGATTAAACACACTTCACATATCAAATTATCCACCAACCAAGAAGCAACAACATTCTATTTAGTCGGGGACTAGCGGTGAATGAGTTAAGCATCTGTCTACCTTATGTTTTATTTATTTAGATTTCTGTGGGTATAATCATAAAGTTTTATGAACTATGTGAACAAGACGAACATGACACGGAACTATATTCGAGTAATATGCGAGTGTGTGTGTCTAATTACTCATTAAAAGAAGGTCGTAAGTCAAACTAAACGTCAAGCTATTGCTTTGTGACTTTGCCTATGGACTTTTGGAGCCTACTGTACAGCCCAGAATCGAAACTCTATCATGGCTAATGCTCTTCTTGACTTGGCTATGAAAGAAAACATAGTAATCACACAAAAATATTTGGAAAAGGGCCATACCCAAATGGAGTGTGACTCAGTACATTCCGTTATTGAGATCAAACTAAAAAAAACCGACATAAATCTACCTCATGAGTATGTTAAGCTCACTAAAGATGCAAAGAAGAAAATTCCTAAATATGACGCAAAATACCTTTCCCTTGAGTTTTTCAAAGATTTTTCAGTACTGCAACGATACACCTCCATTCGACCTGGAAGAAAAGCTGGTGACCCAACTGTCACCGACATCCGGCAGTTGCGATATGAGCCTGATGGAAAAATTCAATTTAAACTTAATTTTTCGGATGAATTGCAAGAGTTGCCCATCAGATGGAAGCCTGGTACCTACACAATTAATCCAATGTACAAAGGAAGAATACCACTGAAGCCAAGAAAATGGAAAGACCTCCAAGATCTAAAACACATTTTGCCAACAGACTGTCATTCTTTTTACGATAATTTGCCTAAGGCAACGACTAATTAAAGATTAAGTAAATATTTTATATAAATAAGTGAGTTAAAGTTGATGTTAGCATTTTTTTTTAATTTAAATACCTACTAAGAATTTTATTTTTGATTGTTTTTTTAATTGTTTGATAGAAGTTTATTTTTGTTTGATACTTTTCGATGATTCCTAATTTTAATGAAAGTGCCATTATTACTAATCTAAGTGCTAAACTATCTTAATTGTAGACAAATAAAAAAAAATATAATACAGTGGTGACTTAAATTTTTTTATGTTAATAAACATTATCTCAGTAAATTAATCATGCTAATAAAGCGTAACTCAGGTATTGAGCTTCTTGGACAAGCAAATTGTATTACAATGTCAAAATAAGATATACTAGTATATTTTGATAGTTGGTTCAGAACATCACTTATAGTGTTGTCAAAGAATTATAATAATAAAAACAGTTCTTTGACCATCCTGAACAGTTGTCATTTCTGAGATACGCTTTATTAGAATTAAGGCGACGATGTCTCAAATAAATACAAATCTCGATATGACATGTATAACACGTTTAAAATGCGTGAATTTTCATTTAAAAAAAAAAAAAAAAAAAAAAAAAAAAAAAAAAAAAAAAAAAAAAAAAAATTATTACTGGAGCACGTTTAATAAAAAGAAAAGATTAGTGAAGGAAATGGCTGACGCAGGATTTTTTTATTATGGAAATAGTATAAATGATATTGCAGCATGTTTCTCATGTGGAGGTGTTATCGAAGATTGGGAGATTTATGATGATCCTTGGACGCAACATGCTATACATTATCCTGAGTGTTTTTATTTGAACGCTGTGAAAGGAAAGGAGTATATAATTAAATACACATATCTGATTCACAGCATTTAAACTCAGCATTGTAGTGTGATGGTTGATCTTAATCAATGCTTGCTTCATCATGAGAGAGAGAGAATAAATAATTAATATTATTCACATTATGCTCCATTCATTCTAGGCAAAGGCATTTCTAAACTTATTTTCAAGAATGCTAGTGGTGAGCTTATATTTAGTCAAGACATGGCTGACCAGAAAATAATAAACACCAGTTCATCAAATCTTCAGGATAATACAAACAAGTTAGAGCAAAACTCAGCAAAATCTACCTTTGAAAATACGCAATATCTCACACTCAAGAGTTGTCACAATGAGCTCCTTACATTTGCTCGAGTTGGCAACGTACATCCTGGTCCTGAAAAATCGGCTGCAAGGTCATCGTGTGCATGATATAGTATTTCCTGATTCAGAAGACATTCTATGTTACCAGATGCTGTCATAAGATGAAATTCCTTCTTTAATGAATTATATAAATGATAAATAACTGCCCTATAATCTGAATAGATAAACATAGGAGCCACTAGATCAATCCCTATATTTCACTATTCGAAATGAGACTTTGACTAAATTCATTAGAAGTCGTTCTATGTGAATGAAAACAGCAGTCAGTGTAGTTGGGAGAGCAGTTAATCATCAACACTTATAGCGACAACATGTATCAGTTTATACAACCATCATATACTCCATCGATTCCACCCTTGCATTTCGAAATTTGAAGGAAAATGTTTGTATCAAGTCAAGGACATACGGTCGAGCTAGTCAGGATTGGGAGCGCCTTAAAGGGCTTTTTAAAAATAAAAATAAGTACTTGATTAATTCTATTTTAATTGAGACGTGTTAAATAGTCGGATGTAAGTCACTGACTGCTCTACTAGCTAAGACTTAGACTAAACAAACATTATCTTAAGAATATGCAAGCTCAGCGACCACACAGGTCGTGCTGGGCAAAAGTGCTTATACACGCAATATTTGTAAGGGCTGGGGTTCCATAACTCCTCCCTCACCAAGTGCGAAATTATCGGTAATATTTGGATTCCGATGATTCCGCATACAGGACAATTTTCTCCAAAGTACTATACTAAGACATACTATAGCTAAAATAACATAGAGTAATATAGTTGCTAGACTAACACTATTTGTTTTCACTGCACTATCACTTTCCACTATTTCACTTTTTAATGTGTAGGATAGGTGTTTTAAATCGTCAAAGTCTAATTTGTTTAGGTTCACTGTTTTGTTCCAATTAACAGATGTTTCCTCTAATTTGGGTAGAACAGCGACTGGAGTTACCCGATATTGTATTTTTCCTGAATGATGTTGCCTTTTGTGTAATTTAATATCTTTCAGATAAGTACTGCAATTTCCATCAATTTGCAATAAATATGTGCCCTTAATCGGTTTCCTGATAACATCATCGGCACATGTTTCGGTAAGCATTATTTCATTTCTTGTGTAAATTATCCAGCTGAAGAAGTCAATAGGCTGTACTTTTAGACTTTCCACGTTAACTGCAAGGGGTTTGCACAAACTAAGGTTTGAAGCAAAATTCATTAATTGTTCTATACACGTACTTTCAGGATACAATATCACGTCGTTTTCCTTGCACAAGAACTGGTTGGCTTCCATCTCTTCACATGGGCTGGCTAGCGGTAAGTATGTAGGACCTTTCACCATAAGGTATGGATATTTAGGGATAATGGCAGTAGTTTTGTTTTCCTTGAAAATTGGTAGTGAATATATTTTGAAATAATTATATGTTTTTTTTGTCTATTAATGGGATTTCCATAATGAATGTTATGTGGTTTTCTTTTACATAAGCTTTAACAGACATTGTTCTTTCTAGCATTAATAACGTTTTTTCTGTTACAGGGTAAATTAGGCTTTCAGTTTCAGAAATATTGCTTAACAGTGCTAAGAGTTCAGATGGCTCAACAATGGTCGGATGTACAACAGACACTTTTGTAAATGATAATGCAGTTTCGATTTCATTTAAAACAGTATAAATTGACCTAAAGTTACTTATAAACATATCAAACATACTTAAAACATATGTAGAGTAAATAGAGTTATTTTCTTTAGTGCCTATATTTTTTACTATTCTTTCTATGCGTTTCATGCGTTCATCCAATATTTGAATATTTTCCTGCATAGATGCAGATTTATTAGTGATAGAGTCAAGCATTTCTGAGATTATGGTTATTTTCTTATCTACGTGTGTTTGACCGATTTTTAGCTGTAATATTTCAGCATCGTACTTAATCGCGTCTTCATGGGCTAGATTGCCGGTAAGTATTTTAATCATTGAGCCAAGAGGATTAATAAGGCCGCGTTTGAAACGTTTTGATGGGATAAGCTGCCTGAATTTTCTGACTGTCGAATTGCGTAAGTATTCTACCTGTAATTTCATATTTTGGAACTCATTTGCGTAGGGCTTATGGATGTCAATTATATTATTAAATTCATAATATCTATTAATATTTAACGCTAAATCATAACCTATTTCCTTGAAATCTAATATCTTAACTATGGTCCACTTATCTTTCTCTATCATCGCCTGTCCTTGTTTAACAGGTAATATGCCTGGGTTATTTTTAATCTCTTGAAGTTGAAGGCCGTGGATCTTGACCGTCAGTTTCATGATCACGATGATCAGCCACAACCTGTGAAGGACGTTTAACGTTCTTTAGAGGTACTTTAGTTTGTCTTTTACCTATCTGTACTGGTACTACGTTCCTATTGGTTTTTTCAGTTACTTTTGCTTTATTATATCTAGGTTTATCTTTACTTTTTCTTATGTTAATGTCTTTTACAAATATGTTATCTTCCTCTTGTATGCTTAATTCAATCTCACCACCTTTCTTTTCTCTGGCTTTTTGTTTAGTGTTAAGAATCTTTTCGGCTATGTGTCTATACAGATATTTTGTTCGTTTTGCATGATCTTTAACTAGCTGTTGTGTATACGCCTTTTCTAAGTCTACATCGAATATTTTATTTGAATCAGTGTGTCCAAATGTTGCTTCGAAAGGTGTTAATCCCGTAGTGGAGTGTATTGTATGATTGTATGCCATAACGGAATAGGTCATGACAGAAGCGGCGTCCGTACATTTTCGTTCGTATTTTGCAAGCTTATATATCTCTATTATCGTGGAGTGAAATCGCTCTACGATGCCAGTAGAGTTAGGATTGTTTGGCGTTGTTATATGAAGTTCTATTTTGTACAGACGCCAGCACATCAACCTACACCTAACTGTCAAATTTTCCCAATCAACATTGAACCTTATGCTTTAGCGATAAAGTTGAAAATCTATTACAGAAATCTGACAGATTGTAGTAAGTTGATGTGCTGGCGTCTGTACATAGACAAAAGTTCGCGTATAAGTTCGTTGTTAAATTCAGTGCCAGGGTCACAGGATATTTTCCTGGGAACGCCGTATATTGAAAAATACTTTAATAGAGCTCGCGCTACTTCTGTCGTTTGCCTACTTGAAATTTCAATAGCCTGCCCTAATTTGCTGAATGCGTCTACGAGCGTTAAGTAATATTTGCTTTCTATATTAAATAAGTCAATGAATATTTCTTGAAAGGGGGCATCTTGTGTTTGAGTTAGTTGTAACATTGGTTTTATGGGCTTTCTATCATATTTCATTAGTTTGCAGGGGTCACACATATTTATAACTGCTGCTACCGTATCTTGCATGTTTTCCCAGTAATAGTTTCTGCGAATTCTAACCATAGTTTCTTTAATTCCCCTATGGCATGTTTTTCCTTCGTGATGCTTTAGTATAACAGCTTTTTGTTCTTTTTCGTCTTCTATGTATATTACTCTATCTGTACATTCAAAGAACTCTACTGAATCTTTCTTAAAAATTTCTATAATGACTTTAGTAAATAACCGTCTATGTATTTCGTTCTCAAAGTAAATAAAATATTTAAGCTTGGGTGTAATATATTCCTTTAAAAATTGCTTAATTAATTCCTCATTATCTGATGGAAGAAATACTTCTAAAACTTTTTGGTTCTTTCTAGATAAATTTTGAACTTGTATTTTATTTTGAAACCAGGTGAACACTAATATTTGGTTTGGTTTGGTGTCAATTGCCTCTCTTAAGATTGGAATCCCTAATGAGTCTGGTTGTATGTTGGAAGCTACTGTACCTGTATTACTGCTACTGGTTACTGAACGAATAGGGAAGTTATCTTGAAATAGGTCCGCTGGTGTAGTCACGTCAGAGTCAGAATCTGAGATGGTTACTATTTCTGTTTCATCTTCTATTTCAGCTTTAGTTGTAAGTTTTTCAAGTTCTTTTAATTGTTTTATTACTTTTTGTATTTCAGTATCATCTACATTAACATCCATAGATGTGTCATCTTCGGAGCCCATAACATTAAGTTTTATGCGTGACAATGCGTCTGCATTACTATTTTGTTTGCCATTTTTATAAATGATTGTGAAATCATATTCTTGAAGGCGGAGACGCCAACGAGTCAATTTGCTATTGGGTTCTTTGAGGGAATAAAGCCAAGCAAGAGGTCTGTGATCTGTAAAAATTTGGAATTTATGTCCGTATAAGTATGGTCTAAAGTGTTTTACGGCCCAAATAATAGCTAATAGCTCTCGTTCGATTGTGCTATAACGCATTTCAGTGTCACTAAGGGTTCGACTAGCATATGCGACTGGTTTGTCTGCTCCGATAGGTCCTTGGGATAGGACAGCACCGAGTGCCACATTAGAGGCGTCTGTTGTTAAAATGTAGGGTTTAGTCGAGTCAGGGTATTGTAATAGAGGAGTATTAGTGAGTACTTCTTTGCATTTTTCGAAGGCATCTATGTAGTTTTGGTCTATGATAATTTTGTTTCGTTTCTTTAGACAAGACGTTAGGGGCTGGGTGATTTTAGCGAAGTCTTTTATAAACTTTCTATAGTATCCGACCAGCCCAAGAAAACTTTTTATTTCTGTTGTCGTTCTAGGGACAGGATAATTTATAATAGCTTTAATTTTGTCGTTGTTTGGTTTTAGTCCGTCTCTTGTTATCGTATGCCCTAGGTATAAAACTTCTTTTCGTAAAAATTCAGATTTGTCTAGTTGTATTTTTAAGTTAGTCTGTCGTAGTCTGTCAAAAATGGCTCTAAGTTTCTGTAGGTGGTCCTGAAGACTAGAAGAATAGACAATGACGTCATCTAAATATATGAGGCAATGTATTCCTTGGAGGCCTCTCATGATGTTGTCCATGGCTCGTTGAAAGGTTGCCGGAGCTGTTTTAAGTCCGAACGGCATCCTCAAGAACTCGTAATGTCCGTTTTGGGTGCTAAATGCAGTTTTTGGTATGTCATCGTTATTTAATTCAATTTGATGATAGCCACTAGCTAAATCGAGTGTTGTAAAGTAGGTGCTTTTACCCAGTTTGTCAAAAAGGTCAGTAATGTTAGGAAGGGGATACTTGTCGTCAACTGTAATGTCATTAAGTCTTCTATAGTCGATTACCATTCTGTATTTGACTTCACCAGAAGCATCTGGCTTTTTGGGAACGAGATGGACTGGTGAGCTCCAGGGGGAAAAGGATTCTTGGATCACGTTGTCTTTTAGAAGTTTTTCAACTTGTTTATTAATTTCTGCTACTTGAGCAGGGGCTTGTCTATATGGTTTGGTATAAATCGGGTCTTCATTTTTCGTTCTAATGCAATGTTTTACCTGATTAGTGAAGCTTAAAGGTATATGCTCACAATAGAATATATCCTTATATTCTTCGCATAATTGTCGTATAGATGCTTGTTCTTCGTCATTCATATGGTCTAGTCGTAATTTAATTAGATTGTCGCGTAATAATTGGTTGGTCTCTATTTTTTGGTCATTTATGGAATGTACATGGCATTCATTTTCCTCATATTTAGTTACCACGAACGGTTTGATGACACATAATTCTAATTGTTTATCGAGGGTATTTTGTATGATGGTGGTAGCAAAACCGTTTACACATTTCACAAGAGCGGTAGGCATTCGTACTCCTTCACTGAATTCCGTGTAATCTAATATTCCTACACCATTTAATAGATTAGTTGGTAATTTTGCTCTAATTTCTGATCTCGGTGGGAGTACTACCACCTGTATAACATTAATATCTGAATCGATGCATATAGGTATTTCGGCTGACTTTGTAAATAGAACATATTTCTTTAAATCTATAACGGCTTCTAACTGTTCCAAAAGATCATTTCCTATCAGCCCGTCGTATAATGAGTCGACGTTGTATACGTAGAACTTATGATGATCTTTACTTTGAAATACAGAAAATAAGGGAATTTGCAGTACCTGATTATGTTTACTTGAGGCGTGCGTACTTACTACTTCAAATGGTTCGTATGATATGTAGTTAGCAAAATAGCTAGTCGCTATTCTAGGATGTATAAATGAACGAGTACTGCCAGTGTCAATCATGAATTTTCCGTCTATTTCCGGTATGTAAATATGTGGTAATTTTAATTTTATTGTATTATGATTTAATATTATTCTTTCGGGTGTCGGCTTATGGAGGCTCGCATAAAAAAATTTTTTACTTGGTCTTGTTCAGTGGTACTCTCTATTTTTATATTCTGTTCATTTATTTCTAGGTCTTGTGTAGGGTTTTCGGTTACAGGGTCTGTTGGAAACTCATTCTCTACACTAGGGAAATTTTCGAATAGATCATAACAATATTCGTATTCCGTGGGGTAAGTAGAATAGCCATCATAAGAAGGGTAGAGTTCTAATTCATTTACAGGGAACCCTTGCTGAGGTGCTCTTTGCGGAGCAGTTCTCATAGTAGCATCGGTGATATCTGGTTGGGGTTTGTTTTGTGTGTTTTGTTGTGGAATCGGGGAACGATTATTATTACCAAACTGACGCGGAAGTATTGGCATCATTTGTTGATAGCCAGGGGGTCTATAACCAAAATTAGGTCGGTAACCAAACTGCTGTGGCATCAAGTTTTGTTTACCCATACCAAATTGACCTGGCATGGTAAGTGGTCTATTAGGTGGAATTCCGAAATTAAATTTAGGTGTTGTGCCAACATTATTTTTAAATGATTGATTTTGTTGCATCATAGGCATCGGTCTGAAACCTGGTGGCTGTGGAGGTAAGGCAAATTTAAATGTCGGTTGTGGTGCCATTGTGCTGCTAGCCTGTGGTTTAGTATTATGGTTTGGATTTAACATTTTGCTGCGCATCTGATACTGGTCATAGAAATTAACTTCTTCTAAAACTACAGATAAGGCCTCTTCTAATATGCGTGGATGTTTCAGACGCACAATGCGTACTATGTTTTCTGGTAAGTTATATAAAAATACCTGAAGGGCTGAGTTGTTATAAATAGTCGTCTTAACCTTTGACAACAAAACTGATTTTACTGTTTGAATTCGTGCACAAAAATCACTGTGACTCTCATTACTTTTAATCTTTAAAGTTTCTAACTCGATAGCTAAACAGTCTTCGCTTCGCGGATCGCCAAAGTGTAACTCTAGCAATTCCTTGAATTCCGCCCACGATTGAATGTCTCCGCGCTCGCTGATAAGCGCGGCGGCGTCACCCGTTAAGCGGCTAGACACAACATGCATTAAGTATTCCTGTTGTAATTCTGATGATTTAAACTTATCAATAATATACTCACATTTGCGCAAGAATAAATTCAAATGACGTTTATTGCCATCAAAACTGGGTAGAATTTTGTACAATTCATTTGGAATAAGCTTTATTTCTGACATTTTGGAACTTATTTAAAATTTCCTAAGTAATAATTAACTCTATGAACTCTACCAATTTTACTTATTACAATAATTACTACTAGTATAGTTATTAAGTATTTCTGAACTCAATATATTATAGCTATATCTATTTAATGTTTTAAATTAGTTATAATACAAAACAGTTGTATGTTCAGTATTCTTACAGTACACTTATGAAACTTAATTATTTAAGAAAACCATCAAACAGTCAAAATGGAAAACTTCCAATTCCAAGTTTAACGAAAGGATGTGGACACGGATATCAAGGAGGTGAAAAGTCGTACTCACCAGCCTGCCACGCCCATCATCAGCTCTCAGGACTCCTCGTCGCCGACGATATTTATTTGGTTCGTTGGATCACCTTGCCGTACACCACGCGTACCGTTTTGAAAATCGAGAAAAGTCTTATCGCGATGAATTACGTAACGCGTGATAGCTTCCTCAGCGATCCTACCGGCTGCGCAAGTCAGGATTGGGAGCGCCTTAAAGGGCTTTTTAAAAATAAAAATAAGTACTTGATTAATTCTATTTTAATTGAGACGTGTTACATAGTCGGATGTAAGTCACTGACTGCTCTACTAGCTAAGACTTAGACTAAACAAACATTATCTTAAGAATATGCAAGCTCAGCGACCACACAGGTCGTGCTGGGCAAAAGTGCTTATACACGCAATATTTGTAAGGGCTGGGGTTCCATAACTAGCTTGTGACGAGTGGACGTGTTTTGTACTCGCGAACAATTTTATTTCGGCAAAATAGTCGAAAGTGCAGTAATCTGTTATAAAGTTACACTATTACTTCCTCAACAAAACTTATAACGAATAGTGAAAAAACTAAATCTGTGTACACACTATTACCGGAGATACAAGCAGAAATATTTCCAAGTTTTTAAAAAGTGAACGTTAAAAGTTTCTTTGTCTCGGAGTGGATTGACCTTCAAACGGGTCAATGACACACGTTCTTAAAGCACCAGCAACAGAACGTCTAATTTCGCAGTGTCCACTATAGCACCGATGGACTAAAGGCGTAAGCCGCTTGCCACCGGACAGTGCATGAAGTATTGAGTTCGAGCCCTGCGGATGGTAGCACTTTTTGGAAGTTCCAACTTTTCATTATTCATAATTTTAAACCGTGACCAAATACATAGATAAGTAATGTTGATCCTTTGAACTGACTTGAATGAGTAGTGAACTAACTGAACGAATGCCATCTGGTGACACCATTGAGATTGAGATTGGAATACGCTTCACTAATGTACTTATTGCTACTTAATTCATTTACTCGACGGAAGAGGGCGCTAATTTGAAATACAACATAACCCATCTAGCGGAACCGAAATTAAGTTACCCAATAAACTTACTAACCACTAAAGTTAACACGAGAGGGCGCTGACTGTACACTGCTATAATGGAAAACATGAATGATAATATTACATTTAGAAGAAGAATGACTAATTTAAATGCCTCGACAACAAGTTTTCAAGATAATTCTTTCTTATCCACCGACTCTCATGCCCTGGGAAGAAGTTTACCCGACTTATCTACAGGGAATTGCGAAGACATTACTGATTTACAGGAAACTGTCAGAGATTTAAAGGAAAAGCTAGAGAGTGCGCATAGGGAAATTGAAAACTTAATACTAGAAAAAATTGATTTAGAGAAAAGGCTACAAAATCGGGAAACCAAAATTAATAGTTTAACTAAAATATTTTCACCAAAAATTAGTAGGGCAGACCGGGTACAAAAGTAACGGCGGGTCGAAAGTAACAAATGCTTTCTAGATTTAACCAATGGGCGAACACCGCTTTGCCGCTGTCAGGCGATAGCCGGGAGCGCCCCCCTCAATCGCATTTAGTCGCCGCGTACGCCACGCGCTGTTAGGCTGTGTGACAGGACGCTACGTGAATTTACAAACCAAAAGTAAGTTTTTTGACGTTTTCTTATTCAATGTTTTGATAGTCTTAAAAGCATGATAGTAATATAGTAAATATTTGCATATCTATTCTGTATTAAAGTGATTGTACATTGCGTAAATTCATTTTTGTGTAGCGCGTTCCGATTTAAGGTTATATTGCAAGTTTTGACAATAATGTGGACGGGTACAAAAGTAACATAGCCCTATGGGTACAAAAGTAACGTGTTACTTTTGTCCTCGTGGTGATTTAATTATTTATAATATTTTTATATGTATTTTTTTTTAACAGAATGCCGCGACAACGCATTAGAACAACTGAACGAGGAACTACCGCCACGGAAGTGTATCAAAAAGCAGCTGAGGGAGGAGCATTTTAAAGATGCTGCAACAATTAGAGGCCTGGCAAAAAAATATAATGTTTGCCATGTAACATTAAACAGATTTATAAAAAAAAAAAGCGGGAAATGCTAACGCAGTTGTAGGCTACCGTTGCGTCAACCGTGTTTTTACCAACACCGAAGAAATTATTCTACGCGACTATTTAGTCGCGTAGAATACCCAAAATAAACTGCAGAGCACTCGATTAAATAATCGAGTGCTCTGCAGTTTATTTTGGGTTATCCCCAACTGAAGTACGTAAACTGGCATACGAGTTAGCGCTTAAAAATAAAAAATCATTTCCTACAAAGTGGCACGATACTCAAATGGCTGGTAAGGAATGGTTGACTGGTTTTTTAAAACGACACCCGACCCTGTCTTTAAGATGTCCCCAAGCAACAAGTCTGTCGCGGGCATCAAGTTTCAACGAGCATAATGTGAGTAATTTTTTTGATAACCTTGCTGATGTTATGGATAGGTACCAATTTGAGCCAAAAGATATCTGGAACATGGACGAGACAGGGGTGACCACTGTCCAAAAACCTAGCAAAATTGTAGCCCAAAAAGGAATTAAACAAGTAGGTGCAGTAACATCGGCAGAGCGAGGAAGATTAGTAACTGTTGCTGTTGCCATCAATGCTCAAGGCGGACACATCCCGCCTTTTTTCGTATTCCCACTGAAACGATTCCAAGACCATATGATACGTGAGGGTCCTGTTGGATGTGCTGGTGCTGGCAATTCTAGTGGATGGATGCAGGAAGCTGAATTTTTAATGTTTCTACAACATTTTAAAAACCAAGTCAAACCCACAATTAATAAAAAATGCTTGTTACTGCTCGACAATCATGCATCGCATATATCTATCCAAGCTCTAGATTTTTGTAAAGAAAATGGAATAGTGCTGCTGTCGTTTCCACCCCATTGCACACACAAACTTCAGCCTTTGGATAGAGCAGTATTTGGGCCATTTAAGAAAATGATAAACACTGCTACAGACAACTGGATGCGAAATCATCCTGGTCAAACTATGACTATTCATTACATTCCTGGGGTTGTTGTATAAAACTAAATTGATCTCATTACTTAAACTAAGAATTTTATTGAATTGTTATTATCTTAACATTTATAGTAAAATACAGAAGTTAATTTGTGTTATTAGTATAAAATTTTTAAATGAATAATTTGTTGATTTATCATGTATAACATTGTATTAATTACCAACCCCTTTGTCTTGTTACTTTCGACCCACAACGTGTTACTTTCGACCTGCCTACGTGGTCGAAAGTAACAAGTAACGATTTTTTTTTTAATTTCTGTAATTCATATAAAACATACAAAAATTTAATAAATCGAGTTACTAGAGTAAAGAACGTGAACTGAATTTTTATATAGTTATATTATTTTAATGGCAACAGTAACATCCATCCACAAATCAAGGTAAAAGTACAAAGTGTTACTTTTGTACCCGGTCTCCCCTACTCCAAAGCGAAAATCTAGAAACCAAAACGAATCAAAGTTTCTAACAAATCAACTGCAACATGAACTTGGACTGGGAAGGAAACCTAACATCACACTACATAATGAGACTCAAAAATCCAACTTAACCATTGGTACTGCTCCACCAAACACGGAAGAACAACCAAAACTCAAGAAGGTAAACGCGGAAAGTACCCAAACTACCATGCAGCATAATAAGAAAAAAACTATTACAACCGATACTTCATAGGGGGAAGTGGGGCAGATTCATACACGGGGCACCGTCATACACTAGCGACATCTTTTATTAGGCGCGCGTTAACTGAACGATTTAAGCATGTAAACGTGACTTACCTACGTGTGCGTTGACTCACGAATTTTGACAGCAGTCAGTGTGAAACTCGCGACGAGGTGACGCGGAACGTGATTCGGCAACGCGTAAGTAATTTTATAACCTCACTTTAAACATCTTTATTTTGATGAAAGTTTTTATCTAGATTATTCAATACTATTTTATTTTAAAGATAATAGGATGTATTTTGTGAATTGTTACGTAAATAATAATATATATGTTTGGTTTTTTTATAAGAATATTTGTTTTTCAAAATCATTGAATGGGGCAGGTTCATACAGTAATAAGAGGGGCACATTCATACTGTATGAATGAATGTGCCCCATATTTTATATTAAGATTTGAAATGATATTATATTTTGTTTTACAGAAAAAATATGGTCAGGAATTACAAGAAAAAGGGTACTAGGAGTGGAGAGGTAGACGAAGTGGCAATATCAAAAGCTATCGATGAAGTCATACTAAACAAAGTCTCTTTAAGAAAATCAGCAGCCAAGTACGGAGTAAATCCACAAACTTTACAAAGCCGTCTCAAAAAGTTACGAACACGAGATCTACTTAGCGAAAATCGTGTTTTCGATTCTAAATTTGCATCGCAGCAAGTTTTAACAAAAATAGAAGAAGAACACTTAAATAAATACATATTTTTATTTTACGCGCGCGCGCGAACAGAGCGGACGTCTTGTGTGTTCGTTACCGAAATTTAATTGTTTATCTCGCTATAATGTCGCGAAATTGTACTGGTTGTGGTGTGGACATATCTAACATGACATATATTGAGTGTTCTAAAAAGACTTGCAACAAAGTGTATGAATTAAAGTGCCTTGGAATTCCTACGGAAAACTTTGTTACGTTTACTCAGGAATATAAGGATCAATGGGTATGTCCTGAGTGTGTCTGCTCTCAACGCAAGCCTAGTCGCAATGCTGATACACCTGTTAGCAGAAAATCTGGCCAAGTAGACACTTCTTCAATCAGCAGCAACGTGAACACTCAGCGAGGAAGTCGTATAAAGAACACGGAACCTCCGGTGACGGAACCCAAATTCAACTTGCTAGAAGAGATCAAGGACTTTCGAATTGAGGTATTGTTACGCTTAGATGTCCAGACAAGTAAGATGGAGAATATGCAGGAAATATTTAATTCTACGAAAAATGAGTTGCAAGAATTGCGTTCATATGTGAAGGTACTTGAACAAAAAGTTGATCAAGTATTTGCGTTAGAAAATCAAATGAGGGAACTAATAACACGTAATCAATATTTGGAACATCAACTTAACATCTCCAAAGTGTCACAAACATCAACAGACACGGTGAAACTTCCTAAAAAAGCATTGAATTATGTCGAAGCGATTTGTAAACAATCCGCAAATGACCTGGGTAATGAGCCTACCGCCGGCGCCACAGCTGTGCTATCGAGTGGGGCCACGAAAACGGTGGAACAACTAATGTCTAAGGAAGTATCACAGGAAAAGAGGCAGTCTTTATCAACAACCGAGGCTGATATGAGCAGCAAGGAAGAGAATAATGAGGGGTGGAAAATAGTCCATAAGAAGAAAGGGAAGATTCAAAATAAAGATGTAATGAGAGGCCAGAACTCTAGCCTTAAGGAAATTCAAGCAATGGAGCGTAAGAAACATCTCCACGTTTGGCGATTACACCCGGAAACCACAGTGGATAAATTGACCGCTCATGTGATACAGGTATGTGGCTCTGAAGCTAATGTCAAAATTGAAAAAATTAGGCATAAGACAGAGAGAGACTATGCTTCATTCATTGTTGGGATCTCTGAGGGCTTTTACCGCAAATTATGTCAACCAGAGGTATGGCCTCTGAATGCAGAATTTTCCGAATGGATTTGGTTTCGGAGACCAACAAATAAGCCGAACGACGGAAAATAGAAGTATTGAAATTTTTTATCAAAACGCAAGAGGTCTACGTACTAAGTTGGATATGTTTTGTGCTAATATCGAATCTTCGGGGGCTGATTTAATTGCAATAACCGAAACTGGTTGCAATGAATCAATACACAATGCAGAAATTATACCACAAGGATATCATATTTTACGATGCGACCGATTAGATGGGCGGAAACAAGGAGGCGCGTTTCTCGTGGCCACACATGGGTTCGAACTACGGAAAGTAACAGTACCTGGTGACGTCAACGTCGATAGATGTGCTTTTGAACTGGTTTGTGCTACAGTTTATACGCGTAATAGATATTTGTTTTTGTGTTGTGTTGTCTATATTCCCCCGAACAGTAGCGAGAACGATTATATGATTTTGTTTAGGATTATAGAACAATTATGTGTAAATTATAGGGACGTAGTTGTTATAGGAGATTTTAATTTGCATTCTTGTAATGATAATGTTGTCAATTATTACGAGTATTTTGTTTCTTTTTGTGAATTCATACAGACAAATAAAGTACCTAATTGCAATGGTCGACAGTTAGACTTAGTGTTGTGTTCATTGGGTGGGGGCGAGGTGCGTGTGAGTGAGGCAGACGAAATTCTTGTGCCGGTGGACCCCTACCACCCGCCGCTCGCAATATGCGTACCTGTAGGCAAGTGTGAGCGTTCGGACTGTAAATATACAAACTCCATCCCGTCTCATACTGTTGTTGCAGAAGCGGGTGGTTTGTGTCCACAGTGGAATTTTGCCAAAGCAAATTATGACGCATTGTACTCATTGCTATTATCAAACGATTGGAAGCCGATGTATGATATAAATGACCCAGATAAGGCCATTCATTATTTTTATGACACCATAAATAGCATCATCGATAGTTCCGTTCCAAGAAAAAGGCAAAAGAATGTTAATTCTAGGTACAGGTACCCTGAGTGGTATACGGGTGAAATTATCCATTGTATTAAAGAAAAGGCGATGCTGCATAAACGTCACAAAGATAGTGGGGTAAGCAGTGATTACGAAATGTTTGCTCGGTGTAGGGCAAAGGTAAAAACGATGATAATGCGTGCTCATAACCATCACCGGGACAGGGTTCAGCAAGGTTTTACAAAAGATCCGAGATCTTTTTGGGACTATGTGAGGGCTAAAAAGGGAACAGATAATCGGAAAAGCATTCTCAAAAACGGTAAAGTTATACCCGAGTCGGAGTGTGCTGGTGAGTTCGCGCAATATTTTTATTCTGTTTACAATAATCAGGATCCACGACTCGATGTGAACGCCGCAGTGGCCTCAAGCGGCGGTAGCAGCTCGCGTGTACATATAGGTCGCCTACAACTGAGCCAAGTAACGAAAGCTCTAGATCGACTTAAGGCAAAGCGATCGGCGGGGCCAGACGGTATTCCTGCTTTTGTAATAAGGGATTGCCGCACTGTACTAGCGAAGCCGCTCTTACATTTATATAATCTGTGCATTGAGGCGTCTTATTTTCCTGAATGCTGGAAAATCACACGTGTGATCCCAGTACCTAAGGGTGGGATGGATTCGGACTTGAGTGGCTATAGACCGGTGGCAATTCTGTCAGCACCAGCAAAGGTCTTTGAGTCGACCGTACAAACGTGCATTTTGGACCAAGTATCTTGTTTAATATCGGATGCCCAGCACGGATTTAGACCGGGTTGCAGCACGACCAGTAATTTACTGAACTTTATGACGTACGTGGTTCCAAATATTGATGCGGGAGTACAAGTCGACGCTGCCTATTTTGACTTTAAAAAAGCTTTTGATTTGGTGGATAACGACATATTATTAGAGAAGCTGGCAGCAGTCGGCTGTACTCCCAAATTACTGCAGTTTTTTGCTAACTACCTGAGAGATCGACGGCAGTTTGTAGAATATGCTGGTTACAAATCCGAGCCTTATTACACGAGGTCAGGAGTAAGCCAGGGAAGCAATTTGGGTCCCTTGAACTTTATTATTATGATAAATGACTTGCCTGAGGTTGTCAGGGTTGCCACCTGTCTATTATTCGCGGATGATCTTAAGTTGCTTATGGCAATTAAAGATTTGAGTGACTGTGCACGGTTGCAGCGTGATATAGATAGTGTGGCAGAGTGGAGCAGGAAGAATAAGCTGCAATTTAATGTTAAAAAATGCTCGGTTATAACCTTTAGCAGAATGAGAGTGCCACCTCATCGCGGGTATGCGTTAGATGACACGCCAATTGAGAGGGTAGAAAATGTACGCGATCTGGGGGTGCGCCTGAACACCGAGTTAACATTTCGTGAACATATTATAAATGTTTGTAAAAAATCATATAGAAGCCTGGGTTTCATACTCCGTCGGGCATCGGGTTTTACAAACATTACAGCGGTAACAGCATTGTATAATGCTCTGATAAGAACTCAACTTGAGTGTAATGCTGTCATATGGGCTCCACATGAGAGTAAATATAGTCTTATGTTGGAGCGCATACAGAACAAATTTATCAGGTATTTGTATATGAAACTTTACGGGGTTTACCCCTTCTATCCGTTGATGTACCCAACCTTGTTCGTAATCGGCATGGTTGGGTACAACAAACTGGAGACAAGAAGGGACCTGGCTTGTACCACGTATATTTTTAAGCTGTTGCGCGGTAAAATGTTTAATGCTGGTGTTTTGAAGGAGATATGTCTGAATGTGCCTGATAAGTACGCATTGCGACGCCGACGGCCACAGTTGTTAGCAGTGCCATGCGCGCGAACCAACCTGCTCAGTAAAGCGCCCCTGACGCGAGCCTTGCATGCACTGAATGACACTACTGATAGGATAGATTTATTTAATTGCTCTCTGAATGAATTCACAAAGGTAACACTGTTTCTATTATGTTATGCTAATATATAACTAGTAGCTTTAATTGTAATTTAGAATGTAACTAAAGACCATTCTACCGCATTAGGATTATTGCCTGTAATGATAGTTGTGTTTGTGATAAATAAATAAATAAAAAATAAAATAAATAAAAATAAATCTTAGAGTGTTCCAAAATGCACTATGGACTAACATGTGTCCAAGTTAAAAAACTGGCATATGAATTCGCTAAGGCCAATGAACTCAAATATCCAGCAAGTTGGGATAGTAACAAGATGGCGGGAGCAGATTGGTTAGCAAGTTTCCGAAAACGCCATAAGAATTTAAGTTTGCGTAAACCGGAAAATACCAGCGCTGCAATATCATTCGGGTTTAATAAAACGGCAGTGAATGATTTCTTCCAGAACCTGGAGAATTTATACTGCAAGCACAATTTTACTCCCGATCGGATTTTTAACTACGACGAATCTGGTATAACTACTGTGCTGAGCACACCGAAAATTTTAGCTGACAAATCTCAAAAACAAGTTGGTCAAATAGTGTCTGCCGAAAGAGGAGAACTGGTGACATTTGGTGGTATTATTTCGGCCAGTGGAAACACCATACCACCTTTATTCATCTTCCCTCGGGTACATTTTAAGGACCACTTCATAGAAGGTGCTCCAGAAGGCTCTTTAGGTGTAGCTACGAGAAGTGGATGGATAAATTCGAGCATTTTTGTTGATGTTCTAAAGCACATTCAGAAACACGCCTTATCTTCCAAAGAAAATCCGATATTGCTCTTATTAGACAACCATGAAAGCCACACTTCTATTGATGCCATCAACTACTGCCGGAACAATGGCATAGTGTGCCTTTCCTTCCCACCTCACACGACTCACCGCCTTCAACCATTAGACGTTGGAGTATTTGGGCCACTTAAATCTAAATTAAAAACATCATTCAATGACTGGCACGTTTCTAACCCGGGTAAAACACTTAACATCTACAATATCCCAAAACTCACAAAGATACCTTATTTGGAATCATTTAATGCAAGGAATATCACTAGAGCATTTGAAAAAACCGGAATATGGCCTTTCAATAAATTGATTTTTAATGATGAAGATTTTGCGCCAGTTCAAGTGTATCATTCTAATCCTGTAACGAATGACAATGAAAATACAGCTGGTGAGGAGCAGCGTGGAATACCCGATAATGAGCTTGTTACAGTTAGTTATGAACTCGCAGAAGTCAGTGGTGATGTTCCTGCTCGAACACCGACGACTTTGTCTAGAGATGTTTCGCCTTCATTGCTTTCACAACCTCTTCTATTTATGGATTTCGATAAACCTACACCATCTACTTCCAAACTATTGAAGACTCCAGAAATGATAAGGCCTTTCCCGAAAGTCCAAAGACGCAAACAAACAAGAAATGGTCGATCACTTGGAAAATCAAGGATTTATACCGACACGCCTGAGAAGACTAGAATTGAAGATTTGGGAAAAATCAAAGAGATGAAGAGATTAGAAAAAGAACGAAAAAGTAGAGCAAGAGAAATTAAAAAAGCATTGAGTTTATTAAATGAAGATTATGACAGATCAAGTAAACCAAAAAGGAATAAAACCAAAAAGATTGAAACAAGTAGTAGCGACAGTGAAACAATCAGCCTGAGAGAAAGTTCTGCTTCACCTTTCGATGAACTTGAAGAAAACGAAGAAGAAGATGTTCGTGTAGAGCTTGTTGATCCTGAAAATGTCAAGGATGGGGCCTATGTCCTTGTTAAATTTGAGAAAAAGAAGTCTGTTATTTACTATGTCGGTCAAATAATCAAACACTACAGTTTGACAGAAGTAATGGTTTCATTTTTGAGGAAGACACCAGGATCTTCTATGAAATTTGTATTTCCAGACGTCAAAGACGAAGGATCAGTAGATCTATCCGATATAGTTTTGATATTACCGGATCCTAAATCAGCTAAGACAGCTAGGCTAGAACTGCTAGTATTTTAAGTTTTAACAAAGATCTCTCTTTTTATAACGTCCATTAATATTATTATTATTAAGATATTTTCAAAGTCATTTAGTATTTAACATTTAAGATTCCTTATATTGTGATATATTTTTTAATTGTTGATTATTAATATTCCCTACCTACTAATAGATACATAACAAAGATATGTTACTTAATTCTAGGACATAGATATACTTATTTGACTGATCAGAAAGACTGTTAGGTTAACTAAGTTTCTTTCAGTGCCATAAAAGGAAAAACTACCTACATTTTAAGTTATTTTCTGTTTACTTAGTTATCTTTTTTTACTTTTTTCTTTATTACTTGATTATTTTCTAGGTATTAGTTACTCACAGTCTAATTGCTTTTGGTTTCGAATACGTTGTGTTTTGATACTTTTATTTTGATAAATAATTAAACATTTATTCCTTAATTTGTGTATTTTTTCACATGTATGAATCTGCCCCATAGCCTGTATGAAAGTACCCCGCATGCGGGGCACATTCATACATTCCTGATTTTTTTTTTTTACTTTTATAAAAAGTCACAGATGTATATTTAAACAAATTATATGTTTTTGATAGAAAGTCTAGATAGTTATAGTACTAGTTCTTATTCAATCTATTCAGATATATATATTCAGATATATATATATATATATATACCAGAGAATAATCTATGAGACAAAATAGAAAAACTGTATGAAGCTGCCCCACCTTCCCCTATCTTAGAAACAAAAATAATTATCTGAAGAGGAAAATACATGTCCTTGGAACCCAGCAAATTACGGGTTTAACTACACGCCTTCTTGACTTGAGATCTAATAGCTCATACGAAAGGTACTGCGCAGAAGGAATGATAAAATACTATGCAATATCTAAGCAACTGTTAAACACGGAGTTGACATGTAAAGCCCCGTATTCATGGTAAACATTTGTTTAGCAACAAAGTTGAATCAACGTGTTGCGGAGTTGCTGTCAAGATGTTGCTGGCAACACTGCGTGTTGCAGAGTTGATAGCGTCATGTTGACAAGCTCTCGCCCGACAAGCGTAAACATCAGTTTAGCGAAAATTGTTGACGTGTGTGAACGTGTTTGCAACATTTTATAAACATGGCAGTAGTGTGGAGTAATGATAAAATAATGCAACTAATAGAATTATTTCAATCAAAACCATTATTATGGCATTCTTCTATAAAAGAATACAAAGATAGAAACAAAAAAAACTATGCATTCGAAGAAATTTCTCAAGCCCTAAATATACCCAAAAAAGATGTGGAAACTAAAATACATGTACTGCGTACTCAATTTACTAGAGAGAAAAAAAAGTTGTCGGCAAAAAAAACTACAGGCAGCGGCGCAATAGAAAAATGTAAATGGATTTATTACGAGCCATTGGAATTTTTGTTATTTGGTGCAACTACTTCTGGTGAAACGGATACTACGAATAAAACAGTAAGTTGTTTTTGTATATAATTTTTATTGTACTATTGTCTGTAAAATTATTACAATTACGCTACATTATTTTGCCATGGAACACTTCCCTCTGGAGTTATAAAGTAATCGGCAAACTGTTCTCTAATACAAAAAGCTGATTGTGATGCAGGCCTGCCCCGTCTTTGCAAATCAATCATAGGAAACGAACCTAGTTCCCTGTAACCCGAGATCAAGAGTGTCATGCTCAACAGACTGAGCTAGCCGGGCTAAAGTAAATTTATAAGGTATAATCTGCTAGGTAAGGATTAATTAAACAAGTACCTTCTTACACAATACAAAGTTTATTGGAATTATACAAAATTGAAAGTACACTTACAAACAATGTGGCAAGCCACTAAACCAATGTACCCTTCCCAGAGTCTATGGCATACACCCACACAACTAGTCTCCGTTCCTAGTGGTGTCAGTGAACGCCAGCAATGAGACAAATAGCAGTTTCTCAGAGTCGCTATAGCGAGTCCGTGAGGTGATCAAATTAACAACTTCTAGCTCAATCGAACATGTACTGGCCTTTTCCGGACTGTGCTCATATAGGGAAAATAACTACTATACTAAGCAAACCCGAGACACAATATCCTTACAACAACTGGTCTTAAAACAACCTAGTTCCTACAAAAGGCCTAACTCTCTCATAGATTAAATCATAATGACACACAGATAATACTCTCTATAAAACCTTCAGTATAACTCCCTCAGTTGACGGTTCAGGGTCCTTGGCGTCGTTCACAGGAGAAACCTGTGTACACACGCGAACGCGGCCTACGGACAAGATGGTGACGCTTTCGTTACCTGGAGTGGCGAACTTCCCTCATCACCTGGATTCGGCTAGGTAAAGCCTTCCTAACGTCGGAGGACCACACCGCAAGGGATAACCTCAAATCCGCCTGCGCTCTGATGAATACCAATTCATCACACGGCGCAACATCAAGGCATCAAATCAATCGCGCATAGCACCAATCTCCTTAGGCTAGCATAAAAGCCAGACCTGAAACAACGTCCTCGTGTCAGAACACACATGCAAGATCTAAGCTATAGGCTATCCAGCAAGAACAGAGAAAATGGTTTAGTACTCACGGAATTCTGAATATAACAGCTCATACTTATAAAAACCCCATCGGGTTATTTGGACACATCCCAATCCTCCTAGGATTAAGTCCCTCTCCATCGGCCTTTAGGCTCGTGTCCTTGATCGTAAAGACCGGACACCGTACCCCGCCTTTTCCTCCAGACCAATCTGACAGTTTTCTAGAATCATCTTTCACAGACCATCTAAGATTTCTTATCGATTTGTATCTTCAATTTATCAAACATTGTTTTTTAACATAAAATGTGGTAAATTATGTAAGTTTGTTTATTTATTATTTAGTTATCCAATAAACTTTTAATTAATTAACTAAACAAAAAGACACCAACGCCATCTGTGTCAACGTAGAACAGCGTTGACAACCAAGGCGTTAGTCCGCCGTTAATTACAACAGGTGTCGCTACTAGACACGATCAATATTTAATTTTTGCAACGTCACAATGCCCCTCTTCCCACAAAAAGGTTTTTGTGTACGCAAAAACCAACACCGCCCTCGGTGTTATAACACTGGAGTGGGTTTACCAATTCTCATAGAAACTTTAGTGGAAGAGTTCTGATCTATTTATTAACTGATGGTTGTGAAACGACATAAACTAATTTTAAAGATGAAATATAATTAATTTCCTTATTTTTCCCAATTGTAAGTAAATAACCAACCTTATAAAATCCAAACTGCCAGGAAACCTATTCTGCTTACAAA
This sequence comes from Hydraecia micacea, assembly GCA_914767645.1. Classification (NCBI taxonomy): domain Eukaryota; kingdom Metazoa; phylum Arthropoda; class Insecta; order Lepidoptera; family Noctuidae; genus Hydraecia; species Hydraecia micacea. The sequence goes on along the minus strand of OU611775.1, from coordinate 20,652,821 downwards.
TCTTCCTACATTCCGGGCATAACCCCCCCATCCTTTCATACATCCCTAAATTCCTTTCTCTTTCAATCCTGTAGCAACCTGCATTCAAATCGCAGGCAGCCACCTCTTGCATACTCCCGAATTCCGTCTGTAAACCAGTGGAACTCTGAATTGTTTAATATAAATCTAAACGATCCTCCTGATGAATATGTTCAGCGAGCTGATACATATATTGAGCAAACAATGTGCATAACTCACCAGGCAAGACGTATACAGCGTTCCCAGAAATAAATATTCTGAAAACATAATGGTGGTTTGGCTCATTTTAAGAGTCACCTGCCGCTCGTAACTAGATAAGCACTAGTGCTATCTAAAGTCTCGCCGAAGCAACAATGCTATATTGGCAAAACAAAACATTTGTGAAGGCTTATTTTAGAAGTCACTGATCCGCTTCAGTCAAGGCCTATTTTATGAGTTACTATCCGCTCCGTAAAAAAAAAACAACCAAGCGAGCTTGATTACAAACAACGTGAAGGCTTATTTTAGAAGTCACTGATCCGCTTCAGTCAAGGCCTATTTTATGAGTTACTATCCGCTCGTAAAAAAAAAAAACAACTTGCAAAAAAAAAAAAAAATTTATTTTTATTTTGTTACTAAACGCAAGGCATGCAAAACGGCATAATCCCCGTATAAAATGTTTGATCAATACCCAAAACTCGCGTTCATAATAATATAAACAAAACAAAGCAAATACCATGTACCGTATGATAGTTACGTTACGCTTCGTGGTCGCTGTTAGAATGGCCCTCAAAACAATACGTGAAAACACGGACTACAGCTAATAAATAAACTGTATAATTAGGGATATATAAAATTACTCGATTTTAGATGAAATCGACTAAAATATCGTTTACTTGTATTTAAAAAAATATATATGTTTATATCGATTTTATTATTTGACTGAACTATCGATTTATTAATATCGTTTCTCTATGTATACAGTCATATCCCTACATATAATGCTACATCATATAAATTCTCCTGCCTAAAAGGTCCCAGCAACCAAGCAAAAAAAAATATATATATATATTTATATAAATTATGGCTGAATATATATACCCGTCTGACTTAAACAGTGTAGACTCTGACGTGTTAAGTTTTATATAATCAGAAACACATTAAAAAAAAAATCTATTTACCCATTTCGACCGGTTCTGGTGGTTGGTGGCAGTCTGTTGAAACTATTTTTATTTTATTTATTTTTTTCTGGGAAAGTTTTAATAGTAAACCCTTACTTTCCATATTTTTTTTTTTCTTTGGTACACTATTTAAAGCTATAAAATTTTTGTGAGCTTCAGATCCCTGTCATATTATGATCTATAAGACGAAACAACTGATTTTGCCGTTTTTATGTACCTTTCGACCATGCTAGTGTGTGGAGCGCCCATAATGAACTTGAGGCACGTTAAACTTCTATAATTGCCTATGAAACTCTGATCCCGTGAATTGAACCACACTAACGGTAATCACGGTTTCAGGAATCCCGTGAGCAAGAAGAACATAATTCTCAAAGTTTCAGGCTACCAAAGCACCAGTTGCACGACGTAATGAAAAAATATTATATATTTTGAAAAACAGCAAGAAACTACAAGTAAATATACGAGTCGCATGCAAGTAATGCATAAACCGCAACCTCATAAGTCAATTCGTCCGCAAGATGGGAATGTTAATACACTGTCTCTAAATCCATTATGATAGCTTATTTATTTATTAATTTTGTATTTGTATAGTAATTATTATAATTTAGTAAAGCAAAATTAATGACAAACTAAACGCAAATCGTGTATAACGCGTTTCGGAACGCACCCTAACATATCAAAACGTCGAACGTCAAATGTCACCAATGTCAATGTCACTCAATGTGTTTTATAGGTTAAGTACCAATGTATGAAAACGAATGCTGATAAAAACAATGCTGTTTTATGGAATGCCGTGGTTGTATTTTAAGTCTGGGTTAAATAATGAGTGTTAAAACGTTAAACAACGAAGTGACCGACCAGTTGTCATAAAGATTCCAAGTGTTCCGTTTCAATGAAAGTTGACTATTATTGTTGATTAATTTCTACAAATTGTTTGTTCCCTGTATTGCAAAATCCAATTAATAAGAGTGAAAGCCTGTAGTGTTATTCTCCTACCACTGGAATCCTCTAAAACAAATAAGAGACTGCTAAAACTCTTCTGAGAATTGCCTTATAGAAATTGTTTACAATTTTCAAGTTTACCCCCAATTGTTTTACAACTTTTACAGAAATTAATGTTGGGTTTATTGATTTATAATACTTTATACTTACAATGTTTCACTATAAAATAATGCAATACAGTTTATCAGGACCTCAACTGAAACAACCACATGAACATAATAACACAAAACTGTTGTTTTATATTGTAAACTAATATCTTCCAATTGTAATAATTATTACTAGTACCTGTTAAACAAACTTTACCACAAATGCTTACTAGTATGCTACATAAACTTCCAAAATATAGATAATATTAAATCACCAACCTCTAAACAAACATTGGGTACATATATAGTCCCAAAATAATTAACACAATGCAACTTGTCCAACTTGTGAGTTGGGCATACATATAAATAAGTTAATGACCTTTATCAACACTCTGCACCTTACCGGTCCAACAAAAGAAATGGTTTCATTGTGGTGCGGTGACCACTTTATATTTAAAACTTAAAAACTAGCCTTAAACTAATACAAGAATCCGCCAACTGAAAGAACTGAGGGAATTGAGAGAGAGAGAGATATTGTTATTAATTTGTTCACCTTATATAATTAAATAATTATATACCGTTGGGCGCCAACTGTAACCCGTGATTAAGAGTGTCATGCTCAACAGACTGAGCTAGCCGGGCTAAAGTAAATTTATAAGGTATAATCTGCTAGGTAAGGATTAATTAAACAAGTACATTCTTACACAATACAAAGTTTATTGGAATTATACAAAATTGAAAGTACACTTACAAACAATGTGGCAAGCCACTAAACCAATGTACCCTTCCCAGAGTCTATGGCATACACCCACACAACTAGTCTCCGTTCCTAGTGGTGTCAGTGAACGCCAGCAATGAGACAAATAGCAGTTTCTCAGAGTCGCTATAGCGAGTCCGTGTGTGGTGATCAAATTAACAACTTCTAGCTCAATCGAACATGTACTGGCCTTTTCCGGACTGTGCTCATATAGGGAAAATAACTACTATACTAAGCAAACCCGAGACACAATATCCTTACAACAACTGGTCTTAAAACAACCTAGTTCCTACAAAAGGCCTAACTCTCTCATAGATTAAATCATAATGACACACAGATAATACTCTCTATAAAACCTTCAGTATAACTCCCTCAGTTGACGGTTCAGGGTCCTTGGCGTCGTTCACAGGAGAAACCTGTGTACACACGCGAACGCGGCCTACGGACAAGATGGTGACGCTTTCGTTACCTGGAGTGGCGAACTTCCCTCATCACCTGGATTCGGCTAGGTAAAGCCTTCCTAACGTCGGAGGACCACACCGCAAGGGATAACCTCAAATCCGCCTGCGCTCTGATGAATACCAATTCATCACACGGCGCAACACCAAGGCATCAAATCAATCGCGCATAGCACCAATCTCCTTAGGCTAGCATAAAAGCCAGACCTGAAACAACGTCCTCGTGTCAGAACACACATGCAAGATCTAAGCTATAGGCTATCCAGCAAGAACAGAGAAAATGGTTTAGTACTCACGGAATTCTGAATATAACAGCTCATACTTATAAAAACCCCATCGGGTTATTTGGACACATCCCAATCCTCCTAGGATTAAGTCCCTCTCCATCGGCCTTTAGGCTCGTGTCCTTGATCGTAAAGACCGGACACCGTACCCCGCCTTTTCCTCCAGACCAATCTGACAGTTTTCTAGAATCATCTTTCACAGACCATCTAAGATTTCTTATCGATTTGTATCTTCAATTTATCAAACATTGTTTTTTAATATAAAATGTGGTAAATTATGTAAGTTTGTTTATTTATTATTTAGTTATCCAATAAACTTGTAATTAATTAACTAAACAAAAAGACACCAACGCCATCTGTGTCAACGTAGAACAGCGTTGACAACCAAGGCGTTAGTCCGCCGTTAATTACAACAGGTGTCGCTACTAGACACGATCAATATTTAATTTTTGCAACGTCACATCCCTTCGCCATGAACCTTCTAATAGGTTACCTTCAGAGTCTTCAAAATCAAAAGTTTGTGGAGGTGTATACAGGGTGTCCAGTAAATAGTACGACATATTGCAGGGGGTGATAGCTTGTGTCAATACCTACCAAAACAACACAATATATGTTTCGCAAAATGTTACGGATTTACAGTTATACAATATTTTCCGAAATATCGAAAAATGTCTACCTTGAAACAGATTTTTAAGCATCTCGTAATGAAAAATTCCTTTTCTAGTATTTTTTTTATATCAGATTATCCGTGAATAGTTACTCTACTCATTGATAAGTCTTTTTTCTATCAAAAACAAGAACTTTTTCAAGAAATACCATTTTTTTTTGTTTAAATTTTCGCAGAACGATTTTCTTATCGCTTAACTTTAACCTACAGTGGTGAAAAAAAAAAGTTACATTTTGCGGAACATATATTGTGTTTTTTTGGTAGGTATTGACCCAAGCTATCACCCCCTGCAATATGTCGTACTATTTACTGGACACCCTGTATATGGATCTGGAAACTGTGTTACGTCTTAAGAAGTTATGTAAATATACACAAGCAATTACTACGAGTTCACAATTGGCTGGTTTTAACGGAATAGGTTTAGTGAATACACGGAACACCACACATAAAATGCCAAAAACATTTTCTATAATCCTCCTAGCTCTTGATAGTCTGTAATTGAATATACGCTTTTTGTTCCCACGTTCATGAATGCCAGGATATGGTTTCATGATGTTCTCCGTTAGCGCGAAAGCACTGTCACCTACATACATACACCTACCACCTACACATGGAATTTCTGGTCCACCTTGTGTTATTGGTTCAGGACGTGGCAGTTTAAGTGAGTTTTCTAACAATGCATTATAAAACGGTGTTTCCTGAAATATTCCACTGTCGGACGACCGTCCCTTAGCTCCATAATTTGCGTATATAAAGATCTGCAATTGCCAGAAGTATCATGCTGAACAGATTTTTGTAATTGTAGTATTCACTTCCAGAATTATTTGGCGCCACAATCAAAACGTGTTTCCCATCAATGGCTCCAATGCAATGTGGAAAATTCCATCGTATTTCGAATTCACGACTTATTTGTTTCCATTCCTGCTCCGAACTTGGAACTTACAAATATAAAAAATAATAATAAGATGATAATTTACAGGTAGATGAAAACAATGCACTTGAAAGTAGTATGGAGTTAGAGCCATCTCAATCACCAAGTCTTACATCGAATGCTACAACATCTACATCTTCAAGGAAAAGAAATAAGACAGATGAATCAAGTGAAATATTAGAGGTTTTGAAAAGTGCGAAAAAAAAGATGGATGAAAAGGAGAAGGATCCATTTGATATTTATGGTGAATATATTGCTGCTGAATTAAGAAGTGTTAAAGATGACCAAGCCGTGACACAGGCAAAGTACCATATTAATAATATACTGTATGAATTAAAAATGGGACGATATAATACATATGGATATCAAACGGCATCTTCTCATCCATCATCAACACCAAATAATGTCCAGGAAACAGAAATAGGGGAAATTGAGAGACAGGAAACAAATAGACTAGATGCAATACAAGACGAAACAGAAGATTCGGCTATACTAAACTTAGTTAACTATCTCAGTGATGAATCAACACAATAGCATATCGTCGTTGATACTGCAATACCGCGTAAATACCAGTGGATAATACCGCGTAAATACAAAAGTATCAAATTTTAGATTTGGCGGCAATGAGCTAAGGATGCCGATTGGCTACGGACCACATTCACAGTTCATTCAATAGCTCCTTCAATATGCGACCAATCACAACTAGTTAAAACCGCGTGAGCGAGCCTGTCAAAATAATTTGACCAATACCGCGCATTTACGCGATCATAACAAGAAGACGTATTGTTTTTGTGTGGCGCTCCGGAAAATAAAAGTTTTTTAATAGTAATACGAAGCTGATCAGTAAGTTTTTAATATTTTTTTATTGCTTGTTTCTCAGTCAACTTGGTTACTTAGTAGAATTTGTAAATTCACTTGTTTAACAACTAAAATTTGCACTTATTCTTGTGATAGTAGTTCCGCGGTTTTGAATTTGTATGTTTTACTGGATATTTTAGTTAGTTACGCGTGTTTGTTGATTTTGTTTTGATAAATAATTCATTCGTGTTTAAATATATTTACTTAGAAGATATTTTTGATTCAAAGTATTTTTAATTCTAGGGCAGACAAGTAGTGCCTGCTATATAGGTATTTTATTTATTTAGAAATTGTGGGTAGTTTTCGAGTGTTTCTCAATATCTTCTTTTGTTTTAGACGACCATGGAAGAAGAGGCAAGTGACGACGAGTCTGTAGTATGGAAAAATGCCGACGTCAGTGATAATGTTGTCACTATACAAGAGCTTCACAATCGACGCCAGGTACTTTTAAAGAAAAGGAACCGCATTTTAGATCAAATGCGTGCGGGTAATCCACTTACATTTAAAAAACCTGTCAAACAAATTTCGTGTACAGATACGAATATCGAAAACTCTATTGCTGATTGTGATACTTTGACCACAGTTTTAGAACCTGTCCCTAGCACATCAGGTCTTCCGAAAGTTGCTACTGAGTCAGTGTTGGAGTTTTCGTCAGATGACTCTGTTCTTGACCCTGATTATGTTCCACTATCTCAAATTACAAATGTACAACCTTTCGAATCATCAGATCATATTGAATGGTTTCCTGAAAGAGATACTGAGGCAGAAGTTGGGAGATTGTCAAGATCGAGAAAAAGAAAAGCTGACCGATTAACATGGAAAAGAGAACATAACAGAAAAAATCGAATGTTAGGGAAAGAATATCTTGGATACAAAAAGAATGATAATAAATACCGTCAAACAGAAAATAAGCCTAAAAGAACTATGGGTCCTCTATGCAATTCACAGTTTTGTGCTCGTAGCAAAGTATTTTTTTGCTCACACCTAACGCAAGAGATGAGACTATCTATTTTTAATAAATTTTGGTGTATGTCGTGGTCGGAAAAAAAAATGTTTGTGTCTTCTATGGTGGACAAAACTGAGACTCAGAGGAAAACCATAGGTACTGACTCTAGACGTTCAAGTACCAAAGCGTATTATTTTCAAATAGAAGGCAAAAAAGAAAGAGTCTGTTTGATTACATTTATAAATACACTTGGTATAAAGGAATGGACGGTTCGCTATTGGCTTGGTGATAGAGGTAACAAAGAGAAGCAGATAAATGTGAGCACGTCTGCATTAGTTAACACAGAGAGTAAGCGAGATTCAATTAAAAGCTATCTATCAGTCTTGCCGAAGTTACCATCCCATTATTGTCGCAAATCGAGTACAAAGCAATATTTGGAGCCTTTAATTCAGTCCAAATCACAGCTTTACAATTTATACGTGGAATTTGCATCCTCATCATCCAAACCTGTTGCTTCAAGGAAGCTTTTTTGTGACGTTTTAGCAGAAGAAAACATAGGTTTGTTCCAACCTAAAAAAGACGCTTGCGACCTTTGCTGTGCATATAAAGTGGGCAATGTGTTAGAAGAAGATTATCAGCGTCACATTGAACTCAAGAACATGGCTCGAGAAGAAAAGAGCAAGGATAAACAAGCCGCAAAAAATGAAAACATTCACACTGTGACTGCTGATTTACAAGCTGTAAAACTATGTCCTTATTTGACGGCTAGTGCTCTATATTTCAAAACCAAATTAGCAGTGCATAATTTCACTGTCTACAACCTTGGAACAGACGATGTCACATGTTATTGGTTCGATGAAACCACTTGTGACTTGAAAGCTACCACCTACGCTTCTTTTTTTGTGGATTATGTAACAAATCTGTTAGATGAAGATGCAAAAGACGTAGTCATATGGACAGATGGTTGCACATCGCAAAATCGAAACAGTATCGTGTCAAATGCGCTACTTAGACTAGCCATGGATAAAAATATTACAATAACTCAAAAATACCTCGAAAAGGGACACACACAGATGGAGGTGGACTCTGTCCATTCTGTAATTGAGAGAAAGTTAAAAAACGTAGAAATATTTTTGCCATCGCAGTACGCAACATTAACTAAACAAGCAAGAAAGAAACCCTCTCCATACAGAGTTATTCAACCGGCTCATACTTTTTTCAAGGACTACGGGATTAAAGAATATCAAGTATATGACTCCATACGACCTGGTCGTACTGCTGGCGATGATTGTGTGGTGGACCTGCGAGTATTAAAATATAATCCTGATGGGACTATTCAATATAAAAAACATTTTAAAGATGACTTCACCCCATTGCCACGAAGACCACGAAATGCCTTAACACTTACGAATAGTGTTCCATTGCTGTTTTCATCTAGAGTGCCAATATTAGAAAGCAAATATCTTCACTTACAGCAACTAAAATCCGTAATTCCTGCTGATTGTCATCAATTTTATGATAACTTACCTTATCTTAAGAAAAAATAGTTATTTCTTTATTATATACAAAGACTGTAGGACCTGTCTTGAATGATTGATGTTTTTGATGTTCCTTTTTGATGTTCCGATACATAAATATTTCATTTATTTTTTGACTGACTATTGCTAAGCCTTTAATTATTTGATTTGTAAGCTCTTTGTTTTGTTAAGATCTAGTAGAAATAGATCTAGAACTATTTCAGTAAGTAACTACGAGACTGATTTAAGCTAGTAACTACCAAATTGAAGACTGTGATTACCTGCTTAAGTAAATATAACTTTTCTCTATTAATATAATTCTGTTTTATTCTCCCTCCGATTCCGCGTAAATGCCAAAAAAGCTCAAATAGCGAATGCCTTATAAAATGGAAAACAGCGTAAGTGTATTTTCTAGCTAAATATTGATTGGATTTATTAGATATTAGTATATAGGGTAAACCGAGGAATAACTGACCACTTTCAATAATTGGCCACTATTCACTTCAACTGCATAAGATAAGAGTTATCCTTACAGTACGCCATCTATTATTTCTTTTCGGTATTACCTACCTAAGCAGCTTTCATTATAGTTACTTTTTTTTCCACTATGGACACTAGCGCCAAAAATATCGACCATTTTTTGACAGTTGGCGTGCATGTTTTGACATGAACGGTAAATCTTTACAAAAATCTTAAAGTAACGCTTGATGTAAAAATTGAATTTTGTGGTATTTTGTGTAGTAAACGTAAATCGATTGTGTTTCGTGTGTTGTACAGATGGTAAGTGATCCTTTTTAGAAGTTCTATTCTGTCAGCATCTATTGCAAGCCGAGATTGGGCGGGTGGCTTGTAATAGATCGACATTTTTGCATATTTTCAATTATTGGCCACCCATGCCAGTTACTGGGTTATAACCTAATATTCGAATTTTATACAAAATGAAACGTATTAAGTAGGCGCATAAGGTTTACTGTCCCTTAAAAAAATGTCAAATAAAAATATACATATTTATCAGTAACTGGCATGGGTGGCCAATTGTATAATAATTGTATGGCCAGTTACTGACGGAATATTTTTTATTGCACAGATATTCCAAAATGTCTTCAAAAAAACGCCAATACTCCAAAGAGGCAATAGAAAAGGCGATTAAATTTATTAAAAACGATGAAGGATCAATTCGTCAAGCTGCAAAAAAATTTGGTGTGCCCAGAAGTAGCATCCAATATAAAATACAAAATCCTAACACAAAGTTTAAGTCTGGACCTGATCCAGTGCTTACCGAAGATGAAGAAAATGAGTTGTGTAATTTCATTATTCAACAAGCCAAACGAGGATTTCCAAGAAAAAAAGAGGATAAGTATACAGGTTTGTGTCCAAGAATTTTTAAAGAAAAATCCGAGACCTAATCCATTCCGGAATGACAAACCTGGAGATGTATGGTTCAAGGCATTCTTGAAACGTCATCCCATCATCTCAATTCGGACATCAGAGGGAGTTAGTAACGCAAGTGCCTGTGTTTCGGAATCAGACATTAGGAAATGGTTCATAGAAATAAAAAAATACATAGATGATGAAGGTTTAACCTCTGTTATCGAAGACCCTGCACGAGTATTTAATGCCGATGAAACTGGATTTAATATTTGTCCAAAAACGGGCAAAGTTTTAGCAGAAAAAGGATGCAGAAATGTTTACGAAATTGAAAAAGCATCAGCTAAGGAAAACATAACAGTGCTGTTTACATTTTCTGCTGCCGGTCAAGTGTGCAATCCCATGATCATCTATCCTTACAAAAGAATACCCGACCGAGTCACGTCCAGTGTGCCATCTGGATGGGGAATTGGCCGCAGCGACTCGGGCTGGATGACGGCTGCGGTCTTTTATGACTATATAGCTAACTGCTTTCACCAAGAACTAACGGGAAACAATATTCCTCTTCCAGTAATTTTATTTGTCGATGGCCACAAAACACATATAACATTAGAAGTATCTGAACTCTGTCGAACCTTACAAATCCATTTAATTGCACTCTACCCGAATTCAACGCGCATATTACAACCAGCAGATGTTGCAGCTTTTCGTCCGATAAAAGCTGGATGGAAAAAGATGTTGCGGGATTGGTACGCCGCATGTAATTACCAGGAAAGTCTTACTAAAGAATCTTTTGCTCCTTTACTAAAAAAAGTTGTAGATTCATGCGCAAAAAAAGAAACTTTGATAAATGGATTTAGGGTATTGTATCCATTTGAAGCCGACAATGTAGATTACAGCAAAAGCATACCAACCAAACCACCTGAAAATGATACACCTGCAGCAATTATGAACACAACAGATACTGCATGTGTACTGACTTACTCCGACTTTTGTGGGATTGTTGGTGAATCAATAATTCTCAAATGCCAGACAGTCACGACATTAACGCCAGTAGAATTTGATGACAACTTTACAGCAATTTATAAACTTTGGCAGAAATTTAAAGGTGTTAACCATACTAGTAACGACTTAATGAATACACAGGATTGGAATCAAAGTCTACACATGGATGAAAGTGACTTGTTAACCGAAAGTAGCTATGTAATAGATTTGAAGGAACAAAATGAAGAATGCAGAATGATTCTAAATGAATACACTGGTGAATTAACAGTAAACAATGAAGATAATAAATATGATATACAGGACAAAGAAGTGAAAGAAAATAATGAGTTCAGTCCCCAGAAGGTACTAACAAATTTGGCAGATTTTAAAACTCCAATACCTACATTTTTGACACCAATCCAAATAGAGATTCACGAACCAGACAGTTTTACCGACACTAGCAGTCCACAACCTAACACATCAAAACAAATAGAGATACAAATACCAAACACTACAAAAGAACCGCAACCTAGCACTTCAAAACAAATAGAGATGCAAATACTAAACACAATAAAAGAACCACAACCTAGCACTTCGAAACAGATAGATCCGAATAAAAGCATTTCTGTCATATCAAATCTACCTTTCTCAGAATATCTGAAACAAAAGTTGCCTGATTTACCCAAACGACAAGGAAAGCGCCAAACAGACAGATTTCCATTTGCGTTGACATCCGACCAATATGTTCAAAAGATAAGAGCAAAGCAATTAAAAAAGCAAGAAGAAGATGCTGCAAAAGAGGAAAGGAAAAGATTAAGAGAAGAAAAAAAGAATCAAAAAGAGAATAATGTACCAAATAAGAAACCAAAGAAAACTACGAATAAGACGATTGCTAAAACCGAAACGATAAATAGTCAAGATGAGTCTATGAAATTTTTAGGAAATAAGAAAAAACAATGTGCAACTTGTTGCGACTATTGTCTAAATCCAATCACAAGGAGGGTGATTTCGTGCAGTTCCTGTAAAAAACAATTTCATCAGAGTTGTATTCCATTAACCCACAGAATTCATATTCCTGAGGATGAATGTGATACATTTTTGTGCCATAATTGTTACAGAGAGAGTAACACTACATCTGATGATGATGATGATGTAGATAATTTATCAATATTTTAAGTTCCTAGTTCCTATAGAGTTTACAAACAAACTGTGTTAAGTATACTGATCTCTTATAAGCTAAGATGTTGATTTTTTTTTACGAATTATTACAAAATATTGTTAGAATTTGCCTTATTAAGTTTTTGAAGTTTTTTGTATTTCTCATATAGGTATTTTATTCTATATTTTAATTGTTTTTGATGATTATTTTTACATGGCCAATTATTAGTAATATGGCGGCTAATTTCTAAATTTTATGGCCAGTTACTACTAAAAATAACTACTTTTTCATTCCATTAAAATATTTCTTCATGATTCTGTTTTATTTGATTTTTTACACATCAATATCGATAAACCGATACACGCTTTAACCAATGGTAATACAAGAATATTAATTTCTGGACACATTTTGTCATAACACTGACATGAACTGGGAGATGTGCTTAAGTGGCCAGTTACTGATGAGCTTACCCTAAGTTGCCTAATACACTTTTATAAATAGGTAAGAGTTCAGACACAAATCTGATGAGTACAGGAGAAGTTATTTAGTTTTTTCGCTCTCCTGTAAAATTTGCCACATCTAAGTTACGCGGTATTGTCTGTTGTTAGTTACGCGGTATTGCAGTATCAACGACGATATACTGTTTTTTTGTGTTTTTTTTTTATTATTAAAATACTTGATTACACAAATAGTGTTCATGTACCTACCTTGACATATCCTGGCGTGTGGACAACCTGTATTGATTTAAACATAGTTGCTAGCAACTTGAGACTATTGCGCCTTACTTAGCCTTAGTATTTAATTCGTGTGTTGATCAAGGAGTCTTCCCCGATTTAATGAAATACAGTAAGGTAATACCACTTTACAAATCCGGGGACAGTAAAGACACCAATAATTATAGACCCGTATCCGTGTTGCCGGTTTTCAGCAAGGTGTTTGAAAAGATAATGCTTAATCAAATGCTCAATCATTTTAACACGAATAAAATCCTTCACGATCAACAGTATGGTTTCACCAAAGGACGTTGTACGACCGACGCACATACGGGTATTTGATACAAAAAACTGGCCAAAAGTCATTTTTACAATAGTAACCGCGCAGCTATCCTTTGTTATGTTATAACAATGGGACACTCTATTCATTAAGAAACCGGTACCCAGAAGGGGCTAGAGCGCTCCATGCGCCCTCAACGTCAGTCGGATCTCATCTGTTGTGCTAGTGACACGTTTGTTTTCTCGGCGCTCGCAAATTTCAATTGCTGTTTAAGACTAATCATACTGTTGTGTTTAGTGCAAACCCCAAAAACCACCATGGAATCTTCAGGCACAGGTATGTACTTTATTTTGAATCTATTGTGCTACTGTTAGGATCACTTTTTCATTCTTTAATTGTACCATAAAGTCATGAGTATTTTTATGCAAAAAAAAAACACGTAAAATAGGTTTCCTTCGTCAAATTAAGTATCAGATAAACATAGTTAAGCTAAAGTTTATACATAATCGTGTTCTTTGAACCTTCTAGATTTCATATCAAGAGAAAAACCTTCCGCCTCTTTCCGCCCCTATGAATTATAGCCTCTGAACAAAAATAGGTTTTTTTCGAAAAAAAAACAACACTTTGTGTTTCTTTGATTTTAACATAGATTTTTTCTTGTTGGCAGGTCCTTATGATGAGTCATCGATGACAATAACAAGAGAGGATATGTTTAACGTAATAAAACAGTGCGACTACAAAAATTTAGATAAAAAACTGGACTTTCTTGAGCATAAACTAATTGAAATGACCAAATGCCCCGAGGACAAAACTAAAGTACTCCGCGATTGCTTAAAATCATTTAAACATCATTACAAGCTAAAATGGACCTCAGCAAGCTACAAAGAATGTCGTTTCCGAAAAACGAATGAACAATGGCTTAAAGAAAAAATATCTCTACCTGTTTGGCGACACAATAAACCCGGCCGACCTCTTAAGGAATTCCAAGAATGTAGTGAAAGAAGCAAAAGGCGCAAAACAGAGAACGTGAGATCAGAAATATCGCATGAAGAGTTGACGTATGCTGCTGTGATGAGTGAACGAGCCGCAGGCAACAATGATTTGTCTCAAATAATAAAACAGGCTTCAGCGACTCCGACACGAGCCACTAGATTCCGCAAAATCATAAGTTCAGCCGACAAAAGTTCAAAAAGCGGCAAGTTAACGATAACACAAGCACTGATTAAATACGTGGAAGCCGACCTAACGCGCAAACAATATAATGTGATAAGAGATGGGCAGGAGGATATATACCCCTGTTATTCTCTCCTACAGAGAGCGAAAACGGAGTGCTATCCTAAATCTATTGTCTCCGAATCGATAGCAGAAATTACTTTACAAGATCTTCTTGACCACACCACTCAACGCCTTTGCCTGTACCTCCAGAAAGTGTTAATGACAGCAACAGAAATTGAAGGGCAGAATATGGAACTCATTTGCAAATGGGGATGTGATGGCTCGAAAGCACAAGAATTTAAACAAAAATTCCAAGATGAGTCAGGCTCCGATGCCCATGTTTTTATAAGCTCATTAGTACCCCTTTTTTTTTTTTTTTTTTTTTTTGTGGATGGGAAATCATCTAATGACTCCTCCCGCTCTGGGTGGAGCGGAAGGGAGTGTCAGACTCTTACTGACTAAAACCCACCCGTGTTTCTTCCTTAGCCCTTTATGTTCCGGGGCAGCGGTAACCCTTTCGGACGATCCCGCTACCCCGGCAGGCTTCGGCCCTGGCGGGCCCCTTCCTTAATGCTGACATCTCTTTGAGGCGCGCGTGGAACACATACGCGCCGTCCGGCACGGGCCTGGTCCTGATCGGACGGAGAGCTACCCATTACTCTCCGTCCGCAGGCCCGCGCCTACGGTGGCCGGGAGTCGTCACGCGGCTCCCGACGCCCGTAGCGTCTCCCGAGGCGGCTGAGACGTGAGGCTCTCAAGCCACTCCTCAAAGAGGGGTCTTATCGCCACGATCGTGGCGTGCCCTGCGCTGGGTTGCGAAAGTCGCTCCTTCCATGCCACCATGAGATCGCGCCGGAGGTCCGTCCGCTCCGCCGCTATTTGCCGCGGAAGCGGAGTTTCCCCCCGGCGTAGTGCCTCCGCGCGCCACTCATACAGGCGCGCGAGGACCATCGCCTCCAGATCCCATGGCGGCATTCCGGCAAGGAGGCTTGCCGCCTCGCCCGAGATCGTGCGGTAGCCCCGGATCAGCCTTACGGCTACCACCTTTTGGGGCGCGTTCAGATAGTGGGCGGCTCGCAGCCGCAGTGAACGCGCCCACACCGGGGCCCCATATAGGGCCATGGACCGCACGACCCCCGCGTAAAGCCTCCGGCAGGAGGCGTTTGGCCCCCTCAGGTTGGGCAAGAGCCGCTTGAAGGCGGCCCCGGTCCGTTCCAGTTTGGGGGCCAAACGTCGAAAATGTTCGACGAAGTTCCACCAGCTGTCGAGGACGAGACCCAGGTATTTCATCGTTGCCTCGACGCCGATGTGAACCCCTCCTACCATCAGTTGGAATCCCGATGGTGGCCCGTTCCGGAGCCCATGAAAAGACATGGCCCCGGACTTGTGCAGTGCCACCTCGAGACCCAACCGCCGGATCCTCTCCACGACTATCGCAACCCCTCGTGTCATTGCGTCGGCCGCCGCCTGATGCGACCTCCCCTGCGCCAGGACCAGCGTGTCGTCAGCGTAGCAAACCACGCTGACGCCATCAGGGAGGTCGGCCCGCAGCACCCAGTCGTAACCGATGTCCCACAGGAGCGGCCCCAGAACCGATCCCTGTGGGACACCGCACGACATCTCTCGCCGGTTCCAGTTCCCGTCGCGATCGGGGTAGATGACGGCTCTGTCCGTCAAATACGCCCCGACTATTCGACGGAGGTAGGTCGGCACCCGGTGATACCGGAGTGCCTCCCCAATGCAGCTCCAAGGCAGGGTATTAAACGCGTTGGCGATGTCGAGTGACACCGCCACGACGACCCCACCCCGGGACACCGCGTCCCCCGTCGTGAGGGCTCTCACGCGCATGATGGCGTCCACCGTCGAGCGCCCCTTGCGGAAGCCAAACTGGCTGTCCGCAAAATCCGGCCCTGTCCTCCCCAAGTGCCCGACGAGGCGGCCTGCAATTACTCTCTCAAAGAGCTTGCCCACCTTGTCGAGCAACACAATGGGCCGGTATGCGGACGGAGAGTCCGCAGGGCGCCCTGGCTTCTGAATGAGGACCAGCTTCCCCGTCTTCCAACGGAGCGGAAACTGGCCTCTCTCCATACATGCGCTTAAGAGCGCCTCCAGTCGAGGCCCGAGAGCCCTCGAGGCCAGGACCCAGGCTTTACCCGGCAAGCCGTCGGGTCCTGGGGCGGTATTTTTGGCCTTCAGCCTGCCTACCGCCGCTCTCAGATCTACCCCGGTCACTCCAGGGATGTCGTCGTCGCCGTTTGCGTGGTCCGCTTCGGGCACCGCAAGTGGCGGAGCCATGGGCGGGGGAGTATGCTCCCCTCGTAAAGGGAACAGAGCGCTCACCACCTCCTCCACCAGCTGGGGGCGGAGACTCTGCGTCAGCGGGGGGGCCCAAGTGCGGAGTTTATTCCGCACCATTTTGTAAGGGCGCCCCCATGGATCTCTGTTCAGAGTCTCCACCATCTCCTCGCGGGCCGTATCCTTGGCCCGCAGGACAGCCTCTTGGAGGGCGGTCTTCGCCGCTCTGTACCCCTCGTACAGCTCCGCCTCCGTGGCTTCCGCATCCGGAGGGCGGATGCGGAGCCTGCGGTGCCTGGTGTACCGGTGTCGCGCGTTGACGCACTCCTTGCGTAACCCCTCAACCTCCTGCGACCACCAGTACACCTGACGTCGGGCGCATCCTGGCCGGGCTCGGGGCATTGCCACGTCACAGATCTCGGACATGGCCTCCCGGAACCACTCCGCCTCATCGTCAATATCGGCAGGCCTGTCCGGTGATGACACCCAGGCCTGCACGATCGAGGCTTCCAGGAGGAGCTCCCGGTCCAGCTGCTTCAGCGCCCACCGCGGACCACTCGGGGCCTGTTGGACCAGCGCGCTAGAGGTCTGGGCGGAGACCTCGAATCGGATATACCGATGGTCGGAGAGGTCTCCACCTCCTCCATGACGCGCCAGTCAATGACGCGCTGTGACAGAGCGGGGCTGGCGAACGAGATGTCCACTACGGACTCGCCCCGCATCCGCACACACGTAGGAACAGAACCCCGATTTAGGACGACCAGGCCTGTTTCCAGAGCCCAGTCCTCCACCATCCTGCCCCGCACATCCGTGCAACGGGAACCCCAGGCCAAATTCTTAGCGTTGAAGTCCCCGAGCACTAGCACGGAGCAGGAACGGTTTCCGGCGACGACGACACTCAACTCTGTTAAAGAGTTCTGGAACTCGGCGAGAGTTCGGCTCGGAGAGAAGTATACTCCCACTACTACAATCTCTCCGAACCGTGCTGCTACGCACCCCTGTCCCTTCGTGACACCTTCGAGGGACGGGGTACCGGCGGCAGCCGACGAAATTATGGTCACTGAGCCGCTCAGGTCCTCCACCCATTTATCCCTGGGCGGGACAAAGTACGGCTCAGCGACCACGGCGATGTTAATCGACCACTGCGCCATGCTCTGGAGCAACAGATCCTGAGCGCAGGCGCAGTGGTTGATGTTCGCCTGGAGGAGGCGCAATGGAGGAGCCATTACTCCTCCATTTCTGCCTCCTCCCGAGCCCCTTGTGAGGGCTCCCCGGTGGCGGCGGCGGCGGCGGTTGCGGTGGCGGTGGCAACAGCAGTGGCTGCGACGGTGGTGGTGGTGGTGGCGACGGCGGCGGAGGGCCTGCCTTTTCTCCTGGTGGTTCCGGCGGGTGGAGCGCAGGACTTGCTCCCCGCCCGGTAATCGGCCGGCTTGCCAGCAGCCGCACATGCGACGCAGTGCGGCGCGGCGTTGCACGAGCCGGCCGTATGTCCGGGCTGACCGCAGCGGAAGCACAGAGTGCTGCGGTCCTCCGAGGTGCACTGGACGCCAACGTGGTGCCCCACATGGCATCGATAGCACTTCAGAGGTCTGGGCTCCAGCAGTTTGACCTGCGCTGATACCCAGCCCACCAGGAGCCTACGGCCCTCCACTATGGTTCTGGCCGCCGTCACGGGGCAGCTTACCGTTACGGTTCGCATGCCCGCGAAATCAGGACGTATGGTGCCCGCCTTCACCTGGTCGGCCAGACACCCGCCCGTCCTGACGACGGCGGCCGTCACCTCTCCCTCCGTTACGGAGTCATCCAGGCCCATGATGCGCATGTCTGCGCACTTGACGGGCCTGGAGACTCTAGCCTCGTCCTCATTAGTACCCCTACGACTGACAAGTAATGTGAATGGCCAACTGAAGATTTGGTGGCAGAATCCAGCTCCTTCATCTTGCCGATTTTGCCGTCCTATAAGGATTCAGTTTGTGCATGAAAATAATGAAGTGACTCGATCCGAAATAGCACACATTGAAAACCAGGCACAAAACATAAACCCCACTGAAGTTGAGGCTGACAATAAAGTCATAAAGGTGTTGCACACACTTGTGCTTACAATGGTAGATGGTAAAGTGTGCAATGCCGCAACTAATACCACGTCAACAATGAAGTGCTACATATGCAAGCAGACCAGCAAAGATTTCAACAATCTTAAAACCGACGAAAGTTTGATAGATTCGAACTCGCTCAAATTTGGACTATCAATATTGCACGCTCGGATAAGATTTCTCGAAACATGTCTCCATATAGCCTACAAACTACCTATCAAAAAATGGAGGCTTAACAAGGAGGAAAAGCAGCTTTCGGCAGATAAAAAGAAAGAGATTCAAGAGGTCTTTCGAGAGCAAATGGGCTTGCTTGTAGACGTGCCGAAAGCTGGCTTTGGAAATACTAACGATGGAAATACTTCTAGGAGATTCTTTGCCGATCCTGTAACAACTGCCTCAATAACAGGGATTGATATAAACTTCCTTAAGCTTCATTCTTTCTTGCACCACACTTCACAATACAACACACAGGCATGTAGAATTTCTGTTTTCCAATATTTACATGCAGTTTGGGTTGGATCTAGTATCGTTTGGCAGGAGTTGGGAGGTAAAAAGGGTTGAAGCTGGTAGGGGTTTGGTCCCCGATTATAACGCTACCACTCTTATTACAAGGTATTGCATATTTTTCGAGAAATTTACAAAATAAGTTTTTAACCTCAAACCAGATAAAAGCGAAAACGGAACGTTAAAACGTGTGATTGACAACCAAATCTGTCACAATATATTATCTGTGGTGTAAAGTATCGTGCGAAATCGATAAAACGGAACGTAAAAAAAAAAAAAAGCGCGGTTTGTGTCACCTGTCATCCGTTTTTGATCATTCCGTTTCTCCTCGAGTTTCGTGAATGTTCTCTGTGTCTATCGTAGTTTTGTTGTGGCTTCTTTCGACGACCTTGGCTTCTCCCCTGGACTTTGATTGTTTGCCTTTACGATTTACCTACGCTTGTTACACTGGACACCGATTTTCTGCTTTATCGACTGACTTCTGCGCTTTACCCGGACTCCGATTTACTGCCTACGCGATCGACCCTCAAAACCATGGAACCTCAGCCATCGACGAGCCGTTCTGTGTTAGAGGACGAGCCTCAGCCATCGACGAGCCGTTCTGTGGTAGAGGACGAGCCTCAGCCATCGACGAGCCGATCTGCAGTTGAGGACGAGCCTCAGCCGTCGACGAGCCGTTTTACGATTGATGATGAGTCATCAAGCAGTTCTGCGGAGGACGAACCGCCTGTTAAGCGCCATTTGTATGTGGAGAAAGTGCGCGGAATGTGGAACTTAGTAAAAATATTCCGTCAACTGGGCACGCGCGAGCAGTGTGTTGAATTTGCAGAGGAAAGAGGCATGATACCTCGTGAAAAAATATGTAACTATCATAAAAAACCTATGAAAATAGAATATTCTACGAACAAGACAGTGGGCTCTTTTGTTTGCAACAGAGGGCCATGCAGAATGAAATCCAAGATGAGCCGTGGCAAAGGAACTTGGTTCGATAATGTTAAAATTTTGATGCCTCAGGTATTTTACTTAATGTATGCCTTCGCTGAAAAATTTAGTTACGACAGAACAATTAAAGAAGATTTTTCAGAAGGAGAACACTGCCTCTCTAGGTCAACCATTAATGACTGGTTTAATTATTGTCGAGAGGCAGTTGTAACGTATCAAAAAAATAAACAGTCAGTCACGGGAAAAATTGGAGGTCCCGGCAAAGTTGTGCAAATCGATGAAAGCAAGTTCGGGAAAAGAAAATACAACAAAGGGCGTCGAATCGAAGGACACTGGATCCTAGGGATGATCGAGGATGGGAGTGAGGATCTGCGCTTGGAAGTTTGCCCAGACAACGTCCGGTCTGCCGAAGTTTTGGTGCCCTTGATAAAGTAACATGTGGCTGAGGGCACCACAATACACACAGATTTCTGGCGAGCCTATGATTGTCTGGGGGACCACGGTTACATCCACCGTAAGGTAAACCACAGTGATGCAGGCAACCCTTTTGTGGCTGAGGACGGCACCCACACTCAAAGGATAGAATCACAGTGGCGTGTCGTCAAACGTTTTTTTTATAAAGACAATTACAACAACCGTGTCAATATGAACAATTAAATTTTTGAATATCTGTGGAGAAGAGACGTAGAGAGGCAGAAAAGAGATCCTTTTGAGGAACTTATAAGTGTAATAAATTATAGTTTTAATAAATAAATATATAATTGAATGTATTGTTGTTTTATTTGTTTGAATAATATGCTAGAAATCCTGCTTACAAGAAAGTTAGTGTACTTCCACTGATTGTATGTGTGTACAAAAGGCAGTTACTACTGTTACTAGCAGACCTTAGGATTCAAGAGCGAGCGAAGCGAGCTCGGGACTTGGGGCACCCCGACTCGGATAGGTTAGGTTAGAAGGGGATGACGGGGTCTAGTGAGCGAGCGAAGCGAGCGAACACAGACCCCGTCATCCCCTTCGTGGTTATTTTTTTTTAAACCATTGAGTCCGACTACGCCTTTTAGGCAACTTTTGAGTGTTTTGAGGTTAGGTTACAAAAAATTGATTTTCTCGGAAACGGTGAGTTACCTTGTAATGGGAGTGGTGCCAGGGGAGAGGGGTAACCCCCCCCCTCCCCCTCCCCCCCTCCCAACCCCCATTTCCTGCCAAACTATACTAAATTTTTACCTTTAATAAATATATTGGAAAATGACCTAACTCCATGTGTGCGTCCGCGAATTCGCTCCAGTGGTTTAACCAAGAGGCTAAAGGTTTGTTTACAGCTAGGTTTCTTGAGATATGATGGGTATATGTATAATGTACCTAGAATTATAAATATGGATAATGTAGAATTATAAAGAATTCATTGTATGTAATTATTATACTTATTTCAGATTAATGATGCTGATCTGAGCATCTTGCATGTGGATGTGACTTTTGGGGGTGCAACAAAATGATAGTTTTGTTTTTCAAACACTACAGTAAAGGAGCATTTGGAAAATTTAAATACCTAATCAAGAAATAGTGTACCTACTTTGTCACAATTTAAAAATTGTACTCTGTGGTTTGGTATGGAAAAATAAATAAACATCAAACTATCTCAAACACCATATAATTATGAAAGCAGATTACATTAATACAATCACACCCGGTGGTCCACCAGTATAAAATGTAGACAATAGAGGTCCACTGGTATAAAATGTGAAGTCTTAAGCAATCTACATTATAAATAATAAGTTAGGTAGGTGATTGGGATTATATTTTAATATTGAAAGCCAGCTAAACGTTCAGCAGAAAGAGCTATGGTCGTGGGGAGTTGGAGATAAACCCGGTACTGTTCCTTATTAAAGTTAAATGTTATGAGTTGCAAAATTAAGGTAAAACCTTCCAATTATTATTAACGTTAACTATAAATATAAAATGATGTAATAAGTGGGCGCCAGGGACTTTGAGAGTCCCGGATCCTGGAGCCGTCGAAGGTGTCCAATATATTTCCAGATGAAGGTGGAATGACGTACCCAAGATCCACAAATTGAATTTAGGAAGACCGGTTTCCACTAGGGAAAACCGGACTAAGGTAACCAGTTGGTTTCTACAGAAACCGTAATAAGTAAAAAAAAAATAGTTTAAGGTAGAAATAAAAAATATTTTAAGGGATAAAGAAAAAACCGTCCCTCCTGCGCTATCGCTAGACGGACTCAGCCAGCCGCACAGTCGCTTCCGCAGGAGGCTTCTAGTGGATTTGAGGAACGGGTCTCGCGTCCAGGCCCCAGACGCTTGACTGGATCCTGGCGGCGAGACGAATCTCTCGAGGTGCCTCTCCTGGAATCGACAATACGGAGACCTAATAATATAGGGGGAAACTAATTTACTTTCCTTGAGGTGACCGAGCTTGGAAATCTAAAAGGCTAAAACATTAGCCGGTCAACATGGACGTTTTCAAGTATAACAAAAGGGAAAGGGACTACGACTTCTGTTTGCCTAATCCTGAGTGGTGGGACAATAGGAAGGAGGATTGAAATACTCACGGTTGACTTGGGAAGAAAGCACTTGACTGCAAGATCCTCGACTGGCTGGAAAGCTATCTGCGTATGCGCAATTTGGAATCCTGTAATAAATATCCAGGGATCACGACAATATCCTTTTAACAACCAGGGAAGGGCTCACAGACCACTTTCAAACACTGTTAGAACCAAATCCTTACCTTTTAAAACATGGAAGATAGTATGTGTTCACTCAAGCGTGTTCAAGGGCAAAAAGACGCCACTACGGCTCAATAATACTGTCAAGTAAAACAAACCGGAACTAGACGGAGCACCTAGAAAATCTCCCATAGTTCAGGTAAATTGATTATAAAACGCTGAAGATAAACACTACACCAAGACACTTAAATCCTTGAAAATCACTAACAACAGTCCAACGTGACGTTTAAACGCCGTAACAATAAGAATCCTCATGATCCAGACCAACAAACAAATTATTTGTAACTTCCAATACTAGAATTTGTCTTGATTGGGGTAATTAATCCAGAATATTAATTCGGCATTCGGAAAATTAATTATCAAGTTTAACCTTGCCACATTATGTCAAAGACAATCCACAGATTAAAAATGAATTTATTTGACAACGAAGTTTCTAGAAAGAAGTCTATATTGAAAAAATTTAGTTTCATTTCCGTTTACGGCAATCTAGTTTATTACTTATGGCTTTTTACTGAAAGCTGATAATTATTATGGATTGCTCCATACGATATTATTTCGATGGTTAGCAATCAATATGTTAAAGGCGTTCTACACGATCCAGACCGACCGCCGACGGAGGTGACCTTGGTCCAGTTGGTGTGAAAATCTACCGTGTAGACGTTGGTCGGTCGACCAAATATGGGCGGGGTCAAACGACCTTTGGACAACCTTGGTCGGCAGCGCATCCATCGCGACAGGCTGCGTTCGTGGTCGGCCCCAACCGTCTGGAACGCTGTCGGCCGACGGGAGAGCTTCAGTGTGCGTTTGTCAGTCAATATGGGCGCACGTCATTGCGTGTCACAGCGATGGATTCACAAAACGAACCCCGCGAACGAGAGGTGACCGAATTTATATCTTTATACACTGACTAGCTTCTGCCCGCGACTTCGTCCGCGTAGATTTCGGATTTGTGACAGGATTGCGTATCTCAAAAGGAAATCAAAATAACCCATAAAGATACAAATTAAAAAAAATAAAATAAATAGAAGTAAGAAGATGAATTTTTTAAACATTGCGAAAATTATGAAAACTTTATAACACTACTTATACAGATCATGGATGTGATGTAAATAGTTATATTATGACTTGATTTTTGATTTTGTAAACTTATTTACCGACAATTTTTTTCTATACATATAATTAAGGAGTAAATCGACCGAATCTGTAGGTGATGTAGGTGTACATTGAATATTTTTTGAAAATTCTAAGCTTATTATATTTTTATATTTATATGTTTAACAAAACCAAACGTCCAATTTTAATCATTCAAAGACCAAATATTATCTACATAAACTGTACTTAGTGATGAAATAATTTATTTTGATAAGGATTAATAGCATGAGTAAAATAAATGCGTTTAAATGTAGTCCAAAAAAAAATCAAGATTTTTAAATAAAAAGTGGTTGTTGTGCCGTGCCTCACTCGACATAGATAGGCATAGTGTGTTGCGTACTTTTTTGTAGATATTTATAAGATCTACAATTAATTTGAACATTTTATGGTTCTATCTTTTATAGTTTAGGCAGCGTACGCCAAATAAGTAACTTTTCTGGTTGATTTTTTACACCTTGTGTCCGAAAAACCCAAATTTCTTACGGAACCCTATTTTTTCCAAAATTTTGCATATGTTACTCGTGGATAATGTAGCTTTCGAATGGTGAAAGAATTTTTTAAATCGGTCCAGTAGTTTTTGAGCCTATTCATTACAAACAAACAAACAAAGTTTTCCTCTTTATAATATTAGTATAGATTTATCATGTCTTTGGGACATTGAATCTAATTTATATAAAGATAAGAAGAAAAAAATGTTTCATTAATTTATAATTTTTATTAATAATAAATTTTTCTTCTTCATTCAAGCATAAAAAAGTTATTGCCAAACCGACCTTCCGTTGCTTTGAAAGGCAAGGAGCCATATTGATACGTCTTTACGCTGTGAACACCGGATGGAATTGACAAGTTGGTGTCAACCACCGACCGTGTAGAACGAATACAAAAGTTGGTTGACGCGACCAAGGTCACCTTTGTCGGCGGTCGGTCTGGATCGTGTAGAACGCCTTTAAGTACTCGTGTCTAGGTTACGCGGTCAGTGAGTCACCGGACTTCCTTCCTGCCTGTGACGCGTTTTGTTCTTCTCTGGAATTTCGGATGCGCCCGCGCCCGTTTGAAGTCGCCGCGCGATTGTTATCGTAACTTTGTTGTTGTGTTGTGCGGAATTTGACGCTTTGTTTTAATAGTGACAGGACACATAAACGTATTATAGGTACTTAGTTAAATAGCTAAGTAAACTTTGCGAAATTAGACGCTTAATACTTGGTGTTTCGCCCCTAGATTTCTTTCTGTGGGGTCACATAAAGAATGAGGTATACTCAACAGAAGTTACTACCGTTGAATTAAAAAATAGAATAATAATTAATATCTTTTAATAAATTGAAAGAAATGGCTGCTAATGGTGACCTATTTTATCAAGAGTGAGAAATAACATTATACGTCGGTGTAGTTTACCAAAAATTCGAAGACATGTGACATCTACCAACCCGCACTGGGCCCGCGTGGTGGATTACGGCCCACTCCCTCTCACAGAGAGGAGGCCTGTGTCCCAGCAGTGGGAACATTATAGGCTGATTATGTTATGTTATGTAGTTTGTGGATTCAAGAACACGGCGGACATATTGAAAATAAAAAAGATTATGACTGGCGACATAACTAAGTGATCGAAAAGTGATTGTGAATAATAAATTGATTAGTGAATAACTCGCGGGTGAATGATGCCCGACTATTTGTTTAATATTCCGTGGTTTGATTTGTGTAATTGAGCATTAATAATAATAAGAATAATGGCGCCAAAACATTACGTCGCTGCGTCGGCCACAGCTTTATCATGAATGAAACCACGCTGCGTTGCCATTCTTACCGCAGGTCAGTGTACCAATTTTATAAATGGTGTTTTATTTTGTTTGCAGTTTTAAGCTATTTAGTTTGTTAGATTTTTTTTTTTTTTAATTTTGATCTTCGGATATATTTGATAGTTTACAATTGTTCCTATAAACCAGTATTGCCAGTGTTTTCATTTAAAGTCATATTGTCATCCAGGGCTCGGAAACCGGTTGAAATTCTTAACCGGTTACGGTCATTGACCCCAAACCGAAATCTATTTAGGTTAAAGGTTGCACTTTACCGGTTTTTACCGGTTTATGCGCGGAAACCGGTTTTTCATGAATTTTGGTTTTGATAGTGAAAATTAACCGGTTAAAACCAAGTTTGAACCCCCCGGCCCCCGCCACTCTCGCGAGCACGGTCTGGACGTTTCAATAATAAAAATAGTTATATCTCCGCTGTGAGTTTACGAATTCTCCAAACCAAACGCAATGAACGAGGTAGAGAAGTAGCGACTGGCGATGTGAGTGAACTTAGCAGATCATTGTCCAGCAGATCAAAAATAAATATGAGTTCTTTTCGCATGCAGTTGAGTTCTACAGTTCCTGATACTTTTTAGAAATAGATCTGGCAAAAATTATTTGGCAAAATGATCTGCCAACTTCCCGTAGCAGATCATTTTACAACAGATCAAAAACAAATGTGTTCTTTCGCATGCGGCTGAGTTCTACAGTTCCTGATACTTTTTAAAATATTTCTGACGTTTTTACATAAAAAAGTCAATTGGCAAAAGGATCTGCCAACTTCCCGTAGCAGATCCAAAACAAATGTGAGTTCTTCTCGCATGCGGCTGAGTTTTACAGTTCCTGATACTTTTCAGGAATAGTTCTGAACTCACGTCCACGTGCCGGCAAATCATGTCAGAACGTTTAAAAAGTTGAAAAATACTATTTTTATGGTTTCTAAAAATTTTATTCTTGAAAGCTAGAACTCTTTCATTTTTCACAGGTTCATATCAAAACTGCAATCTAGAACTAGATTCGAGTCCAGAACTCACGTACGAGTGCCAGTAGATCATGGCAGAACGTTCGAAAAGTCGAAAATTACCATTTTCATCGTTTCAAATGCTTGTGGAAGGCTAGAACTCTTTAGTTTTTCACAGATTCGTATTAGAACTGCAATCTAGAACTCGATTCAAGTACAGAACTCACGTTCGAAACATGAATCTACCCGCACCATTTAAGTTCACTGGTTGTATTTGAGGCTCTCAGATCAAACATTTTTTTTCCTAATGTTTTCTGGGGTGCTAATGTCACTATAACTTGTTGGAAGTGTTAAAAAGTAGACAAAAAAAATGTACGACTTACGGATTTAACCGGTTAATTTGGGTGTCAAAACCGTTTGTGCTTATGTAACCGGTAACCTTTATCATTTGGGTTACATAAGAACAGTTCACTTGTTTAACCGGTTAATGAAGGAACGATATATTTACCGGTATTTAATCGAAATTAACCGCTCTTTTTAAACCGGTTCCGAGCCCTGTTGTCATCTCCACATTGTATAATATCAATGACTAATAAAACTTATGGACTTGTCATACCTACAAAATTAGCGTGTATACCTACAAAAATCGGGCAGTTAAGATGGCCGCCTTTCGTAGGGTTGTAACTGCGAGCAACATGCGCAGCTGATATCGACATTATTTAACCTACATGAATTTGTTTTCTATTATTTATTAAATTTTTTCGAATTAGCATCGTAATGTAATGCAGCTGAAGTGACAAGAATTTTAGAAGTTGTGGGTGTTTTATCTTTCTTGGTTTTATAAGACGTTGTAACTTGTCACCTTTCTCAAGCTTCATTTAATATCAGAAGGCCAATATTCTCGTAATATATTTACCTACTTACTACAGGTGTAGAGTATTGTTCATACGAGCTTACATACTAACCAGGACCAGGAAACTTATGATGTCGTGACTGGCAAAAAAATATTATTATTTATTTCCTACCCCGTTGGTCTAGTGGTCGCAAGACCGATTGCTGAGTGTGGGGTCCTAGGTTCAATACTCGGGTCGAACTTCGATTATTAATTATTACTTTTGTTATTACATTAATGGTATTTAAATAATACTAGATTGCTAAAAAAATAAATAGTTGCGGTCATCTATTCGACTATATTTAACAGAATATATACAAAAACCATTGAGATCGCGAATCGGCAAATGTATACCTTGTTTAACTTGGCTTGAGACAAAGTATAAACAATCACCACAACCAAAACTAGGTGATGAAAAATTCGAAACACACACACAAATCCTCCTTATTACACAAGAAGATCATACAATTTTTGTCAAAATTATATGATCATATAATAGCAGGATTATATCCATTGCAAGGCTATTAATGGACATAATATGGATTATAATCGATAATAACTCAAAGCATCCGACTATTTACCCAACACTAGCAATCAACCGTTTGACAGCACATCTACCACAAAACACGGCAACATATAGGAAAAACCCCGGCAGTTAACATGGCGACCGACCACGCATAGAAATGATTTTGACGTCACACAAAAGTGTTGCCAAATTTAGTACTTGACAAACATTTGACGTCTCTCTTTTCATATGCAGCTCTTGATTAGTTAAAAAGAAACAAAACGCTTTTTGACATGTGTGTGTCGATATGACAGATATTTGTATAACTATTATTTATACAGGGTGTCCCGTAAATAATGGATCAAACGTAACGGGTAGGTAGCTTACCTCATTTCCAACAACTAATTTGAACAGTAAAAAAAAAACCCATAAGGTAACCAAGATAATTTTTTTTTTCGATTTTTACTATTTTCTGTACCAGCATTCAGTGTTTTTAATGCTGTTGCTGCAAATGGTATCATATTTAGGTGTGGTTTTTGTCATACATTTCTGAATAGTTTACTAGTGTTATAAGATACCATTTTTTTAAATAACATTTTATTTGCCTTAGAAAAAAAATCTTGAATTGAAAAGTTTTGTTTTTAAGATGAAAAGACCAGAATTGGAAAAATTCTCCTGTAAAAAAATTGTATGACACCGAAGTGTACCATTATTTTAAAAACTTGTACAATTACTAAGGTTTGCAGATTGGTATAAAACTTACGCCTAGTCTTTGTCGTTACAAAGATATTGCTATGAATCTGACAGAGGTGCAAAATTACGAAATAAAATAAAATTGAAAAAGTGTGCACAATTCAACTATTTTCTTAAAAATGTTTAGGTATCTCAGCGTATGAAAAAACTTAGGAGGTTAAATTAAAAAAAAAATACAAATAAATCGTTTATTTTGTTTTTACAGTAAATGTTCAAACTGACGTCCCACTACGAGAATGCAAAGTCTGTGGAGCTAAATGATCCAACACATGTGCCACCATCAGCGAGACATTTAAGTGAGCATGACATACTCTCAGCTGCCAGGCTGCCAGAGTACATTCAAGTCAATGAAAGACGTACCCAGTAAATGGCAGCTTTATAGTATGTACAGTCGCGGACAGTTCCGGTGAATCACCCTTAAGGCGTTTATCGCTTGCACCCGGCGCGCGGCGCGGCGCGCGGCGTCTCAATGCAGAGTTAGCCCCGCCCCCTACGAACACACGCACAAATACCTGTGTTGCTACTGTAACCAGCTTAGTTGTATTTGTGTGCGTGAGTTTTACTGTCGGTTAGTCATTCATATTCTTTTTTATTTTTCTTAATGCTATGAGAGTCGATATGCCATGACTCGAGAATGTTTTGGTAATTTGGGATCTCACGTACGATCTTAAATGGTGTTTCCAGAAAATAATTACAGTTTATTTGTTTCTTTGATTTATCTTAAGTAGATATATTATGATTAAACAATTACTTTGCAATTATTTTAATATGGATCGGATTGAAGCCATACTTTATACTTGAAACAGATATTTATATTTATTTAATTAAGTGCATTACTGATTGTAGGTGTGAGGTTCTCTGATAAAATAAGTGGAACAAAAAAAAAAAGAATTCTTTTTGTAAATTATAATACAAAACATTTAGTAGGTATTTGTAAGTAAGTATATTTAATAATTACACAATTACGTTAAAATCGCAAATAAGTTACATAATTATCTGAATAGTGGTTTTTATTTTGTAGTCTGGACGATAAACTAGTACCTATAACTAATTTAGAAGTTTCTCTCGGAAGAAGAGTTAAAACTACTAGATTACTAATTGCTCTGATTTATAAGTATTATCCAAATAAATAAATGGCTTAAGTATTTCCCATTTACGTTTAAAACTCGGTCTTATCTTTCTGAGATAGGATTGCTTTTATCTCCACTAATTGGTTTCGCCGAACTGGCTCCTACTTTTGAATAATAGAACAATAGGTGAAGCCGCCTAGTGACGGGAACAGATTTGACTACTTATTACAAAAAAAGTATTAGTTTGTTAATTTGTTTATTGTCCGTTCCCCGTAAGTCTCAGGAATAAAAACTTATAACTTAGAATAGTTTTAAATATTGCGTAGCAAATCTTTTTTATTATGGTTATAAATAAAACCACTGTGTTAAAATTATAATTATATTTAATGTTATTGCACATAATTTACAAACGATTAAATGGACGAATGGATGGCTTTTACTTTTTAACCACTATTCAACAATTACATTTTACAATATCTAATTCTTTATTATTCTTATTTCTATCTTATTGTTTATATTGAGATCAAATGGGATTTTATTTTATTTTATTTTATTTGGGAAACAAACAGATGCAATAACAAACATAAGTATAAAAATTAGTTTAACACAATCCAGAAACAGTTTCCACAGATTACTATGACAAGTACAATATATGTAACTAAGTGTAACAACTACCAGAAGTGCACACCTACAAAGTTTACAGAAATTACAATTTAATATTATATAACATATAACACTATTATTCTTATTTAAATTTCGATGCCAAAATATTTCTTATACTAAATTTGAATTTGGGTAGAGAAAGGTGAAAAATATCTAAATCTTGATTTGCTTTTAATGAAATCGTATCGTTGTACAGACGACATGCTCTTTTAATAAAAGTATTCTTGCCATAATTGGTTCGGGAGAAACCAATTTGGAAGAGAGTTCTTTTGCGTGCATTTAAGCGTGGACATCCAAAACTTATTTTGCTGAGAAGATAAGGAGAGTCCAATTGGCCTCTAATAATTTTATATAAATAAACTAGATCTCGCTCTGCACGACGTTCCTCCAATTTCTGAAGTCTAGGTGTATAATCAGTTCCAAAGTTAAATCGCCAATTCAAGTGCTTAGTAAATTTATTTTGCAATTTTTGGATTTGTTCAATATAAACTGCATACTGGGGATTCCACGCCGCTGAAGCATATTCAAGAATCGGCCTTACAAGTGTCTTATAACGAAGTATCAATGTTGATTTATGTTTGAAGTCCTTACCAACTCTTAGTACGAATCCCAACATGCGAAATGCCTTGTTGGTCATAGTGGTAATTTGAGAGTCAAAGATAAGTTTACTATCAAGTTGGACCCCAAGGTCCCGCACCCCGGTCACTCTGTTAATATGGTCATTATTAATCTTATAGTTATATTTTATCGAGTTCGACTTTCTAGAAAATGTTATAGTATTGCACTTTTTTACGTTAAGGAACAGACAATTTTGTTTGCAGTAATCACACAGGTTGTTAATATCATTTTGTAGTTCTAGGCAATCTTCTGGTTTAGTAATAGTTCTATAAATTTTCTTATCATCTGCATAAAGAATAAATTTAGAATGTTTTAATATATTGAATACGTCATTTATGTATAAATTAAATAACAGAGGTCCAAGGTGCGAGCCCTGGGGCACGCCAGACGTAACAGGCATAAAGGATGAGCAGTAACCCTTTACCGTAACTGCTTGACTGCGTTCCCTTAAATAAGATTCTAGCCATCGAAGTAGATCGCCATGTATACCGATATACTCAAGTTTCTGAATTAACAGATTATGAGAAATTTTATCAAATGCTTTTGAGTAATCGGTATACACGACATCCACCTGATGACCATTATCCATGGCCGTGGCTATGTAGTCAATATATTCGCAGAGGTTTGTTTCAGTCGATTTCTTTGAAACAAATCCATGTTGCTCCGGTATTATAAGTGGCTTTAACAAGGGCGTTATTAAGTCACAGACGATTCGCTCAAAGAGCTTAGGTATGACACTCAACTTAGAAATTGGCCGGTAATTTGTAATGTCATGCTTGTCGCCATTCTTAAATATAGGTACAACGTAAGAACGTTTCCAAGCCAAAGGCATAGTACCAGATCGCAATGAGGAGTTAAATAGCAGGTATAAGGGAAGCGCAATTTTTTTACAACATCTCTGCAGAAACAGTGGTGGAATTCCATCAGGGCCACTGCCCTTGTTTACATCAAGAGATTTGATATACTTTACAATGGTATTAAATGGAATAAATACATTGCTAAGATTTAAAGCATTAGAATAGTCGCCAGACGAAGAAGATGACGACATAGACACGTCATTGTGTTTTTCGAAAACTGAGTGAAAATGTACATTGAAAAGGTCACTAATCTCTTTACCGTCAACGGAGGTTACATTTCCTAAGAACAAGTTATCTGGCAGAGTATTTGATGACTTTTTAGATTTTACATAGGTCCAAAAGTATTTGCTATTTTTTTTAATATTGTCTTCTGACCTTGCAATAAATGATTCGTAACATTCCATACTGACCCTTTTTGCCCTGTCTCTCAGAAGGGCAAAGCTACAATAATTACTATAATTGGCGTAACGCTTCCATTTTGTGTGATACTTAGTCTTCTCCTTGATGATCTTTATCAGTGCCGGGGAATACCATACAGGGTACCTATTATGATCAACAGCTTTTTTTACAGGAACTAACTCCCTGACTATTTTATCAATAATATTATGAAACTTTTTTACGGACTCGTTAATATCGTGAACGCTATCCAATATCCCATGCCAATCCACCTGAGACAAAGCAATATTGATTTCATCATAATTTGCACCACGGAAGAAATAGTAGGTTGTACCTCGTGGAGAACGAAGGGTTTCAGGAAATAAGTCAACCAAAGGAATATCAAGGGCAGGGTGATGGTCATCCTCCTGCACTAAAGGAAACTTAGAATTAAATACTATACAGTCACAGCTGCTAATCACAAGGTCCAACTGCCTATCATTTTTATTTGAAACTACATTATATTGTCCGAGGTTATTAAAAGATAAAAATCCCAACAAAGCGTTAACCAGGCCATCAGTACAATTAAACTTCCAGAGCTGCACGAGCTCCCAGTCCTGCAGATGACCACTGAGCATTCCTAATGTTAAAGTCACCAATTAACAGAAAGTGATCATTCGGATAACTCGTGATACATTGTGACACATGATCTAAAAACTCAACCAGATCGTTTTGATGAGAGCTACACTGAGGAAAATAGCAAGTATATAACCTGAGTCGTAATTGCTGAGACTTTTTCATAAGGCGTATGGTTAGAGAAATAATATCTGCAGATAAACTGTTATTTGAGCAAGATATGTTTATGTCACTTACTACAATGCCCTTCCGGATTGCAATGAGAACTCCACCCCCCATTTTGTCTGACCTAGAATCGTAGTCGCGGTCACACCTGTAAACATTATACCTAACGTCAAATAATTCAGAGCTAAAAATTCCTGGCAGCAACCAAGTTTCACTCAGGCAGATTATATCATACGTGCAAAGCAACAAGTTATTATAAAACAGATTAGTTTTAGTGCGCAATCCACGCACGTTTTGATAGAAAATATTGAAATTAGAACTGAATGTGCAAAGCAAAACTCAGAACACGACATAAACAATGAGCTAGATAAAAAGTGTCACTTGAATAAAAACGTTTGGATTTACTGTTCATGGCACGTTTCTCAGCGTCAATTAATAAATTATAAATAAGAAGCTCAAGAAATCTCTCCCAAAATAAAACCATCATGACAATTTTTTTCACCTTACTCTGAAAAAACACAAAGTTAACATCAATTTTAAAAACAATAAAAACATGATTTTCAAGAAGGAATACTACTAGTGAACTTAACAATACGAAATGGCAATTTAAACTAAAGCATTTTTTGGAAAGGAGCGCAAAATATAAAATAATTCTCACACAATCTTGTTTAAATCACTCTCAGATGAAATATGTATAGCTTGACTGGGTTCTGTTTTCCGCACCATTATTGATTGGTTTTTAACCCAGACAAATTTATAATTCTTCTCACCAGCAATTTTCTTCGTTTTATTTAACAATATCTTATTGGAAATGGACAAATGCTCATTACAGAATATGCGAGAGTTACTGTTAGGAAAACCGATATCACTTGCCTTCAAATCCTTAACCGCCCTCAGACGTGCTAGGAAGTTATCCTTTTTGTGTCTTGCGAGAAAGCGAACGACGACAGGCTTAGGTTTTTTATCATCCTTGCTTTTGTGAGCCACTCGAGTAACAAAATCTAGGTCAGTTTGCACATTAATAGGGCAGTTGGCGTAATCACCCATTTTAGATATGATATTAAGCAGGTTTTCCCCTGTTTTCTCAGGCAATCCAACAATCTCAACATTCGAGCGACGTCCCCATTGCTCCTGTCTCTGGATATCAAACTGTATGGCACCCAATTGAGATTTTAATTCACTCAAATCCGATTCCAACACTGAAATTAATTTATTTTTCTTTTCTAAATCATCAATGCGTGATACTACAGCGTCGTACTTTGCGGAAATAAACTTTACCGAATCTTTCAGGCTAGCTACTTCAGTCCTGAGATCCGTCAGGGTTACATTAATAGTTGACATCGCCTCTTTAAATTCTTCTTTTATAATACCGCGTATCTTGTCCACGGTCAACACGTCAGGGTCCTCCTTCTTAGCATTCTTGCGTATAGGTTGACGCATTTTGGTAGTTTTAACCGGCGATATTTGCTTGTCGTCAGCCTTGCTACTCGGATTCCCGCGGACTGTGACGATCTCGGTACCCGATGATTCAGCCTTCTTAGCTTTTGCTTTGGTATAAGTATTAGACCTAACTGACGATGACGTGCCGTCCTTCGGTTCCGGTGGATTTATACATTTAGAACACTGCCACGAGGATTGTAGATCATTACTGGGAACCCAATCATCTTCTTTGTCCAGAAAAACGCAGCGAAAGTGATAATTATTATTGCAATCACAACAAATTAATTCACCATTAGCGTTTGTTGTAGTTAGCTTACAGCAAACAAACTCCATTTCTAAGATTTATTCGTTGTCACTACAGAGAAATGAACCCTAAACTCCACTTAGTAATGTACAGATTCCTTGAACAGAGAGCAGCCAGATTTTTTCACTATTTGCTTTGACAAGCCACGCATTAGCGAGAAAAAGGTCGTATGCGCCGGGTAATCACGGGCGCTTACGCGTTATGCCGAGACGCTACAGAATTCACTACACTTGACGGTGATTGTAACAAATAAGTAGTGTTATTATTGTAATAATTGTTTAATTTCGCGGCACTGGTCACATCCACTTATGTTAATAGTATTTAACAAACGTTAATTAGTAAGGTTCACAACTTTATTTCACTAAAAGATTGCTTTAGAACACTTTTTTCATTTAATTTTGTTGTGCAGTCATATTATAATGTGCCTCGTACGGTAGTTACCACACTGACTGTATACAGATAAAAAAAAAATGAAAAAAAAAAAAAAAAAAAAAAAAAAAAATGAAAAAAAAAAAAAAAAAAAAAAATCAGGGATCAGGAATAAAAGCTGTAGATCGAACAAATAAATATCTACCTACTTTCTATTCAGACAGCCATACATTCCATATTAGTACCTATCACATTTTTAAACCAGTAACTAACAAGTAAATTGGTAATTCATTTATTAGCAATATAACTTCGTAATCAATAGGTAAGTTAGACCAGGTAAACATAAAATAATAACAATGAGGTCACTAAATTGAGGGAGGAAACAGCTCGATTAATAGCCAACAAAATATCCAAATTAAAACATAAAGTCTATTCATGTTACAAATAGATGTTATTTCAACTTAAACAAATAGGTATCAACTTTATTTTAATGGAAATTAAATTGATTTCAGAGTGACTAGCACTATTGAAAAAGTCATAAAAATGTTTGAAGTTGTAGCGTAAAATGCATTTTATTGTGTAGGAAATAAAGTTATTTTTCCATAAACTCATGTTTGTTTCAATTTTGGCAAATAAGTCGCGAATGCAGATTAGATATCAATGAACAGTCAGCAGCAACTAAAACAGATACTTTTTTGTTTATTTTAAGGTTAAAACATAAAATGCGCCATATCAATAATAATAGGTTCTTAAACTAGATGAAGAACATGTTTACATGCTAATAAAAAAATAAAAGTATCGTCACCTATCGTGTCTAAGTTAGCAATATACATTTAAAACTCGGTTTTATTGCTTTGACATAGGATTGCTTTTATCACCGCTAATTGGTTTCGCCGAACTGGCTCCTACGTTTAAATAATAGAACAATAGGATAAGCCGTCTAGTGGCGGGTGCAGATTAAATGATTGCACAAACGTATTCGTTTGTTAATTTGTTTATTATCACGGAAAGTCGGCGCAAAATTGTGTATTGGATGCAGTTGTTCCGATTCTTATTTTGATAGAGCAATGATTCTGATGGTCCTGAATTCCTGATCATAACTATAAATAAACCGCTGACAGAGTGATGTTCAGCTAATCTGCTAACTTCGTCATTCAGCAAGTTAGGTTCAAGTCGACTATCACCTACTTAACTGTAGTCAATATATATTTGTTCTGTGTCTGGTTGTAATTTATCTATAATATGTATGTATTTATAAATATATAAGTATGTTTATCAGTTGTCTAGTACCCATAACACAAGCTCTGCTTAGCTTGGGACTAGATGGCGTTGTGTGATAGTTGTGGAATATTATTATTATATTATTATTATTATTATAACCACTTATTGAAAATGGTTTTAAACCAAAATATACGAAAAAATATCTCATCAGAAGACATCCAAATACCCATTACACATTTAATAGACATGGGCGTTTTTGGTTTTGAACACAAACTGATATTTATCCGATTTCAGATTTCAAAATCGATTTCAAAATCCGTTTTTAGAAATCCGATTTATCCTATCGATCTAGCCTCACCAATTCGCTTGCGTACTTAGATTTCGTTGGAATCAGATAGAGATTGCGCGATTTTCCTTCATGCTTTAATCTAGGCTTAGGACTAGCAGAAAAGTTTTATTAAAGATTACGCGTAAAACTTTTCCGGCGCATTTAAAAATCGGCTTTTTTTACAATAATTTCTCTTTTTTTTGTTTTCTTCGTTTTTTGTTTTTTTTTTTTGTATTTTGTTTTTTTTTACTTTTTGTTTTTTTTTGTCTTTTTTTTATTTTTCAAACCTTGTTGGATCCAGGTTTGCGTTTAAAAACGCAAGTTGTTCTACTTTAGTAGACTTTAATCGACATCTCTTTTCGTTGACGATTAGTCCCGTCTTCGAAAAAAGACGTTCGCACGGAACGGAAGTCGCCACAATGTTGCACTTTGTGCGATAAATTTCGGATAAGTTCGGGTATATTATTTTATGATCTCGCCACCACTGCGAGGGGCTATTCCAACTACCGTCCGTTTCCTTTCGAGGCAGCATTTCGTCATCAATATACATTTGAAGTTCCCGGATAGCCCTTGCTTGAGCGCTTCCTTGGGGTTTATTTTTTTTCACCATTGCATCGAATTTGTCCCAAGCACTGAGGTTTGGGCAGGGCATTTCTTGTACTTCAGTGCTTGCTTCTAAACTTCTATTATTATTTATAAGGCCAATTATTAAGCCAATAACATACTTTTTTAGTTCTGTGACCGCATTATCATTTTTAAAACACACTAATTTGAACCTTGGGTCCAATAATGTGCATACTCCGAAGGTCTTACTATGCTCTATGCCCTGAAACCTATCTTTTATTCCGTATTTTAAACTCCGAAGTACGTCAATCACGGCTTGATTAAGTGATGCGTAATACTCTTCTTTATTTAAAAAATCTTCACATATGTCCTTTAAGCAGTTGGTCATGACTATGACCATACTTCCTGTGAGATACTTATCTCCACTGATGGAAGAAGTGACCTCTTCAAATGGCTGCAGTACTTTGCATACCTGTTCCATAATGTCCCAGTCCTCTGAACGTATAATAGGCCATTCTCTCTCAATAAGAGCCATGCAGTGTTTTACCGCTTCCTTCAGTAAGATGAAACGGCGGAACATATAAAATGTTGAGTTCCATCTCGTAGGAACTTGTTGGATTAAACGTTTTGGTTCGCCACATCCCGTCATGTTTTTTATTTGATACCCAAGAAGCATATCCATGGCATTTGTGCTACGTTTAAAATGGGCCACTATTTTTTTAACATTTTCTTTTAAGTCTTCCAATGGTTTTAGAGCCCCTGACACGATCAGATTGAGGCTATGGGCGTAACAGCCATAATGTTTCCACCCCAGCTCTGTCTCTATTGCTTTGACAATATTTGGAGCATTGTCCGAAATTGCAAAATTGACTTTGTTTGTTAAATCCCAGTCGTCCGTCACTCTCTTTAGTTCCTTAGCCAAATTGACACTAGTGTGATTTTCATTAAGACCTTTACATTCTAAAAGTATTTGTTGTGGTTCAAAATTTTTATCGATATAATGCACAGTCACGCCAATGTAACTTTCAGTCTGTGACGATGTCCAACAATCAGTAGTCAAACACACACTGCTAGCGTCTTGAGAAACTCTGGTCTTTACGTCGCTTAATGTAGTCTGGTACAATGCCGGGATCATGGCAGACGATATATTTTTCCTACTAGGCAGTGTGTATCCCGGAATGTTTTTTACGAATTTTTTAAAACCTTTGTCTTCAACTATGCGGAAAGGTTGATAATCCATTATAAATAATTCTAACAAATCACGATCAACTCTTTTACTTTCTTCTGGGGTCATTTTTTTAATAATATAATTTTGCATAGTTCGTTGTCGTTTTCGAGCAGGAATCTGCTCTGTTTTAGGATCTCCTGAACTCTGACAGTTCTCCTTTCCCGCGGCAACTACAATCGACGCCCCCGTATCTTTAGACGTACTTGCCAAACACTCCTCAGTCCTAATTTGTTGATTGCATCCTAAATCAGTACTTGTCTTTTGCGCTAAATAAACTGTTGCGTGAGATCTTTTTAAATGAGCTCCTAGGTTACCTGTTGTAGATTTATAAGATATATTTTGACTGCAATATTTACACACTGCAACTCCAGGAGCATTTTCTTTTTTGTCAAAATGAGTCCATATCTCACTGGCTTTTCGCGACATTTTAAAAACAAACACTAAACTTTAAAAAACTCGGCCGGTAACTTTATTATACAATTCACTATTTATTATTGTCTATTATCTTAACTCTAAAAACGATTCCACTCTAAATAAATAAATAAAAAAAAGTCAGTTATGCAATAATGCAATTCACTTGTCTCAATTACGATGCGAAGCGCGCACTTGTTACCAAGTTACCAAGGTCAAATATGCATTAGTATTTGGTTGAAATTGCGTAAACAAACATTAGGTACATACATTCTTCCTAGTTCCGAGAGTCATTGAAGCATAAACCAAAATACATCAACGTATAATCTCGGAAATGTAGTCCTTAAATACTTAGCAGTAAAGATGATATTGATCGCATTGTAATGTTTGTTACGTATCCGAGAACCGAAATCTAAATCGCAAAATTCGCGCTATCCTTTTTACTCCGCGCATGTTACGCTTAGTTAGAAAGAGAGAAAGCGAATTTCTAACGAAATCCAACCAAACGCAAACTCGCCAGTTTGCGTTTGGTTGGTGATGTGATCCAGTGATTTTATTCGAGTCGATTCGTTTGGAGGTAGATTGTTAGCGTTTGGTTCGGCTAGTTAGATTTTTAAAATCAGATCTTCAAGATTGCGAAATCGATACGAATCGATTTGTGTCTGAAATCGGATTTTGAATTCGTTTTGATATATCGGACGCATGCCTAACATTTAAATTGAAAGCGACAAAAATAAGACTAAGATTAGCCTCCTTCGCTTTTGAACAGTTATATAATTTAAAAAATCAACATAATTAGAATAGTATGACAGAATCGGTTTTTAATAATATTGATTTTGCTTAGAAATATAAGTGAAATAAGCGGCCAATTTGGCTTATTGCCCTTAAAATGAATAAAATAAATAATGTTACTATTAATGAATAAAATTATTATAATTTTGCTAAATTCTAAATATAATAATGTAAATATCTTTTAAAATTTTAAAAATATTTAATATTTGGTCATGGCTCCGTCCGCGTCTATAACAGCGTCGAGGCGACTCCGCATCGAGCTCACGAGGACTTGACACAAGTCCGAACCTCGAAGGGAATTCCAAACCTCTTCACAATGTGAGACGAGCGCAGGTTTAGTCCTTTCGTTCCTAAAATCCCATCTTTGAACCATCATGGCCCATAGGTGTTCGATGGGATTTAGGTCTGGAGACCTAGAGGGCCAAGCGACTGTCCTAATGTCTGGTTGCTGGAGGAGCCAATTTTGCACTACTCGTGCACGGTGTATCGGACAGTTGTCCTGAAAGAAATAAAATTGAGGGACCTCATCCCTCGGATACACCGTGCGGACAGTAGGCAACATCACTTGCTCCAGCAGCTCAGCATATGACTGGCCATTAGCCCTCCGGTCGATAAATGCCAGTTCACCTGGCCCGTCAACACTCATCCAACCCCACATGTTTACAATAAGTCGTCCAGACTCGTGGTTGGAACTCACGTTTCGAGGCTCGTAACGTGTGTTATTAACACGCCATAAATTCCGACGACCATGTTGGCTGGATTTAAATGACTGTTCATCGGAAAATATGGCGTGTGAGAAGTCAAAGTCCCTATAATCTCGAGCGAAGCGCACTCTTGTTTGTTTTTGCGCGTCGTTGAGCACAATTTTTTTGGCGGGTCGTCTGTGGTGAACTTCAGCGGCATGTAGCGCTCTCCTTATAGTTCTTACACTGTATTCATACTCCGCAGCGAATCTTGAGGTCTTGGTAAATGGATCTTGCTGGTAAACGTTAACCATGTGCGACACTCGACTCTCCATAAGAATGCGCGGACGAGGGGCACGAGGTTGATCATCAATCGAACCCTCAGCAGCATCACGGTTGATCCAGCGACGAACAGTATTTCTCTGTAAAAAAAAATTGGTTGTCTATAAAGTCGGTTTACGGACGATAAT
Organism: Hydraecia micacea; assembly: GCA_914767645.1. Taxonomy (NCBI): domain Eukaryota; kingdom Metazoa; phylum Arthropoda; class Insecta; order Lepidoptera; family Noctuidae; genus Hydraecia; species Hydraecia micacea. The sequence continues at coordinate 20,611,602 of OU611775.1, read as the reverse complement.
TTTACGTGATAACGTACGTCATAAGAAAACAATGCGTCACAAGCCGAACGCTTAGGCCGATCGTGTCTTTATCGCTTGTTCCGCGCTCTCGCTTGCACGCTCGGCTCATGTTTTGTCTTAATGTATCTAATTTATTAAGTCGTTCCCAATTAAGAAAAACCTAAATGTATAACGATTCGACAATTGCGCCACTTGTCACAACCTGTCAAAGGGCCGGGTATGGAGGTTGCTCGCAAAATTGCACATTTCATTTAATCAAAATGTAATGCCTAACGTGAC